>JAQPZY010000996.1:0-600000 GCA_029931535.1 Margaritifera margaritifera | reverse complement strand
ATAGAACTATTCAACAAATAAACTTCTGAGTAGGTTTTTGCTTATTACAAAGAAAAAAGCGTATGTAGTCGAAAGATTTACTCAAACTCTTAAGACTAGAATGCTGAAATTTGGTTTGTTTTGGTTTGGTGTTTTATGGCACATCAACACAAGCAGATTATTTAGTGCCGAGGCAAATGGAGTAAAGTGCTTTGCCCAAGGACACACAATGGTTGCTGACCCAGACTAGTCCAATTGTAGATTTGAACCTGCTAACTACTGAGACACTTCGGCTCTCAAATGTGCCAGTCTTTTACTGAAAATGGAACCAGAAAATGGGTAGATATATTACAAAAACTTATTGATGGATACGATAGATCATACCACAGATCTATAGACATATCACCAATTGAAGTCAATAAGCCTAGGAACAGGTCTAAATTATGGATTAACTTAGCTGGTTATCTTACAACAGATGCCCATGGAATACCCAAATATAAAATAGGTTAGAAAGTCAGGATCTCAATATGTCTATTTTAGGTAAAGACTATCTTCCTTATTTCACAGTGTTATAATCAGAGAAGTAATATTTGGAGACGATGTGGTATATAAGTTAAAAGACTTAAAGGTAGAACATATTGAGGGAATGTTTACAAGGAGTTATCTCTATATGACAAGCAAGATGACATCTTCAAGAATGGGAAAGTTTTAAAGAAGAACAATATGAGCCACAAAAAGTATGTGCCCGTAAAATGAAAAGGATACCATGAATCGTTTAACAGTTGGGAGCTGGAAGAAAATGATGTGTCACTAAAGGAGGCCCTGATAAATAATCCTACATTCATTTAAAATGTTCTAGTCATATGTCAAAATGTATATTATATAACATGGGACCAGTTTTATCTTATATGTGTTGTGAAATTTAGTCTATTGATGAAATGGAGCATTGAAATTCAAAATACAAACGATGAAAAGATAAGACAAGAATCCTTCGAAGGGACTGATGCTCTACTGGCCAAAAAGAATTTTCAGGAATTCAAGATAAGACGATTTCTTCCTTTTAACTACTGAGTGTTGAAACTATCTCCGACATTTTTCAGGAATAACAAGATTTTAAAATTGGCTGCTGTGGTGAGCATATTAGTTTTCAGATTGGCACCATTTTCATTTATGACAAAGCAGACATAATTATTGGTGAAAACCCATTTCATAATGATCATCCATTCAGATGGAGCAGTGACAGCAATATTTTCAATACAGCCATTGTGACAGCCATAATGGATGTACGGCTGGCCCCATTTTCAATTAGGACCACCTAAGTATCACTAGAAGTCTATTGGTGAAAGCCCCATGTTTATATAGCCATCCACTGGAAAGGAGTAGTGATAACAATATTTTCAAGATAGTCACCATGGTGGCCATATTGAAGGTTAGTCATTTTCATTTAGGACCAACTAGACACCACAAAAACTCTTCTGATTAAAAGCCCACATCAAAATGACTTTCCATTTAAGAGGAGTAGAGAAAACAAGATTTTAAAGTTGGTCACATATTGGACGTCAGATTAGCAGTGTTTTAATTTAGGTTCAACAAAACATTATAAGAAGTCTTTTAGTGAAAAACCCCATGCTGATATGACCCTTCATTCAGGAGAAGTAGTGATAACAAGATTTTCAAGCTGGCCACTGTCGCAGTCATAAGCAGTCTTTTGGTGAAAGCACCATGTCAATATGACTTTCCGTTCATGAAGAGTAGCGATAACAAGATTTTCAAGCTGGCTGCTCTGGCAGCCATATTGGACATCAGATTGGCACCATTTTCATTTAGGACCAACTAGACATCATAAGAAGTCTTTTAGTGAAAACCTCATGTTGATACAACCATCCATCATCCAGTAGCAGTAACAAGATTTTTCAAGATTGCCCCTGTGGCGGCCTTATTAAATGTCTGATTAGCACCATTTTCATTTGTGACCAACTAGACCATGTGATGAAAGAGCGTGTCTGGTAAACCCCTTTCTACTCTTCTGGACTGAGATGGTATTTTTATATAAGTTGGGGCTAACAGAGGTAACTAATTCTTGACAAGGAAGCCTGGACATGTGTGCTGGATAACTTAGGATGCTTCAGGTGAAAAATCAGAGCTGCAAGCGATATGTTTAATTACAAAGGACCCGATCACTAACATTTGGTAGGCAGGGCTGGTTTAACTGCTAGTCAAACTGGGCGTTTGCCTAGGGTGGCAAAAAACTGAATGAATAAAAAAGAAGAGAAATAGCATAGAATACAAGATAATAAGCATCTAAAAATAAAAAGAAAAAAAGATGCAGAATTTTTATTCATACTAAAGCACAATATTCATTTTCGAAAGTTAATTGGGGAGGTGGGGCACAAACATGAACATTCGTCTAGGGCGCCAAATACCATTGCGCCGGCCCTGTTGGTAGGAGCACTAAGTAAAGATGTCCATATATAAGGTTGAGCCTATGAATCCCTACTGGCATGTGTGATGGGGGTTATATCTAGAAACTTCCCTCAAATTTACACTACTTGTGCTTAACTTAATCCTTATGATCAAGTGCTGTCATTCACATAACTACTTCTTGTGCAAAAAACGACAGGGGATGAAGTACTCTTCCTGAATTAGCTGCATAGGAGTAGGAAATCAATGAACTATGGTAGTTTAGTCGATGACATTTACCCTGACATATGACTGTGTGATCTAAAAAAGGTTCTAACAAAATGGATGAGGTAAACTATATTATTTGGAATTTTTTTTACTAACACAATTCTGCCAAATGCTGATGCAGAATTCCAACAATGAACTAATCCGAAACCTCATCCATACCAACTACAAAACAAATTGGATTTAAATCAAATAATGAAGAGCATTATTGTTTGAAAACCAAAAATGGGTGTGTCAGAAAATCAGGGTCCATAACTCCACTAAATAATAAATAATGACATGTTAACTGTACTCTTCTGTGATCTTGTCAGTGTAAAGTTGCACACCCAATTAGGCTGAAGTCAGTTTGCTAGAAAAACTAAAGTGTAAATGGTCAGACAATGAGTGGCCACATGTGATAACACAGAATGTGGCAAATTAAAATCACACTCGTTCCTGTCAATATTAAACTGCAAAATAAAATTTGCTGCAATATAACAATTCCTGCTCAGGTTATGAAGTGGAAAACAAAGTTTGAACAGAAGTGCAAATGGATGGACAACATGATAACTATAGGACTTCAATTGACTTTGCTATGTCAGGCTAACATAATGGCTGCCTCATCAGCAGACAGAACATGTATTTCCCTCACAAGTTCATTCAAAGCTAAAGCAAAAAAATCTTGAGTGAAAGCTCCTATAGGAAGCTGGATCTATTGGTTCAAATGGGCATTTAATTAGTGCCCTCTGGACAACAAATGACACTATTAGTTAGAAGCTGAACTTCTTGGTCGAAATCCTTCTAGTTCAAACCTGTGGATGATGTCATCAGGTATTATGAAATTTCTTGACAAGTTTTCAATGAGAAATTGATTGTTGAACAGTAGTATTTAATAAAGTTGGAATGTAGGCCTTCATCTTACAACAGGACAATTTTTTAAAAAATCTGTTGCAAAACTTGGATGGAGAAAATGTAGGTGTCATCTGTGACATCAGTCCAGCATCAAGGTCCTCCAGATATGTTTTCCAGTCACTCTTGATTATATTAATCTACATGGTCACTTCTGTGTTAGGCTGGTGAACTGGAACTTTTGATTATTCAAACTCCAAATTCTAGCCTTCACTGCTGCGATAGACCACATTAGCAGGGAACAGTCCCTGGGATCCCCTGATGGGTCAATATACAAGCTACCAGGTTCATCCAACCTCTAAAAGCACAGAGCTGTCTTGCTCATGCCTAGAAAGTCTTCATGAAGTCCTGTAATAAATCCCATTGTATTTGGACTGGTTTCTTGCTTGGGCCCAAATGACCCTGTCCTAGATTGAGATGAACAAAAAAAAGACTGGGTGTCCTCCAGAAGGAAACCCAATCATGTTAAACTGTTAAAAGCTGGGGCACCAATCCTTGTAGGCCATGTTACAGATCTAATTAACAAAACACTACAGTCTAATATTTTTCCTGATCATTTGATAGAAGCCCAAGTAGTTCCGATTTTCAAAAAGAACAATTCTCTTGATAAACATAACTACATAGCATTTTACCCATTATATCCAATCTGCTTAAGAAGTCAACTGAGACCCAGCTGGCATCATTTTTTGGGAACATTTTTAACAAATATTTGGGTACTCTTTGAATAGGTCATGGATGCCAGACAACTCTTTTATGTTTACTCGCAGACTGGAAGAAGGCTCTTGATGAAACCAAATATGCAGCCATAGTTCTGATGGATTTATTTAAGGTTTTTGACTGTCTCCCTCAAGATATTCTCTTCTGTAAGCTTAGGGCTTAAGGTATATCAGATGGCACAGTAAGTCTCTTATTGAGCTGTCTGTCGAACTGTAGCTGAGTAGCTGGACTGAAATTCACAGAGGTCAATCCTCAGACCTTTACATTTTAATTTTTTTATCAATTATATATTTTATTTTATTAAGTATGGTGCTCTATGTAACTATGCTGATGACAACACCCTGTCCTTTTCCTCCCCGGACTTTGACACTTTGACTAACAAAAGAGTCCAACGTTCTGACTGACTGGTTCTCTGCAAACTGAATGTAACCAACACTGAAAAGTTTCAAACACTGGCTGTGGGTAAAAGACATTTGGTATGAAACCTGTACTTAACATATGTAATGGCATCATAAACTCGTAAGAAAATGGCAAACTGCTAGAAATTGATATCAATTTTTAACTGCAATTCGATACACATGTGAAAAATCTTTGTTGGTTTGGAAAGCTTTAAGACAACTGTCTTAAAACATATTGGTAAAGAATTAAAAGACTGAACAAACATACAATTTGACATATCTTTATCCTTTCCAATTTGAACTTCTGTCCCTTAGCCTGGCACTTCTACAGTGGTAAGAACACTAAAATCAACTTGAAAAAATACAAGAGCTTCCTCCGAGATTTCTTGCTTAAGGCAAAAATGCAAACCCTAAAAGTGCAGAGACTTAGCTCAATGGCTCTAGAAACTTAAAATTCTGAATAAGTTTGCTCCCCAATGTTTGGATCATTTGCTATGTTTTAAACACAATAAATACAATTTTTGATATTTGAATACTGTATATACTCGCATATAATCTGGGTCCAAATGCAAACAACATAGACCCTGATCTGCTGTCGCATAATGCACTGGCAGATCAGGGTCTATGTTGTTTGTTCTACTGATCTGTCTTTATAAACTGCATAGACCCAGATCTGCCTTTGCATAATGTGACAGCAGATCTGGGTCTATGCAGTTTGCAGTTGGTATTGGCTTATACACAAGTATATACTGTAGTTTAGAAGTAAAACCTCAACAAAAGTATTTTAGATATGCAGCTGCCATTCTATGCAATGAACTACCAAATCATTTTTAGAGAGGAATCAAATTTCAATCCATTTTGATCCTTAATTTTTCCTGTAAATGTAATAATCTGCAAATAATACACCCCTCCCCACCACACAAACTCTCCTGAAATGGTGACGACAACTGATATATGTTAATTTTTTCTTTGTTTTTGAGTTTTGTTTTAGGTTTAACTGTTGCTTTAATCATGCAGACTATAAATAAATCTTATCTTAGTTTTGCAGCTTCTATCACACAGCTCCAAAGCTGCCACAAAGACAGATCTCTGGACTGTGCTGATGCTAATCTATTATCCAGAGAGGAATGTAGTCTCAATCTCGGTGATACAGGTTTGTGCTTAAAATCCTCGCCGATCAACCAGAGAGGAATGTAGTCTCAATCTCTCTGATACAGGCTTGTGCTTAAAATCCTTTTCAATCATCCAGAGAGGAATGTAGTTTTAATCTCTGCGAGAGAGGCTTGTGCTTAAAATCCTTTTCAATCATCCAGAGAGGAATGTAGTTTTAATCTCTGCGAGAGAGGCTTGTGCTTAAAATCCTCTACTATTCTGGTACCTGAATATACTGTGCCTGAAACAGATCAAAGGGAAGAGACTGAAACATGTAAACATTCCCTTCAAGAAGAAACAACACATTTTTTAAAAATATATTGCTCACTGGAGCATGAAGATAGGAGTCCTTTGAATTCAGTGATATTGTCCAACTTCCTACAGTCAGTAAAGAGTGGACAGAATCAACCAGAACACAATGTCACCTCAGATCAAGAGTGGTCCTTATACTGTGCAAGTCAGAAGTGATTGCAATCCATGAATTTCCTTGAGACGATCACCCGTATTTGTATAACAACCTCGCATTGCAATCCATGAATTTCCTTAAGATGATCACCCGTATTTGTATAACAACCTTGCATTGCAATCCATGAATTTCCTTGAGACGATCACCTGTATTTGTATAACAACCTCGCATTGCAATCCATGAATTTCCTTGAGACGATCACCCGTATTTGTATAACAACCTCGCATTGCAATCCATGAATTTCCTTGAGACGATCACCCGTATTTGTATAACAACCTCGCATTGCAATCCATGAATTTCCTTGAGACGATCACCCGTATTTGTATAACAACCTCACAGTTGGTTTAGATACCTTTTTAAATAGTCCAAAGCACTAAATAGGTACTAGTATTATTTGCCTCTGCTTCAGTCTGTTCATATGGCTTTTGTTGCAAGAAGATGAGGTGAACTACATGCTACACAACATCTCACTACTTGATTAAGTGAACATACACAGCATGTTAACATACCCATCCCCAGCCCTGGATGTGGAAGAAGCTTGGATCTATAGTGGCAAAGCCGATCTAACTACTACATGTAATATTTCATATTAACTTTGCCTTTTGCATATTACTGAAGATATAACTAATGTTTATTTGGCTGCTATTGTAAAGTAGAAGATGTAAATTCACTTTTGTATTCCACACAAGGACATGACAAGAAATGGAAAGATATGCAATTCATAAATTTTCATTCTGTTATCTAACATGATAAACATTCTTTTTTCCTGTGATTAGAGACATAGATAGAAGATCGTATTGCATAATAAATCACAAGACCTATGGTGTTGTGCAATCTAGATACTTGTGTTACACTTTGAAGGCTGCACTCTAAATTGTTACTTGCAGGCAAGGATGACTCGTATCTGCAATCATGGATAAAACCTTAAAAGCAGGTTGGAAGTTTGCATCAAATGTATAAAGATCTGTGATAAATCATAAATACATTGCACCTTATCCAAAATTCATAGAGTAATATTGCATTAATGAAACTTTTAACTGCTCAGCTTGTCTTTAAAGTCTTTGTATCCTCAGTGGTAATAAGATTTAAATGAGTAAGTCACAAATGTTATAAGTAAACAAAGTATTCTCCAAGTGGGATGGGTCCAGAATATCCACTTCTGGGAATCATTCTCCACAAACCATGAACTGTCTCCACACTTTTGCCACCATGTTCAGGCAAAGCTGGCCTCAGCTGCCATTTCTGAACCCTTTCATGTCTGTCTCTTCTCGTCCCTCTAACATTTTGATGGTCAAGAAGATGCCACTGTGGAACAATACCAAGACAGCCTATTTCAGATGGGTAGAAAGCACACTTCATAGCACTCATTCCACTCTGCTTTTGCTCTGTTCATAGCCTTTCAATGTTGTCTACCCACGGTATCATGCAGCTGTGGTTAATCTGGTTCTGGATCAGATTATGTGGTTTGGCCTGAATTGCATAAGCACCACTTCCTGAAACGAAAGCATTCCATACTCTCAATAGATAATACCACAAGATTCTTGTCTCTATATTGACCTCCATCTCATTCAAGCATCCTGCTGTGCCATATCCACTGGTTTTGTTTTCTTTGTTTCCTATTTATTTCATCTTACCTCACTGCCCACATCTCCCAGTTTGAGGTTCATGACCACCATGTCTTGATAACCATACCTATTCTTTTCAAATTGAACAGTATGAAGTACATCTTTGTCTTTTAACCTGATCTCTGATCATTTAGTGGATCATTTGTTTTGCTGTCCAGATGTCTTGAAGCGTGTCTTTCACCACCTAGTCAGCAGAGTTATAAGTGCCATGAAAAGCTTTGGTTGACCAGCTTCAACTCTTTAATTAATTCCTTCTGGGGGAGACTAAACTTCATGCTTCTGTGATTTGTATGATGCAAGGCAATGGCAGAAATGCTGCAGGGAACTCCTTGCCATTTTCATAGAGAAACATTGAATCATATCTTCATCTGTTCTATGTGGGAAACAGCAACTTCTCATATGATCATTGGCTATATCAGCCTTCTGCAACAACTAAAATTGCTAATACCACAGTTTTAGTTTGCCTGGAATTCGACAGTTGTCAATAGCCTTCAGTTCTGCTCCTAAGTTTGCCTTTATTTCATTTAAATAATTTGTATCTCTCAACTCATCTGAATACCTACAACCTAGACTGTTATCTTTCTCCCCCAAAACATGGGAATGACCTAATCCACAAGCCTGAAATGAAAGAATATCAATTTTGGTGTACTAGTATTCTCAATTTCCTGGTCTCAATCTTAGTCCAACTGCAACACCAAAATCGTGAGCTATTTGAGACAACTTTAAAACTACTGCTGCATGGTTTGTTGGGATTCAGCAGAGTTCAGCCATCCATGTAGGCTGGCACAATTCAAGTTCTTGGCCTGGTGCAATTCCCAGTCATATCCTACCCCCTATTGATAAGGTGAAATGGTGCAACCAATCAGAATCATGATCCTCCACATTATGCCCTGGGTCCTGCAGGACTTGGTTTTCAACTAAATCCCTAAGCACTTAAAGAATGTATGATTCTGTAGACAAATATGGAAGATATCAATGGCACACCTTACCAGCCTAAGGAGAACAAATCGTACATCTTTTTCTAAGCTCAAGTAACAAAGCAAGATCAAGGCAAGGTCAGTGTTCTTCATTTTTTGCCATCTGTATTGTCTTGCAGATCATGCTACAATCCTTCTGCAACCCACGAAACCCTGGCAAGCCTACTTTCCATATATTTTGTTTTTAAGCAAAAATTAAATCAGACTGCCAGTAATCTTGTAATAACTTTGCAAAAGATATCTCCCTTAACATTAAAAATATAAAACTTAGAATGGATCTATGTAATGCTTCCTCTTGCAGGGTACATACACTTTCAGTATTTGCATCAAATGTATTACTTCACACAACCTTTAAGAGCTTCAGTAGTAATTGTAAGAGGACAGGTCATGCCTTGTATGCTGTGAAGGCACCTTTTGAGAGCCTGAGGCTCTGTCCCTTCCTTCTTTTTGCACAAAATTAACAATTTTGCTGAAACTTGGCTCTGCAAGATGAAATGGTATGCCTTGGGGTATTGATCTTTGGAAACCTTTGAGGTCTTCCCCCAGATGACGCCTCATCTCATTCCAAAGCATTCCTAGTATGCTTATTTTCATCTCTTTTCTTCCCTTTGAAAAACTTTTTGCAGAATCTGTGATGATCCTAACTGAAGGTTCTTCTCATCCTCCTCTTCAGCTGTCAATTCTTTCTATTTCTCTCAGTTCCTTAGAACTACAAGTTTGTTTCCTTGAGACACTTCTTAGCTGCTACAGAACTACTTTGGCATCTGGGATTTCTTCCCTCAACCAGTCTAAATTGTTTAGATTCTGCATAATAGTCTAAATATCCTTCTTTCTCATTCTTTTCATTGGATTTGGTCTCTTCTTTCATCCATATTTAACAAATAAAATCTCATGCACCCACTGGATTAGGTGGTCGCCACCTATTTTCTGCATCCAATTAAATATTCACTTCAAGCTGCTTCATTCATTCCTGGTCCGTCACTTCCAAATATTTCTTATTTTATTAAGCCATATCCACATGCTATTGCCCTTGTGATCCTTGTAACTCTATAGCAGGGGAAGATTCCAAGTGCAGTGGTGGCATACCTGGCTTAGTTCTTCCTCCACCTCACATGGAGATACATCTACACTGCTACTATAGTAGTATTGGAGCTCATCATTTGCATTCTCAACTGTGACTCGTTAATCTACACTTTTTCTGAGCTTGATGGATCCTCAAACTTTAGGTGTAAAACATAGTGCCACACCATGATAAGATTATTGTATTCAAGGTGAGTAAAGAAAATCTCCAAGTTTGTTACCATACTGATGTAAACATGTGACAAGACCTGCTTCACATTCATATTATTTTTTTTTTATCAGCTACTCATGTCACATAGCCCCAAACAGGTATGTGAAAAAAATCAAATGGTACAAGTGGATTTCCAATATCTGAAAACAGCTAACAGCAAGAAAGTTACAAAATTAAAACCAGTACGTAAGAAATTACAATTGCTATTATAAGCTGTATATATATATATATATATATATATATATATATATATATATATATATATATATATAAGATGTGCATTTTCTGTCCTATTGTAGATAACATGCATTTTTGTTGTTTGATGTGGTCAAATAAAAAAAATATGTTCTGGACAAACTTTTATGATGTGGATATTCTACTTTCACCTGTACATGTCACATTATATGAAGCGCAAAGAGTATTCTGATGACAAGCTGAATAAGCCCCCTATTGGCCACCGTATGAATTGCACTACAGCTCTGGTTGATTTGCTCAAAGTACTTTTGTGATACATATGACTTACACGAAATCTCTGGATGATTTGCTTCAAGTACTTTGTGATACATGACATGCTCTCACAGACTGGTTTTTCTTTAATGACATACTTTGTTAGTGACCCAGTATGGCATATAATAGAGTCAGCTGGAGATTAATGGCACACTTTGTTAGTGACCCAGTATGGCATATAACGGAGTCAGCTGGAAATTAACAACATACTTTGTTAGTGGCCCAGTATGGCATGTAACAGAGTCAGTGCAAAATTAACAACATACTTTATTAGTGACCCAGTATAGCATGTAACAGAGTCATAGGGATTTTAACGACATACTTTTGTAAGTAACCCAGTATGGCATATAACAGAGTCAGCTGGAAATTAACGACATACTTTGTTAGTGACCCAGTATGGTATATAACAGAGTCAGCAGGAAATTAATAGCATACTTTGCAAGTGACCCAGTATGGCATATAACAGAGTCAGCTGGAAATTAATGGCATACTTTGCAAGTGATACAGTATGGCATATAACAGAGTCAGCTGGAAATTAATGACATAGTTTGTTAGTGACCCAGTATGGAATATAACTGAGTCAGCAGGAAATGAATGACCTACTATGTAAGTGACCCAGTAAAGCATATAACAGGAGTCAGCTGGAAAATAATGAGGTGAGATGCTTGCATCAAGCCCAGGTTAAGTTTTCTACTGATGCCATCTTTGATCTTAGTTACCCCTTTTCCAAATTAGTTTCATTTAAATGGGGGGGGGGGAGGTCTGTCAAGAGTTTGATGGCATGTCAGTATAATCCTGGCTATATAGTGACAATTAAAAGTTAAGTTCTAAAACTGTAAAGATAAAAAAGTTGCAAACAACTTTAAGAAAATAAACCAACATTGAGCAACTTTATTAAAGAATGACCAATCTACCATTACCTACTTTTATTACCTACCAATCTACATTATTACCTACAAATCTACTATTACCTACTATTATTACCTACCAACCTAAATGATTACATACCTATCTACATTATTACTTACCATTATTACCTATCAATCTGGTTTATTACCTACAGTATATACTTGCATATTAGCCGATACCGACTGCAAACTGCATAGACCCAGATCTGCCAGTGTATGTGCCGGCAGATCTGGGTCTATGCAGTTTGTAAGGATTAATCAGTAGAACAAACAACATAGACCCTGATCTGCCGGCACATTAAGCAACAGTAGATCAGGGTCAGTAAATAAGGTATCCACATTATTATCACACAATCTTCATTATTATCTACCATTACTATCTACCAATCTACATTATTACCTACCATTACCTACTAATTTATTACCTACTATTATTACCTACCAACCTAAATTATTGCCTACCTACCTGCATTATTACCTACCAACATAAATTATTAACTACCTATCTACATTATTACCTACAAATCTACATTAATTCCTACCAATCTTCATTATTACCTACCAATCTACCATATAACCAACCAACCTATATTATTATCTACCAATCTACCAACAATCTATCTTGTGTATGCACATCAATTTATGCCCTAAATTTCATGAAGACCTGGCAAATTATATCCACAGGATACATTGATTGTCAATCTCCATCATGAAGGTCTGTGCCATTGCAATCTGTGTCTAAAACCATACAAAAGTACAATCAATTTCAAGGAATCCTGTATAACAGTATTTCATACTGCAAGAATATGCCTATACAAGTTTTTCATTGACAAAGATTATGAGATCACAGTGAGTACAACAGTTTTGTAATGGAAAACCAGTTATCATGATGTTACTATGAAAAAAGTAGTAACCATTCATTTTGTGAAGATGTATAGATTAGAATACCACAAACATATGTGAGCAAAAGGTTCAACCATGGCCTTTTACCACAGCAGTCCTGCTACACTATCATTTCATCCTGCGACGCTTTAGAAACAGATTGCTGCTATGCTATGCACTTGTACTGCTACACTTTTATGTTTCTGCTATCCTTATAACATTAATCTGTTAAAAAAACATCGTGTCACCTAATTCAAAGCCCTATTACTCAAAATGACACCTGTTCTTACCTCTTCTTGGGTATTTAATTAAGATAATCCAGGATAAATACTCACTTACTTAGCTATTATCTTTTGTAAAATTACCCAGCACCCAGCTAGCCCCATGTTGGACTGGCTATGAAGATCAGAGGCTGGTGTCACTAATAGTGATTCTGATTCAGATAACGTGATTTTCCCAAAGAAAGAACTTAAGAAACGAAGGATGGGGATCAACACTGAATGGAAGACTTTTGTAACCTTGGGTGGAAATTGCTCGATCGGATGAGAAGTTTTCCATATTGCTAAATTTTGGTTCAGATCAACTTAGTTACCAACAGGTGAGGTAGGGGGTGGGGCTGGTGCAATTCCTCGGGCACTATTACAATATAATATTTTTGTTTTTATAGGAGTAGCAGTAGTCGTAGTTGTGCTTGTTGTCATTCATATTAATTTCCGAAAAATATGATGAGGAATGAAAGTTGCATTTTATCCATGAGTTGCTCTTTTATTTACATAGTATACTCTGAACAAGAGAAAAATAGTTTGATCAGTAAATCTTTATTTAAGTGGGTGCTGCCCTATCAATTTCTCATTTCTCTTTTCTGTCAATCCAAGTAAGAAAAGGAGCAATTTGTATCTTCCAATTTTACCTGTTTTGAAAACATGTAAATAAAAATGGCTGGATTATTCCTTCATATATATATATATATATATATATATATATATATATATATATGATATATTTCTCCAACAATAAACAACTAGTTTGCAACTGAAATGTATTAAATGATAAATTAAGTGGTGATATTTTAGCTCTCTAACACTGATTCAATGAGGAGAATAAACAATGACAAACACATTGATATATTGTTCTTAATGGGAAAGGAATATGTATTATCTTAGTTATTCTGTCATGATTATCTGAAAACACATCACTGTCTTGATTCTTTAAGAATTTGTCCTTGGTAATTCACTTAATCAGGATTCAGATAGCTTTTTTTTGTCTTTTTATACATCCATTATAATTTTATCTTCCACTTTTTTCAAACTGTGAGAGGTCATTCTTTATGATGAACAGAATCAAGAGTGTGTTAAGATACAGGTTGATGCAGAGTGTGCTGAATTACCTTATGACTATTACCGTATATACTCGCGTATAATCCGACACCAACTGCAAACTGCACAGACCCAGATCTTCCGGCGCATAATGCGCCAGCAGATCTGGGTCTATGTTGTTTGCATTTGGAGCCAGCTTATACGCAAGTATATTCAGTAGTACAGAAGTACTCTGCCTAAAAGACTTTAGTTTCAATGTGGCAATCAAAACACATGGGGAAGTGAAGAAATGAAGGATATCATTTATTTAAGTTCAATGACAAATGAGTTTAACATTAAATCATGTTATAACTTAGGGAAACAAAGAATTCTATGTAAATATATGTACTTCTTTTATATTTCAGTGATAGTAATTTTTTCACTTTTATGATCATAATACATGTTTTTTAAAACATTTTATGATGCTAGCACACGCTTATCCAGATGCTATAAAAAATTTCTGGGGAGATCATGTACTGCTGTTTGAGCATGTCTATTAACCAAATTACTATGCTCCTCAATCCATTAGCTTAGTACCTTCTTCAAAAGAGAAGCTTTGCAAAGACGGGGCAAAAATTTCAAGTAAAGAAATTATGAATATAAGTTGGTATATGTTCTATAATGAAAACTTCCCCAGTATCTGGGTTCCATGGTGTATAGGTAATTACATAATTATTTACACTCGACTTGCAATATAATTGGTCAGCAGCTCACTGAGATCAGTGACAAGCAGTGACTGATTGATGGTCATTAATAAGCCAGTTAGTTACTGATTTCTTGCAAAATTTCTATCAACAAAATACTCCATTTGTGTCCATTTCTTGTTTAATGTTAAGAGTAAGATCAAAATTTCAACGTACAGGAAAATCTGTGTGTACAATTGGAATATTGACACATAATGTACTGTCCCATCTTGCAAATGATCGTAAACAAGTTTCCTTAATTTTCATTTTTCCAAAATGGGAGGGGTTATATCAATGGCATGTCTTGCAACATTTTCATGCTCGTACACAGCCTTAAATCACAATTCTAACATCTCATTGGTCAGTGCTTGGATGTTAGCCAAGGAAACATCTCAATTTTGAGATATTCGTCAAAGCTAGTTAATGTTTTTACAACCTTGGGACTTGTCTAAGCATCACATTGTTTTGAAAGATGAATTATTTATTTGTGCAGAAAGAATACTCTGAATTTTCTTATTTTCACACCATTTGCAAAATATGTACTAATATCATTGACTTTGGGAAGAAGCTCCATTGTTCCAATAGAAACATGTACTAACATCCATGGCTTTGGGAATAGACCCCATTGTTTCCATAGAAAAATCACTGTTCACTGGTCTTTAAATTCATGGTTTGCAGCAACCACAGAATCCACAAAAATTGGTAGTTCAATAATGAATTCAGGGTAAATAATGTTACACATAACTGTGTACACCTGTCTTCCACTGGCATTGCATTACTGTAAAACTTTTTCAAGATAAGCACCTCTGATGTAAAGACTTACACAGTTTCATCATATATGCAAACATGAGAAAAGATGCGCCAGGATAGTCTCTTAGTTTACAAATCTTCTATCATTATGTAGGCATCATAGACAAGTGCTTCAACAGTAAAAAAAAGTCCATTTGAAAACAATGATAAGCATTGCTTTTGGCATTCATTGCTAAAAATGAGAAATGGAAATGTTGGAAGACAAAACAGCTTACCTGCACATGTTTGTGCAAACACAAGAGGTTTGTATCACTCATTTCTAGTGATGACCAATACTGAGTGATGATTAATACAAGCAAAGTGGTAGATATAGCTTACAATGCCCTTTTTCTTGCATAAGGTGGTGTAGTAGTCTTCCAGATGCATGCAGATAGCAAGTTTCATGACTATAAAAGCAACAGTGTCAAAGAAACTCACCTAAATATAAAAGAAACTTTTGGTATGATGGTCTCCTAGTCCTCAAGACATGCAAAACTGGTTTTGTGAACATAAAAAAAAAGCGTACGAAAAATTGATCTAAACATAGAAGGAGTTCATGGTCATAGATATGTGAAAAGTAGATCACTTTGACCTATCTTTGGTATTATGGTTTATTAGTCCTGAGGGTATGCAGAACTATATCTCAAGTTTCATGACAGTAAAAGCATGTGTAAAGAGAAATTCATTTAAACATATAAGAAGTACATAGTAACTAATGTGTTAAAAGTAGGTTACAGTAGCCTTTTTCTTAGATATGGTGGTACAGTAACCTGAATGCATGTTCAGAGATGCCAACATTAAATCATGAAAATCTGTGATTACAAGCCCAAAAATCTGTAATTGGGGACCAAAATCTGTAATGTTCAAAATGAAAATCTGTAGTAAGATCTGTAATTATCAGTTCAAAAGGTTTTATACAGATCTTGGTGTGATAACTAGTCTCTTAGATAAGTTAAAATAATTTACTTTGAAATGATGGTTAATTTATTTTTTGTAGATCTGATATTCAACACAGAATATTATGGCTTAAAAATATCTTTGCAGTTCTGTCCATTCCTCTTATACTGAATAGTTTTTTTACTCATTTACATACAGTACTATAATACATGTCCATTTTTGGGCATACCTGGTTTTCAACATTTTAAGGGCTTTTCTGCCCAAATTTGACAACTCAAACTCTTCATGCCTATGTTCACCATCTTTGCTGCACTGCACATTTGTGTAAGATACACAAAAGCTGATTGGTTAACACACATTGAAGGATCCAATTAGATGCAGCATTATGAATGTGCTAGGTTGGGACTCTGGTTCTGGTTTTACTCAATAGAGGACGTCCAATCAGAACACTGATCATCCTTTTCTGAGGTATGACAGAATGGGGCAAGCTGTGTTCCTATTTAGAAGACATCCTGAATTCTAGATTAATTGGGTATTTTACTCCCTGGTTTGGAACTAATTTAGTTCTGTTTTTTAAATTTGATGGTGTATTTCATGAACACAGCAAAACACCAAACTTAAGTGCAGCACGACTAAGTCTTAATCACCAAGATGTTAATCATGCCTTTTAGAATATGCCCAACGGTTTAGTGACCACAATTAGTTCAGGGTGTGTTTGATCATATGGCTTTGTTTGAGTGAGTGCTCTCACAGTGATCAAGTACTATCATTTCAAATGGCACAGAACATGTGGAACTTACCCCGGTATCATAGTTTATATTGATTGAATATGCCATCATACAAGAAAGACTGTGTTTATGCCTGTAACAATATGCTGACAACTTGAGTCGAATTCTCTGTGTAAAAAATACACAAATATGCTGCTTATCTAGAGCTCTGAATGTCATCTACCCAAAGCTTACTTAACCATTTCCCAAATTCAAATGAGGTCAAATATTCATAAAAGTTACGGACATTTATAAGGGTTGGCATCTCTGCATGTGCATGTCAATTTTCATGACCTTAGCAGCAACAGTGTCCAAAAAACTCAACAAACCAAAAAAGGTGTACATAGTCAATGAATCATATAAAGTAGGTCACAGTGACCAACTTTTGGTATGGTATGACATTTCAAAACTGCACAAAACAACATTGTGAGAGGAACTTACCTAAACATAAAAGGAGTACATAGCCACTGACGTGTAATAAATAGATCAGTGACCTACTATTAATATGGTAAGGTAGCACATGTATCAAGATTGATGACCATACAAGCCACTGATGGTAAGGTAGCACTTAGGGCATGGTTGTGATTAATCAGTTAATCATTGTTTTTAATTTATTTATTAAGTAATCAAAAAATGTTAAGAAAATGATGAAAAATTATTAATTTTCACCATAATTTCAGCATCATTTTACCATAAATTTTGTAATTTGGCATTTGATTGTATAAAGCGGCTAATCTGCTCATGCCTGGTTTCTTGAACTAAAGCAAACTAAATGGATGTGCAAAATATGGATCAGCCAGTCAAGCTAAAAGAAAGAGCTTTGATTCTCGATGTAATGTGTCTTTAACTTTTTTTCACATCATATTGGAAAGAATTAAAGATGTTGTGCATTCGTGTCTGTGTCATCGGCTCAAACTTTAGTCCATCCCAAAGTCTGGCGATGTGCAGTCCATCCCAAAGTCCAGGCAAGTGCCAAATTCCATCCTAAAAGCTGCCAAGGTCAAACAGTCCTCCAAGATTGAGGTCATGAAGATTCAGATAGCAAAGGGAGGGTTTAAACTTAAAAGGGACTTTTCTGTGTGCTTCTTTTTGCACAAGAAACATCACATTTAGAAGCAAACTTTTGCAAGTTTTGTTGATATTTGTATAGTCCAAGTTACCTCAGAATCTGTATCTATACCTGGCCTAAAGGCTGATACAGGGTCAGAGAGGTACAAGTCTTCTTAACAGTTGGTTTGCTGGCTAAAAAGGTACCACACCTTTACTTTTTGCTAGCGACAATCATGCAGGAAAATACCTTAAATCCTTTGAATGATGAGACTATTGACAAGCTGTGTTTTCTTTGGTCTTATTTCATGCAACAGAAGCAATAAAGCTCTTTCTTGCCCTTTTCAGAAGTATTTAATTTTTAATCATTTTTAATCAGTTAATCATTGATTAATTAGAAAATATCATCATTCATCACTTTTTTTCAAAAATAATTAATTAATCATGCATTAGTAGCACTCCTCAGGTAATACACATACATCAAATATGATGATCATACAAACCACAGATAGTGATGTAGCACTCCTCATGTAATTTACATACATCAAAATTTTGATGATCATACAAGCCACAGATGGTGATGTAGCACTCCTCATGTAATTTACATACATCAAAGTTTTGATGATCATACAAACCACAGATAGTGATGTAGCATTCCTCATGTAATTTACATACATCAAAGTTTTGATGATCATACAAGCCACAGATAGTGATGTAGCACTCCTCATGTAATTTACATACATCAAAGTTTTGATGATCATACAAGCCACAGATAGTGATGTAGCACTCCTCATGTAATTTACATACATCAAAGTTTTGATGATCATACAAGCCACAGATGGTGATGTAGCACTCCTCATGTAATTTACATACATCAAAGTTTTGATGATCATACAAGCCACAGATAGTGATGTAGCACTCCTCATGTAATTTACATACATCAAATCTGATGATCATACAAGCCACAGATAGTGATTTAGCACTCCTGAGGTAATATACATAGATCCTGTTTGATAACCACACAAGCCACAGAAGGGGGTGTAGTGCTCCTCTAGGAATATGCATATATCGCGTTTGATGACCACATAAACCACAAATGGTGATGTGTCACTCCTCTGGTAATTTACATATATCAAGTTTTATCACCATACCATCCGCAGGTGGTGATGTAGGACACCTCTGGTAATATACATACATCAAGTATAATGATCATACAAGCCACAGATGGTGATGTAGCACTCCTCTGCTGATATACATGTAGCACACCTCTGGTCATACACGTACAACAAGTTTGATGACTATACAAGCCACACATGGTGATGTAGCACTCCTTGGGTAATAGACATATAGATCAAGTTTATGATCATACAAACCACAGATGGTGATGTAGTACTCCTCTGGTAAAATACATTTGATGACTACACAAGCCATATATGGTGATGTAGCACTCCTCACACAAGCCACAGACTGTGATGTAGCACTCCTCTGGTAATATACATACATCAAGTTTGATGACCATACAAGCCACATATGGTGATGTAGCACTCCTCACACAAGCCACAGATGGTGATGTAGCACTCCTCACACAAGCCACAGATGGTGATGTAGCACTCCTCATACAAGCCACAGATGGTGATGTAGCACTCCTCACACAAGCCACAGCTGGTGATGTAGCACTCCTCAGACAATATACATACAATAGGTTTGATTATCATACAAACCAAAGAATCTGACAATCTGGCCTAAAGATGAAAGATGAACTTTTGTTGATGCAAAACAACAACAACTGCATGAACAATGATGAAGGATAGTATAAACTCTCCTGCATTTACATATAAAATTTCACTTTTTTTCTGGAGTTATGCACACAGTCTGATTTGTAAAGAACAATAACTCTTTCTGGATATATTCTAAGAGGTTTATCAATAAATGTCATCAGAATAACATTACTACATATTCAGAACAATCATATACCTTACTGGTTACAGTGACAAGTTTATTTCCATTCTGATTAGTTTTCAGAAGGCACTAGGTAGAATTGTTTTAGATGAGATTGTAATACATGTATCTTATTTCTCCCAGAGCAAGACAAAATGTGACTCATTGCATACAAAAATGTGAATCACTCTGTGGAAATGTGAATCACTGCATCACTATTGATTAGATATTCTCTTCAAGTTCTTGCATTACTTTTGGAATCACTGTAATGCATTTTCTTTCCTTTCAATCCAGGGGTAAACAAGGTCTCCCTGGAAAAGCCTTTTAACAAACATACCCCAGGAATATCTTCTAGGCTTGGGTGAAGTAGACTGACCTTCTCTGTACATAAACACATCAAATATTTCTGACAAACCAAGCTTTGTAATCTACAACAAAAAGTATTCATATATTAGAACAGTAAATATTTGTTCTGAATTTTGAGAATCAAAATGTATGTAACCAATACTTTCAAATGTGATGGCTAATATGCAATTTTATGCACCAAAAACCATATTTTGATGATCAAATCTGCATCACTTTGTGCTATTTTTTTTCATTTTTTGTCTTTCAAAAATGCTCTTTCCAAACTTGCAAACAAATTCATGACCTTTTATTTTCACAGAAACAATCCCTATGTGGGCTTCCCATTATTGGTCATATAACCTAGGTTGACAATTAGGTCTCACTGACTGATGGGATATTTCTTTTGAAATATACATGTTACTGGCATTTATTTGTTGTTAACATATTAACTTTTCCAATTTCATTCTTTTATGTTTACAATTTGTTGTTTACTGTAAATCAAATTTTGTTTAATTGGCTACTTATCTGACATTCTTCCAATGATGCACGTCAACTAGTGGTGTGTAACACCAGTTTAGTCACAGTATGATAGGTAATATAATATATAATATATACGAATGACCTGATATGGTACATAGGTGACATGATATATATATATATATATATATATATATATATATATATATATATATATATATATATATATATATATATATATATATATATATATATATATATATATATATATACGAATGACCCGATATGGTACATGTCATGATACGTACCCATCTGTTGGCTGTTCACCAACAAGAGATGTCTTTAAGATTAATTTAACACAGATAGTATAATATCAGTCTCTTTAAATTTCTAAGAGAAGCTAAAATGGCTGCAGTTCTTTGTTACATGTGAATATTAAATTAAGTCATATGAGTAGAAGTGACTATACAGATCTGCAGATTCACATTTGCGTTAGTCTAGATACATCTGGAATATGTACTTCATAACTACTGTATATACTCGCATATCAGCCGATACCAACTGCAAACTGCATTGACCCAGATCTGCCGTCGCATAATGTGCCAGCAGATCTGGGTCGATGCAGTTTGTAAGGACTAATCTGTAGAACAAACAACATAGACCCTGATCTGCTGGCGCATTATGCAATGGCAGATCAGGGTTATTGTTGTTGGATTTGGACCAAGTTTATACTCGAGTATATACGGTATGCTTTTATTAATGGAATATAATTGGCAGTTATTTTTTGGTCACGACAGAGATCATGATACAATATAATGTATCCCCAAGAAAATATTGCGATATCAGATACGTATCAACCTATTACTATATTATTAAGATCAACATCTCATATATTACACATGTGTATGAATTCTGAACAATAAATTGTCACAAAGGCAGATTTATTTATCATATGTAGCAAAAGAATATTCAAGTTTAAATATCAATATAATTACATGTATACAATGTAAATTCAACTATGCAAGAAAATTACAGCTGTTTTCATTCTGTATATTACTTAAATCCAATCTTACCTGCATGCTGAGGTAAAGGGTATCTGGAGAATCCATTCCTCTGGGTAAAACATGAAAGACAGCTCCATCTGCAATATACATTTACCTCTAATTATGTAGTGTAAATGAATCAAAAAAACAAACAATTTCATATATCTATCTATCTATCTACCTGCAAAAATGTATGTAATATACTGTGTATACTCGAATTTATAAGTCAACTCGACTATTAAGTCGATCCCCCCTGTTTAGGGCTGCAAAAGCTTATTGGCCCACATGCACTAGCAGATAACTTGGGAAATATCACTTGGGAATTAAATCTGATTTATGGAAAAGGAAAGTACAGATTAAATCAAAATTGTTATTGCATCAAACACAGTGTTTATACAGCAAAACACAAATATTAATGGAATATACTCACTTGCCAACAAGCTGGATTTTGTACACCAAAGGTAGAGTGACCAAACTGGAATGATGTTAAGTGTGTCTCTTAGTTTGTCAAGTAGACCCTGCAGAATTAATACCACAAGCCTCAGCTGGAAAGAAATAAACTAGAAACTGAATTTTTTTAAAAAAAATAATATATACTATATATATAACTTTTCACATAATCTGTGAAAGCCAAGGGTTGTTCTTTTTCTTGTTGATGTGGGAACTCAATTTTTCAATAAGACCTGGAAAGCATCACATCACAAAAACCCAAAAATACAGGATTCCGATAGGTTTCTGCTAAACCAATCATTTAACAAACCTGGTTATTCACAACAAACAAGGCGAACTTTAACCCGGTTGCTGGTGCTGTCAGAATTCATGCATTTCATACTTGGATTATTTTTTGGAATAGCCTGTTCAGTATGAAGGAAAAAACCCATACCCAAAATAACAAAAAAAACCCTAAAAGATATGGTCTCACAAATTTGAAAATCACATGGGTAGTGGGTTACCAGAAAAGGACCAGGCCCCAGTCTCTTTGAAACTCTAATATTTTCTTCCTCAAATTGAAGTTTTTAAATATCTTTCTTGCTACCTGGTTAGTAACAATGTATTTTTTCACAAAACATCCAACATGCATCTGGGATTAAAATATGGGCATAAAATCCTGAATATTCCTTAAAGGAGTCTTGCTTTGACTCGAAAGAAATTTTGAGGATTTCCTCAAATTTCAGGAATTCCTCAACTCTTTTTAAAGATAAAAATGGTTTCCACATGTTCAATTTTAAAACTAAAAACTGATTTTCCATCTTCTCCACTATCTCTATTGCTGATAAAAATATTATTGTCTGAAATATCATAAGCAAGATAATGTAAAATCTCACTCTTAGGAGATATTTTGAGAAATTATAGTGAAACTGGAGCCTGGTAGTACAGCTTAAATTCAGTAGCCCAAAGAAGGCACATGAATATGAAACTGTTAACTTCAAGACTATCCTTACTACCTGTTATAACTGTCATGTTGTAATGTATTTTTGAGATATGTTTTGAAAAATTGGTTTGGTTTGGATTGGTATTGTGTTTTATGGCACAGCAACACAAGCTGGTTATTTAGTGTCGAGGTAATTGGAGTAAATGGCCTTTCCCAAAAGCACACCATGGTAGCTGGCCCCGGCTGATCCAATGGTTGGATTCGAACCTGTACCCTTTTGGTTGCAAGTCTGGCATGCTAAAAACCAAGCAACCACGGCTCCTTGTTTTGAAAAAAAAAAATATATAGAACAATTTATGATATCAGACAGCATCTCACTGGGCTGCCTGACTTTAACATATGGTAGCTCAGATCCTACATTTTAGTAGCCTCAGAGCTCAAGCAACACACCCTGAAAGAACACCAAGAAAATCGCTCTTTAGGTTTGGCATTAGAAACTGCTTAATAGGTTTTTCCATTCACCCAACTGACAAATGAAAGAGGCAATGTCCTCAAACATGTTATTTTTTAACTATGTTTAATTTAATGACTAAAACTTGTAAACTGATGTGGTGATTTATGGAAAGAAAGAGTTTATGATACAGCCTTAAACTTTGGGTAAAAAAGCATAACTAGTGAAGTATAGACATTAAGCTAGAAGGCATCTTGGCAACATCTTGGCACTTTCTGCAGAACCCTACACACCCTATCTCATTGGTATAATTTGGAAAGTTAAGCAGTCCAATAATAATAATAATGATAATAACAGCACTAGGACAACAAATAAATGCACTACAGCCCATCATCCAAACAGGAAGTAATAAAACACTTAGTATATCTTGTCAGAATTATTTGTTTGTAGATGATAGTCAAGTATGGCACCAAAATCATATCTACTTCTAAATCTCAAAAAAAACATTTATCACTTGCCATTTTATATCATTAGTTGTATTTCAAGTCAATTGAAGAACCTATAACATATGAGTCAAGGTATTTTGAAATCTTCATCTGACACATGTTAAAAATATGTCTTTTTTTTCATTCAAAGTGTATTGAGTTGGTACAGATTCCAATGAAGCAAACTAACAGCAACTGCAAAGAACTTTGATCCTGTACCAATATACAAAACATATATATATAATTTTTCTACCGCATGAAGATATAATATATATATATATATTTTACCTCACAAAGATATACTTACTGTCATGTGAAAATAGTAATTTAAAAACGGTACAATTTTGTTCCATTTTGTAAGTCACAAACAAATCTACTCAATTTAAATTTTAAGTAGAAATGTGTCCATATAACATGGATGCCCCCATCAATATGATGCAACCAAAAAGCAAATTTCTAAGTCAAACAGTGGTCATAACTGTGAAAAATGTTGCTGGAAAGTAAAATCAAACTCGACCCAAGTCCTCATAATGTAAAACCTCATACCACATTTGATTTTAATCCATGAAGTCCTTCAAATGTTATTCAGTGGAAACTGAGGGAAACAAGTCAAACAGGGGCCATAACTCTATAACATTTGTCCAGAAAACTATGAAAAGCTAACCTGACCTAGGTTTTCTTATTGAAAGCCTCATGCCAAATTTGGTTTTAATCCATGAAAGCCTTCAAAGTTACAGAGAAGAAATGGAAGTGCAAAGTTCTAAGTAAAACAGGGGCCATAACTATGTACAATTTTGCCATAAAATGGTGAAAGTCAAACTTGACCTGGGTCTACTTTATATAAAGCCTCATAGAGAATTTGATTTCAATCCATTAGGTTCTTCAAAAGTTATTGAGGGGAAACTAACTTTGTAATGGATGTGATGGAAGGACATGGGAAACATTACGACATAGGGAAATACTATATACTCCATGCATAGATTGCTAAGTGCAAATATTAAACTGAGAAGATTTTTACAGACTTCACATTTCTGAAAAATACAATTTAAAAAATCCAAATATTTCACCTGATCTGCAACCCTATTTTATGTTCAACCACAATAAACCTTTTTGGGAGAAGCTAGCAGCAGTTGTCCTGATCAATCTCTTTCACATCTATTTCTCTATTAGATTCCATACAAAAACTTGTGGATAACAAAACAAAATCTCTAAAAGATCTGAAGAGAGTTTATCTGCAGCTTTGTTTATTAAAGATGACAAAGACTTAGAGATGTTTCTCCAAAAAATGGAAGTCCCAGTTTATAGAAAACTGTGACAAAATTTTGGAAAAAGTGAGCTCAGAACCAGAAACCTGAGGTCCTAAAAGCCGAGACTCTCACAAAAGATGTGTGTTTTATGTATTCTTTATAAAAAGTGGGATACTAAATTGAAAGGATTACTGTATATCAAGATTGCTTACCAGTGTGAAGGATTACTTTATATCAAGATTACTTACCAGTGTGAAGGATTACTGTATATCAAGATTACTTACCAGTGTGAAAGGATTACTGTATATCAAGATTACTTACCAGTGTGAAGGATTACTGTATATCAAGATTACTTACCAGTGTGAAAGGATTACTGTATATCAAGATTACTTACCAGTGTGAAGGATTACTGTATATCAAGATTACTTACCAGTATGAAGGATTACTGATTATCAAGATTACTTACCAGTGTGAAGGATAACTGTTTATCAAGAGTACTTACCAGTGTGAAGACAACATAGTATAAAGCTGTGGTGGGCAGAAAAAAAAGGAGAATAGTAAACATCAATGTTCCCAAAAACAGCTGGTCCACATCATACACTGCAGAGTCAATTCTTTGTCGAAGAACATTCCACTTCTTCCCACGGAAGAGTCTCCAAAGGGAGCTAAGGGCATACACTTGTAGTCGGTAAAGTCTTCAAATTAAAAAGAAATATAAATAAAACATTGTCACCATCTACAGCACTTAAGTCTTCAAGTTTTATAAATTACAGAATCATTTTTCTTTTTCAGATCCAAAACAAAAATCTGAGATATATAATAGGAAAATCTAGGAACAGACGCATACAGTCTGCCTCTAATGCATGTGCCACAACCTTAAACTCTGACCTTATTACTTGCAGCTTACTCTGGATCTTCCATTTCCCTAGAAAACCATTTATCAAGTTGGATAACAATCCTTCGATGCCTATACAAAATACAATGCTTGTTTAGTTTGTTGTTTTATGGCACAGCCACACAAGTAGGCTATTTAGTGCCAAGGTAATTGGAGTAAAGTGCCTTGCCCAAGGACACACTACAGTAGCCAACCGATGCTGATTCAGTGGTAGGATTCAAACCCCCCAACAATTTCAAGTGTGAGTCCAGTATGCTAACCACTGAGCAACTGTGGCTCCTGCCTCCATCAGTCACCTTTTATTACATGTGGGAGGGTGCACTGGGCCTATTCTATATTCCTGAGACCAAGATAAAAGGGCAAGCAAACATGTCACAGAATGAATTGTCTTAGCTTCATAACGATTCATAACATGTATTATGAGAATTCATCACTGGGTTTAGGACATATATGCAAAATGAAAAATGTAACCAAAACCTTATCAAAACTGCTGACAATGACAATGACACCATCACCATTGAGAAAGTGAATATTATGTATTGCTTAAGACTAGAGTGGGCTTGAGAATAAAATGACTTTATCTTGGATTTTCATTATTTTAATTGTCACTTTGCAAAATAATTTTTTTTATTCATGACATTTACACTGTTATTGCATATAAATGCACACTGGAGCGTACTTCACAACAAATCCAGCAGACGTAATCAGACTTGTGATTATGAATGATGGTAATCTTCACACTAACGAGTTATAAATTCAATGAATGACTGACATGTGACTTTAGTTTTTACAAGAGACAGTTGCTGAATTACTATGTTTAAATGAAATTTGTAATCATTGGGTAACATGTGTAAAGAGGTAGATGGTTGGCTAGTTGTCTGCTACTGTATCTTGAATCAACACTTGGGCCGGGCATTAGAATGGGCACTACAGAAATTTGTCACCAACGCATTACATGTCACCTATGCATTACATAATTATCTTTCAAGTATGGTGCTGCTTATTGTTCTTGCAGTTGCAATAATCTTCCTGCAGTCTCTTCTTCACAGACATACTAGTTTGAACAGTGCTGGTGTTTTTTTTGTTAATTGGGACGACATATCAACACCAATCTACACAGTAGGCTGTACTGGTATGTCAAGATAAATACTCTATTCTTAAATACACTTAAATTGAGCACCTACATTTTCTAGTGATTCAGAGAGTTTACTGGGTATTTTTAAGCACCAGTTTTAAAAAGTTTCATTATATACTGAGAATAGGTGCACTGTATGTATTACAGCAAAGATATCCTTGCAAGCCTAACATTAACTGAGTGGCTCAGATTTCTCAATATTCCACACTTTCATTGAAAACAATCATTTCAGTCTCTGCTCAGTACACAACAAGTAGATCTTTCATACTATTAGATGCAAATAATGATCTGAACATAGTAATGTTAGTCATAAGTTGTTTAATTGTTTCTTAATATTTGTAAATCTTGCTTTTGTCAGGTTCTGGCTGTTGAAAAGGGAGTTTATTTATACACAACAAAATCCAGGTCCAGTTAACTTTTTATATATAAACTTGCATGTCTGGCCTAGGGAGACTGTCTGTTGCTACTGATGAGTTTTCGTTCATTCTGTCAGTGAGTGATTCAGAGGAAACTGAATAGGCACAACAGGGTTGTACAAAAGTCACAGCAGGGCTGTGAAACTCCCTTACAAAAATGTTACAGATAGCCCTTGAGTAAAGTTTTTTCAGAACTGAAGATTCCCAGTGAAGACTGTGCTGGCCAATGAAAGTTGGGGATGACAGCAGCAACTGTATGGATTTCACTCAATGGGTTAAGTTTTAATATACAATATGGTACTGACATTAGATTCTTGGATGAATGAAACGGAATAGAATGAAGTGAATGCCTGGATGGCTTACTTTGTTTGGGAAAGCAAGTGAACACTGTAGGCATTGCAGTGGGGATGGTGGTGGTCAAGAGAAATAAAAAGTACTGTCACTCTTGTTACTGCAAACAAAGGACTGTTGAACAAAGATGCTGTACGTGATAGCTGGAGGTGCTTTGATTGGTTGACGATTGGTGTATTAATACAAGCTCATCAATATTAATACCAACTAATTTTTACATGGGACTAATAGAGACTGGGTCACATATTGCTGTGTATAAACTGTGCCTAAGCTATCGCATAAGCAATAATGTGTTCTTGACCTAGTTGACCTAGTTATTAGACTGGAGTATTATGTTTTGGCATTTGACTAGAAAACTGAACACTAAGACTTTGGCACTCTGTCCAATCGAATGCTACTGTGAATTACATAATATAATTACTCATATTTAAAAAAACAAAACAAATGTGTTCATGGAACACTGATGTCCCACCACAAATGCCTGAAAACTGACCAAAATGCAGAACTTACGCCAAGGTATGATGGACAGATGAACAAGGAGAACAATGTATCCTCTTAGGATGGGGCATAATAAGATTTGTGTTTGTAAATCACACATGCCACACTGCTGATTAAAAAGTCTAAGTCCTGAAAGTCTAAAAAGCTTATAAAACTCATAAATATTATTTAAATGGCACAAAATCTTATCAGGTCATCTACATATGCACACCAAACTTCATTTAAGTAGGTCAAGAATTATCTGCATAATCATACCATCAATGTTCACCAAGAAAGTCCAAGTCCAAAAGTCATACAAACTTAGGGCTGTTCCAGTAAAACATATATCCCCCCGGGGACAGCACTTCAAAAAAACTTCTGTAGGTGTTGTTTTTTGAAACTATTTTTATTCTGATAGTGGAGGGTTGGTTAGGAAAATCACTTGTGGTGTGGGTTGCATCAACAAAATAACAAATCACATGTGGAGTTGTCGGAAAAAATGCATATATATTTAAAATCACATATAACCCATTCTTAGCGGTCTCCAGAGATGCTGTCAGGGCACAAATCGCGCAAAGTTTGTACGAATTCACGACGTTGGAAAGCAGTGATGCGCGACAACTCCTGCAAATTAATTTGAAGTCGCGCATATTAAAAATGTACCCTGTGCAGCATACATGTTTTATTTAACTGTTAACCCTTAAAATGCTTGTCACGACATAAGTCCTGCTCCCGGTAGAGGTCTCGTAGCGCTTGTCGCAACATCGTTTATCAGGTAGTCAAATGTTGACACAGCTGGATACTAAAGATTGACGTGAATGGTTGTTAAACTAAATTTGATTTGTATATTGGGCTGTGGAACAGGCATTGTGTCGCAGTTTTAACCTTACAGTCCATCAAGAAAGTTTTACAAATGCATGTTTAAAATAGGGGTCACCCAGAAAACCCAAAATGGTCGACAACCAATGTGGTTCATATGACGTTTTCATTCGACAAATACTGGCTGATGACAGCGATGATGACAATGATTATTAAGTTTTGGTGTATATCAGTCTACTGGAGCCGCGAAAAATGTTACTGGAAATACCAGTGAGTGCTTTTGAGCCCAAAAATGATGTTGAATACGAATTTGATGTACATGCTGTATTGCAGACAGCATGCCAGTCAACAGTACCTAGACGTTTCGCCCCATGGACGTTCGGCCCATGACATTTTGCCCCACTTCAATGGACATTTCGACCCATGGCAGTGGATATTTTGCCCCACCCGGTACCTGGACGTTTCTAGGGACACTAGATACACTAAATTATTATAAGAAAGGGACACTAGATACACTAAATTATTATACCCAGGATATTTCGCCCCACTTCAATGGAAATTTCGACATGTATAGAAATTCATCACCATTACACCATTGTCCCAACTTTACTGGACATTTCGGACCATTCAGATTTCATTTCATAATCCCCTCTCTCCTAAGTTTTTTTTCAGAAATTCAGCAAGTGTTAATTGGGCCTAATTACAGCCAGGTAGCTTGTTTGATCTTCATAGTTAAAGAATCCACTCAATGTAGTATCAATGTATTTAAGCTGCAGCCAAGGTTTTGAGTAAGTCATGGAAGCTCTTGTGCAAAGGAAATAAATTATTAGCATATATGTTTTGAATAAAAAAATAAATTTATTGAATTTAAACATTTATATTTATTAAACAATGTCAGAACATACAATGTCATGGTCCGAAATATCCAGTAAAGTGGGGCAAAATGTCTTCGGCCGAAACATCCCTAATTCCTGGTCAACCTCCTATTCTGCAGTATTTTGAAATTAAACGGACAATACATGCCTAATTAAAATACAGGCAATTTAAAAGTAGAGTGCAATTTTAATATCTTTTCTCAAACAATTCAGCACTGAGGGATCATGTGCTACAAAACTCTATTGAGTACAGTACTTTAAGGGTTAAGATAAATTGAATAAAATAAGAATCTAAAAAGAATTAAAATGTCAGGATATTTATTTGATCAAAATACCTCTGTCTGAACATTCAGACTGTGGCATTGATGGACTCAAAACCCTAATACAGCATTATGGAACATATAAGAAATCTGGCATAGTAGGCAGCAAAGCACTGATTCAAGAAAGTGAAACTTTGGCAGAGTTCATTCTAGTGAAAAATCTTATTTTGGAACAGAGATATCCAAGAGACAATATCACCGAGATGTGGAAAATTGTACATAACAACCACAAAGAACAGTTTAACAGCTTGTTCAAGCTGGCTAAGCTAGCTATGGGTATGCCTCTTTAGACACCAGACTGTGAAAGGGGGTTCCCAGCACAGAATAAATATCCATACACATATAAGGAACACATCAAGTTCAGAAACAATCAACAGATTAATGCTTATACAACTTGAGAGGACATCTTTTGAGGATTTTTTTTTCAATAGAGCCCAAACAGAGTGGAGCAGTAAGAAAGAGAGATAGGGATATTTAAGTGTTGAGTGAATATTGAACTACGGCCATTTCTCCCCCCCCCCTCTTTTTTATGTACTCCCCCCTTATTTTGGCGACAAGCTGGGAGACCCCCCTCCTCCCTTGAGATAAAATCCTGGCAGCATCTCTGCAGGGGAGAGAACTTGACTGGGTTATAGGATTTCATTGGTATTCGTTTTACTCTGATATTATTGTACAGCGTGTTCAGTCAGCATTGGGAGTTGATGAACTCCCTAATTTTCTACAGAAACATGGAATCCAAGTGGAATACATACAAAAATGTAGAGGTTTACCATCTTAGAATTCAGTCTCCCAGTTCCATTTCACATCGGTATACACATTCTCAGGTTGACAAACAATTAGCATAGTAATCAGATAAGCATGTGTGACAAATCTGGATATGTATCAAAAACAAGACAAAGAGTATGGGTGGACAGAATCACCAGACAGACCAGAACGGAGATAATCACTGGAACGGGCTTGGAATTTTACGAATGCTGGCACGTATTTACCATATAAGGAAGCAGTGAATATATTTACTTAACTACCATATAAGGAAGCAGTGAATATTTTTACTTAACTACGGTCAATACCACTTGGTATCGACCTGTAGCAACAACATTAAGCTAATTGACTGTTTCTGAAGTATATAATAATGATAAAGATGAGCATAAGTTTTTCTATTCTTTAATGTGCATGACATTGTTTCCTGATCTTGAAGAAGAATTATTAAAAGGAGGGAAAAAAAGGGTGTGCAGTTAAATAAAAAACAAATAGTGAATTAAGCTACTTAAAAGATGAATTCAATCGATTTTAACTGTCCGTTCCGGTGATTACCTCTGTTCTGGTCTGTTCAGTCCATTCTGGTGATTCTATCATCTGAAACAGTATAGCCGAAAAAATCGCGCAAATTTTGAGATCAGAAAATCTAATGGCAGATTATATTTATGCTTCTGCCTGACAGATTTGATTAATTTGATTTCTTGGTTTATTGATTCTAGTAGTAACTCAATCCAAATGCATCACCGAAAAACATTCCTGCATCTTCAGACTGTTTGTTAAAAATATTGATCAGACTATGCACATCTCCAGATATGGCTAAATAGGGCTTGAATAAGCAATAATAAATAGGTTTAGTCAGAACAATAGACATTGCTAGAGAAAATTAAAATTTGTGTGAGCTGAAAACGTAAATTTTTTGGCACTACTAACATATAAGTCTGTTTGCACAGTCTGATGATGACTGTTCATTAGATAAATGTCAGAAAACATATTTGATGATATTCATAGATTTAAAGACAATTACTATGGTAAAAGTTTATACACTCATACAGCTGTGGCAAAAATGATAAACCAGTACTTCTCCTGCTGGTGTTGCTATTGATTAGTTGGTTGATTTGGTGTTTTAGGTCTCTCTAACACCTGAGGTCAAATAGAGATGAGACCTCAAGTTGTTGGTAGATCATTATGAGTTTTATACCATTTTCAGCACAATAAAATTTATATATGGCAGCCAGTTTTACTGCTGAAGAAGACCCCAGACATCAAAGACCACCAGGGTAGAACCACTGACCTTCCTCAAGTAACTGGCAACATTCTCACATACAAGGCCTGAATGGGATTTTAACCTACATGATCAGAGGCAATTGATCACAAGATAAGCATCTTACACCACTCTGCCATGGAGGCTCCTCGGACCTTGGGTAGAAGTTTCGTACAAAAGACAGGAAGCGGATATGGGACCCACAACTCATGGATTCAAAGTCCAGCATGTTACTACTAGGCCATCAGTGATGAATATGCTGCAACAGTGTTGCTTCTAGGACATGGGATTGTGGGAATACCGCGATTTATCACAAGCTGGCCCAAATTGAACGAACCTATGCGCCAAAAGCCCCACAGTTCAATTGCCACTGGCACAGATTGTGTGATTGGATGCGGGCTATTGTTCTTTTAAACGAAAAGAAGAAAACGAGTTTGAACAAAATGGTGTACAAAAGAAGATAAGTCTTTCAACAAGAACATCCCTCCCTTTCCCGTAATAATTATTACCAAAATATCAGCTCATCGGGGCCTTTCAGACATAAATTTTGCGATCATTTTGAACCTGAAACTATTTAAACCTTTCCCCAAACAAACTTATGCCCATATTACACTCCTATAGGCTGAAAAATGTAGAGTGCAGACGTCTTTCTTGCAGTCACACGCACGGTATGATTGGAATGGTGTAAAAGATTTAATTCTTGCATGTTTTTTGTCCATGACAAGCTTGACAGACTATGATCTTGAGCAGAATTCTGTTCTCACGTTCTCCACTTTATTTTCAAGCCTAACATTAAAAGATACATCTCCTGTTATGTGTTTTTTGCTTAGAAGCTCATTACCTAGGTGAAAATGAAATGGGGAAATATTTTAAAGTTGCACCGTATTGTAAATGGTAGCCAGCAGCTTTGGCATGTGCTAAGTCAGGAGGAACACGCAAGTTCGCACAGAAATATCAAAAAGAACTTTGCAGGATTATTATAAACAAGGAAACAGTGAGGGATAATCTCTTGTTGAAACATAATCAAATGATTCAAACATAGCAGTGCAGCAAGTGCAAGCAACAATGCAAAACTTCATGCACAACCTCCAGTCAAACTGGCATGGGGAATGGTTGTGGTTAGAAAAGTCAGAGATGGGGATGCTGTGTAAACTGTGTGAAACACAGAAAAACAATCACTTTTACTGTAGGATGCACAAACTATAGGACCAGTACAATAGACAGGCACATAAAATTCAGCTGATCATGTGGCAGCTGTATGGGCAGAAGCTGTGAAAAAGAATTTCAAGGAGGTAGTTAATGGCCTGACTAAATCTTGCTTCTTTTGCGCTTTCATTCTGTAATGGTATTGTTGAAGTCCACACCAATTTCAGTCATTTATAAAGTTCTTTCAAAAAGTTGTATTCTTGCTTTTCTTGTTTTTCCATTTTTCTCATTTTAATTATTTAAAAAATTCAGTCATTTTTTCTTTACAACTCTTTTCTACTTGCCATTCTAACCTGTACACTTTATTATACCCATGCTTGACATACATGAACACCATCAAAAAGGAACACATTTGCAATTGGTAAATATTTCTTAAATCGTGAATCAAGTATACAAGCAAAAAACATTGCTTAGATACAATACGTTACACAATAACCTTGTGCTTGCCTGTTTTGAACATGCTGCAATCACTTGAAATATGTTCTTCTGTGCGACCCATATTTCTCAAGGAAGATGGTGAATTTGTCCCACTGAATTTAGAATTGGCCCACTTTTGGAAAAGGAATGGGGGAGTTAGCCCTCTTTTGAAAAATCATAGAAGCAACACTGATGCTGCTGTTGACAAGAGAAAGAGAACTGCAATGATGTTGATTTTAAGAGTACACTGGAGTCAAGAAAATTATTCCTAGATTTTCATCCATTTTTTTTATCGAATTCGGGGTGGGTTGTGAAGTTTGTTTTTTTTTTAAACTTTTTTTTTTCAGGACAGGGACAGCCATTGTATCAAATATTTTAACTACATCCAGTGAGGGGCAGTTGGGATGAAAATCTAAGAACTAATTTATTGTGGCCTGATGATGGCAGAAAACTGATCGGCATTGATGATGATGATAATCTGACTGATCAGTAGGGATGATGATGAAACAATGTTGGACATGCTATATTTCGTTTTTTTTTATTTTATATTAGTCATGCAACAAGGCATAAAAATAAGACATACCAGTCACTAAAAATATATTTTTCTTAGAAGAAATTATATGGTGTAAAAGTAGGCAGAAATAATGTGACATCACTTCCATTGGCATTAATTTTTGTTTTTTTCTGACAAATCAAGTAATATCTATTTACAAATACATTTATTGAAAAAGCATAAAAAGAAATCACAGCATCTGACAGTACATTTAAAGCAATACAAACTTTAACTATCATGCAAATCAAAATCAGCATGCCTAAAAACAAATAAATTTAAGCAAAACATAGCGATCATTGATATAAGCACAAATACATAGTCATAATGAATGACAGTGTAGTAAGGATGCACATTCATGATTTCTGCATTATAAGAGAAATCCCTACTGTAAAATCTAGATTCATGGACAAGTGACTGAACCACGACATCTACAAATAATAAGGCACCAAGAAAATGTTTGATTTTACAGTAGCAGAAACATACATGCCCGACATTCAAACAAACAAAAGAACAAACGATGATTGATTATAAAGTATGAATACAAATAAAAATATGCAGTGGATTATATAATATATAATAATTCAGTATAGGTTACCTCGGGTCAGCTGTCATTTAAATCGCATCTGCCATCCACTAACCCAACCCAAAATTAAAATCGCTTCTACCGCTCACTAACCCCTAACCAGAAATTACGTAAAATAATACACTTCTGTGGAGGGCAATGTTTTTTTATTAAAACACATCAGACAGTGGATCAAAATTTTTTTAAATTGCTTCTGTTGTGGGTTGGTTGAATCTGAAAGTGCCTCCCACCCCCTCCCCGGAGGGTATATGTTTTACTGGAACAGCCCTTATAGAAGAGTCCCAAAATTATTGTAACAACATGAAATGCTAATCAGGTTACCTACTTATGTATAGAAACATATCTACTGAATTTCATTTGCCTTGGTAAAGTGGGTTTTTCTGCACAGATGTGTAAACATAGTTAGCACTGAAAAAGTCCAAAACACCTATAAAACTAATAAATCCATTTTTACAAAATCATTCACATAGCGTGACAATTTAATCAGGTTATACACATAAAAATATAAATACACCTACCGATAGTCATGTCTATATCAGGAGTTTTTTTTTAATCATGCTAACAAGCATCCTGGGATATATGAATGAATGACAGATCTACAGGGTAGTTTTTATGTAATCATACTAACAAGCATCCTGGGATATATGAATGAATGACAGACCCACAGGGTGGTTTTTATGTAATCATGTTAACAAGCCTCCTGGGACATATGAATGAATGACAGACCCACAGGGTGGGTTTTGTGTAATCATGCTAACAAGCCTCCTGGGACATATGAATGAATGACAGACCCACAGGGTGGTTTTTATGTAATCATGTTAACAAGCCTCCTGGGACATATGAATGAATGACAGACCCACAGGATGATTTTTTGTGTAATCATGTTAAAATGCCTCCTGGGACCTATGAATGAACGACAGACCCACAGTATGATTTTTGTGTAATCAAGTTAACAAGCCTCCTGGGACATATGAATGAATGACCGACACACAGGGTGGTTTTTATGTAATCATGTTAACAAGCTTCCTGGGACATATGAATGAATGACCGACCCACAGGGTGGTTTTTATGTAATCATGTTAACAAGCTTCCTGGGACATATGAATGAATGACAGACCCACAGGATAATTTTTTTGTGTAATAATGTTAACAAGCCTCCTGGGACATATGAATGAATGACAGACCCACAGGATAATATCAAGATGCCCTCTACTGCAAACAGTGAAGGCAAAAGATAAGTACTAGAACTATAATGATGATGAAATATGAAACTGTTCGGTAAACTAAAGGTTGAAAAAGATATGTTGTTGGTGAAAAATCAACAACTCAAGAACAAAATCTGTACTTAATTACCTGGCAGCATACACATAGAAGCAGTATATATGGATGGTGAGAGTGGACAGGATGTCCTGAAACAGCGCCACCTGGATGGACAATCCCAGCATGCCTGTGATCAATGAATACCAGATCAGTTGACCCAGAACTGACTTCAGCAAGTAAAGATACCCTGAAAGTACAGACATAGTGTTATTTGATACCAGAAGAACCTTGAGACTCTTTTTTATTTTAGACGGGGCAAGGCCTTCAGAGGAATATTCAAGTAGACCTATGGATATCTGATTTGGATCTTTTATTTGAGGATTTATGGATATTGATATTTGTTTCACTGTTGAAATAGAGTTTACCAACAACATATTAGCTAAGCCATTTCATCAGACATCAGATATTGGTAACAGGTTAACAACTATTAACTTCCTAAAATTTACAATTTTCCTTGATTCATAAAAATATGGTATTGTAAATCACATGTACAAGTACATTATACTGCTAGACTCCTAAGCAGTTGTATTGTGTTGTGTTGATAAAGAACAAACCTTGTAAACCAATTAGGTCTTTTGATAATAAACTATTAAGATTTAGGCAAACAATATGACTCCTTACAAGCTGGATACCTAAGAAGTGGTTTACATCAGTTGGGTTGCTTATCACTGAGAAAATGAACATGTGACACAATGAGTCAAAATTTTAAACTTTGGAACACTTTTTACATGACTTTGAGGTCAGTTGGGGACTTTTGATTTATAAGAAGTGTATATTCCATTTATCCACAAAAATGTACAGATTTTGGAATGAGGAATGAGTTTCTTATTGAACAGAACATGAGCACAGAGAAATGAAATTTGATTTAAAATTAGTTTTTTACAAAAAAGAAGTCAAACAAGTTTTCAATCTATGTAAATGCTATTTTACTTAAGTGAAAACTGAAATTCCAGTTGACTATAAACAAAGAATAGAAGAAAATACTCTAATATCATGATTTATTTGAAATTGCTTGGATTACTGACAGTCATGGTCAATTGCCACTTTTTCAACGACAGGTGACTATATCCAACTAGAGTGTACCATTTCTCATGTACATACCTTCAAGCTAACTAATGGTGAATGTACTGTATATGCTCTCATGTAAGTCGGGTCCAACTGCAAACAACATAGGCCCTGATCTGCCATTGCATAATATGCCAGAAGATCAGGATCTATGTTGTTTGTTCTACTCATTACTCCTAACAAACTGCACAGACCCAGATCTGCCAGCGCTTTATGCAACAGCAGATCTGGGTCTGTGCAGTTCACAGTTGGACTAGATTTATAAGTGAGTACATACAGTATATGGTGCCATTGTATTTAATAGGTCTAGATTCTGATGCGCTATGATCCTGTGACAAAAGTAATCTAATCATGAGTAACCTTCCACCTTAAGACACAATTTCACCACTTCCGGCATTGCACCATGCTTACAATTACGTGTTATGCTTATAGATCCCATTTCAACATATACACATTTATAAGACCAATCACAAGCGTAAATCTTGTTATGGGTCAATAATAAAGTATTTATTATATCAATATAACACAATATTGACATAGCATTTTTAAAATGTTCTCATAAAACATTTGTAAAATTAATATTAGCAATGTTTTCCCACTTGACACACTTTCCAACTGACATGGGCCTATTCTGAATAAAATTAATGGTAAAGTCAATAATAGTGAATCTTCATCACCAAGAAGCTCACATTATTTCAATATTAATGAATAAAAGCTACAAGGTAACAAGTTCATCAAGCATGGATAGGCATGGACATGAGGATAGTATATATTAGTATTCAATAAAAAAAAAACAACAGACTCCCTTCCTGTTGAGGTTGCCTTTTATATACCTATAAAGGTAACATCTTTAACATTGAGGTTAGTATAACAAATCTTAATACTGACCTTAATTTGTGGTGTGGACAGATGTACAAATGGATGGACAGACATGCACAACATACCTGCCATAATACAACGTGTCATGGTAAAAACATCATTTATGACTTCCAAACTCCCTGACACAGATGTGTTACAAAAAACAGGATTTTCAGTAATCTTAGAAAAAAAGAGAGAGAGAGAGAGAAAGATTTCCTGAAAACCTCAATATATGTAGTATGCATGAACAGTAAATAGTCCTGCTGAGAGCTCATGTAAAACTATCCTTCAGGCAGTTTATACAGCTAATTGTCAAAGAATCAATTAGAAGGTAAGGGGGTCAGAGATAAACAACCACCATTTCACGTTACTTAATTGTCTGACAATAGCTAGGGTGATGTCTTGCTACATCCTTTGAACACTGCTGTGCTGTGGGGGAACACATTAGGCTAATTTGCATTGGTAAATTGCACAAAGTGGAACAACCCATTTCGTTAAAAGTTAGGAGGCATCTAAGAGATGTGTTGAAAAACAAAAGTTATCACACACTACTGTCATGAATGAGAATGTTTAAGCCATCTTTATTAAAGATTACTGGTAAGTTCATGAAAAGTGGCAATGTTTCTTTTCAGTCAGATTTTACTCGATATATAAAATGCAAAACATGTTTATTTTGGTAGTCAGAACAGCGTAAAAGTTTTCATTTTTTAAGGCAAAATGTCAAAGCAGCTGTGATTCATGGAAGAATGAACTGTCTGTTAAGCGAGCGAAGCCCAACAAAACTAAATTTCAGAACTCGTCATTGACAGAATTTGACTTTGTGAAGCACAGCAGCAAGGGGGAGTATTTCATTCTTTGCAAATTGCACATACTGCAAACCCCATATCGACATTAGTTATTCTGGAGTGTACGACACAGGTCAACATAGCAACACCACTTGTATGCAACACTGGGACAAGCCACAACATATTCAACATGCTGAATGGAACATTCAGGTTAGTTCTCTTTATTATTATTCATTATCTACATCTTGTTAAATTATCAAACTATTAATCAAACCATGCTTGTCAGGATGATTTTAGCCATGAAATAGCTTGTTTGAAAGACAACAATAAGCACACGCTCATGTTCACACTGCTGATTTGTGTGATAAAGAGACTGCATTAACACCCATACTGGACTGAAGCATTTATTACTGCTGTATTACCTGTAAGGTCCCCACTCACAAATTTTAAATGGATGGGCCCCAATGTGATTTACATTTTTTTTTTTCTATAGAGACAAGCATATCTCGTGGTCACACTGCATCGGATCGAGTTGTGATAATGCCAGCATTATGATCAGCAAGAACAAGTCAGTTCTGACGAGGATTTGCTCAGTGAATCCCGCAGGGAAGTTTAAATAACGATATTATCCAGTCTCTAATGAGTGCAAAGATGACAACAATTGACACTTGTATTACCTTCAAACCCCTTAATGAACTATTGAAAGCATCAAAGACTGCATCTAATAAAGACTATATTCCACTGTCCAGCGGATTTTAAAGACAGAAACTTGGTGTATGTTTTTTTTTATTTAATGTCTGTGTGGTTGGAATTGTGTGTGGTGATGATATTTTACAATGCTAAGTCTACCAATTATTTTTTGTTTGCAAGTGTATTAAATGCTTCAGTAGAAACATAGGTTATATTCTTTTATTCAAATTTGAATTTCCAGTCATTTTCTATAGGCTCAAATGAAAATATAGCTTATTCTCAATTGGACGATGTCATTTTTTTTTGGATCACGCACACTGACCCCTATTGGGACCTCAAAACACTTTTTGGGTCTCAAATACTACCCTACACTGTCTGGGAATAGGGCAGTTATGGCACAAGGGCCAATATGATCCATATTTCAAGAAAATTAGTAACCTCAGGCTCTGTGTGTATGAACTAGCAAACATTCATATAGCGTGGTCAGCATTAATGACTCAAGAGCAAAAGGGGTGGGAAATTTAATGAGATGATTACAGTATGCAGAAAATATTATGCTAGTGTTAAGTTTTCTGGTAGAACAACAAGTTTTCTGGTAGAACAACAAATGAAGCAAATCTCATTGCATCTGGCTTCTCCAAAGTAAGTACCAAATAGGACATTTAGCATCTTATGATCATCTACTTTATTTTAGCAATCATTTTAATTATTTTGTTAGTGTTTGCAATCATTTAATAAACTAGAAGCTATCTGTTGTTTCTTCATTTATTGTTACTATATATCGTAATATGATTTTCAATTCAATACCCACCCCTAATGACATTATAACCCCTGTCATCATGATGGCAAAATTAAGATTATGTGATGTTACAAACCTTTCCACAGATAAATGTGGTAAAGAAAGAACTGTCCCATAAAATGTGTAAGCTGACTATTTAATTTGAGTCCTGCAGGTGCCCCCATTAGCCAATTCAGTAGAATCTTCAGTTCACTAGCCACTTGCTACAAGAAAGAAAAGTAACCTGTGAATTAATTGAGCTAAAATAAACAAATTAATTGAGCTAAAATAAACAATCATCAGAACAACTGACACGAAAACCTGTTCTTTTTATCCCTATTAACTAAACAATCCAACTTTCCTTCATCGAAAATTGTCCTTTCCATGAATGGCTCTTCTTAAAGCTAATTTAAAAATTTTTTTTAGATGCAAGTTTCCTATGCATCATATTTGCAGATACTACTTTTATGTCTTCATGAAATCCCTACCATATTTAGATATATTCCTTTTTATACCCAATGCCTCTGTAATCCTCATGTTCATTCATCCATCTGACTGTCCATCTGTCCAGTGCTTGTTAGCAAAACAAGTCACGTAGTTTTTAATGGATTGCCATGAAACTTGGTCAATATTATGTTCATGACCTGAAGATGCACATATCAAGAAACCACTCTGCCCTTGAAACAGTACATGCGACTATCATGTTAGTGCAACTATTGCAAGCATTTTATGGATTGCCATGAAACTTGGTAAATATTATGGTCATAACTTGAGATGTGAATATCAGCAAATCTTTTTTGTACCACAATTATTTTTAGAGTAATTGCCCTTTTTGTCTTGTAGCTTAATGCAGTGTATGACACAATCTTGTTAGCCCAACTAGTTCTGCAGTTTCTGACCGACTGCCATCAAACATGGTAAAGACAGGGATTTCCCTTGAATTTGAAAACTATGAGTCAAGGACTCCTGGCTCCAAAAATATGGAGTCCCAAGAAGAATCCCAGGAGTCCCCAAACAAATCATGGAGTCCCAGCCCCAGTGTAAGAATTAAATATGTTCCAAACTATTCTTTATGAAATACTATAATTTAACACAATTTATTGTTTTACATTTTTAATATAAAATAAAAACAATATAGGTTTTTAATGTTGTATTGCATAGTGAGAGAGAGAGATTTTCTATATCTGCATTGGAGGCTGAGAAAGGATCAAAGAAAACTGATCTATATTTGTTATGTTTATGAACAAAACCATTTTGTTGCAAAAGATGTTTTGATTAAATGTACAGTCAAAGTGGCTGCTGTAGACAGGTGACCTCTGAAGGCAGGTTCAGCTCTAAAACTTCGTTCATGTCAAATACATGTACTATGCACTGAATAGCATTAGCATTATTATTATTAGTAGTAGTATGCTATCAAGATACATATATTTAGTTTAGCTAATTAGCAAAAAAAATAACAAAATAATAAAATAAAAAGTTCCACTTTAATCCATCATGTACATTAAGTCATCACTTATCAGTAAAACGGTGTATAAATAAAATTACTAATTGACAGCTTACCAGTGTTTGTCAAACACAGGACTGACTTTTTGTTAGGCCAGCTGGTATAATTAGGCATGAAAACAGGTGTTCACACTTCAAACAACTGATGGATTAAGCAGTTGCTCAAACTCACAGAGATCAAAAGACAGTCAGCTTTTGTGCCTTTGATGATTAGGGAATGAAAAGAAGCTTCCTGCGGATATTGTTAGTAGCATATAACCATAATGGATATCACAAGTGCAGTGTACATGTATCTCTACTCATTTGGTGTGATTGTACCTAATCTCTTACACTCCGGATTAAAAATTGTTCTCAAAATCAGCCATAATATCTCGCTTATGCTTAATAATCCCTTAGATCTGAGTTCGCCTGATTCCCATTTCTGCTGCAACTACACAACTATTTTGTCCACTATCCAGCAAACAAATTGCTTCAATTCTTGCGTGTAAGGAAAAAAATTGCCTTGCTTTCAAATACAACATCTTGACACCTTTGAGTCTGACTGAGAGAGTGACTAGACTATCGTAAGTACAATCAAGATATGAAATGCTTGGAGCAGACACTGCTGGTATGCTCCAGTGACCACTTAAGGCAGGATGAAACCAGTGTTTGGTTAGGAAACACCTGGCCCTGACTGCAGGTGACTGTTAAATACAGGGCATTTATATAAGAAATTTGATAAGGCAAAATTTGACAAGGGAAAAACTTTAAATTTATAAAATATGCATGACAACCATCTGTCTTAAAGCATGAAACTTTATATTAAACGATGAGCAGAAAAAATAATTTTTTCACTCAAGCCAACAAATTTTGAAAAAACAGCACCCAAAAAAAAAAAAAAAAACGTCTATTGCAAATCAACAAAGGCTGGAAAATTCCAAATTCTGAGGAAAAACTGATAGGTGTGTAAAGCCTATGACTAAGTCCGTTTAGACATTTGCGTATATCTTCAGTGTATACCTCTGCCCAACTATGTAGAGCTATGGCCAGTGTGTCACACCTGTCCCCCTGCATGAGGTACAGCATTAGGACAATCCCCAGTACTGTGTCCACAGCCTGTCTTACATATATATTCATGTACCTGAAGAAATAATAATAATTAGGCTCTAAGTGTATAATATGTATAATTGTATGTGACCTTCATCAGTCGAATGTTTTTAAATATACCTGATAAAAAAATGAAATAATCAGGTTCAAATAATTAAATATCATTTTTCATACACAATTTTATTTTTTAATTTTCAAAGTCATGCCTGCCAGATCACATCAAGCAACAAACAATTTATGATTCCCCTCTCCCCATATGGTCTTGTTTCTAAAAACATGATTTCCAGTAAATCTTATAAAAATATTTTAAAAACTGAGAGTCATTTTCTGATTCCACTATAAATGCCTGTAAACTTTATAAACAGTAAACAGTCATGATTCCCAAAGCTTCACACTTAATGCTGTCACTCCTGGGCACTTTATATGGTTTATTATCATAGAGGCAATTATACAGTTAATGGGGTCATAGATAAACAACCACTGCTCCACAGATTATTTAACTACCTGATGAATACATGTCATTTCGCCCCATTGCAAAATCGCTCCTGTCAACCCAACCCCCCACTTTTCACAAGATCGCCACCATTTCAAACTTGCATCATGTACTCTTTTAATCATCTTTTTAATCATCGATAATGCACCTGCCGATAATTAATACTTACGTATCATTAATGATAATTAGAATGGATTGTTTTTACTATTATAATTCATTGCTGAATTAAACCTTGATTGATTTTATTCTTACCTATTTTAATTAGTTCATTAGAATTAGAATGTTTACCGAATTGAAATTTCATTAACTGTTTTTTGCTTCGACCTTCAGGGTACTGGAAAAAAAAGGCGATAATATTACATATAAAAAATCGAGAGTCGTGTCCTTTAGACGGTGCATTGATAGACTGGAAAACGCCAAAAAACCAAGAGAGAGAGATGCTTTATTTTATTTTCGGCCGCTTTTCATTGACTGCTTATAGAATCATGCTTGTATTCTCGTTTATCTCCTCACTGGTACGAGACTTCATAAGAAAATATCACCAACTTTTTTCGAAAAAAAAATAATCTAATTTTATGATATTATTAGTAAATTATCTTTACATCTTTTACCAAAATATTCAATGATAAATTAATATCCATTTGGATTTATCTTAGGTAACGCTCCACAGATAATACGTGCTTCTGGACTCATGGTACTAATTCAACTCCCATAGTAAACCTATGGAAACACCATGATATTAAAAATTCAATAACTTTATATTTCTAAATGCTCATGATCAAACCTATATTTATCAGTGTAGACCCATCCCTGATGCAAGCTTTTGTGTGAAGAAAACCACATGAGCCGCGGCATATTTTGGATCTACATGTGCATGAAACAACTTTTTGTTTCAACAAAAGTGAACAGATGTATGTTGTTTTCTTTTTTATCTGGATTTAAAAACAAAACAAAACAAAACAGTGGATCAAAGAGATTCTTGCGCGAATTCATACATCAAATACGATAATTAGCTGGAGATCACATGTGCGCCCGCGGGGAGTCGTCAGTTTTTGTGCACAAAATAATCATAACACAAACAAAGGTTTAATTCAAAGTAATGAGTATAATTAAGCCACATCAAAGTTTATGTTTCTATTCTTTGCTGTTTGTGTACAACTTTTTGTGTCAACAAAAATGAACAGATGTATGTTGTTTTTTTTTTTCTTTCTGGATTTAAAAACAAAACAACACAAAACAGTGGATCAAAGAGATTCTTGCGCGAATTCATACATCAAATACGATAATTAGCTGTAGATCACATGTGCGCCTGCGGGGAGTGGTCAGCTATCACGCCTAAATTGATTCCTATAAAAAATACCCCCAACCCCCAGCCTTACATACATACATTCATTCAGTTCAATTAAATAGGTGTAATTAATCAAGTGCGTACACCATGGTTTTGATTCGTGTAACTTTGATCCTGTCGTATGCTAAAAGAATATTTTTTTTATCATTATTGAATCTAGTTACACTTACAAAATAAATATGTAAATAAAGAAACTACAAGTGTTTGTTTCATATTATATATTCATTTTTATTAAAAAAAATTATTTTTAACCACTACATTAACCTGTTCCCCTGGTGAAATCTTCACATTTTACTAAGGCCGCTTATGTTTCTCAGGTTCAGAGAATGAAGCGCATGGGGCATTAGGCCCCAAAAAAAATGTGTTTCCAGTCGGCCGACCATCCTTGTTTCTCATTGCCGACCCTAGCACTATTTCCCCACTCCCACAATTTTTTTTAAATTTTTTTTTAAATTAAAAAATATCACATTGTCGAAATTAATTTGTGCATCTAATTGAGCCAGTTTTGCCCAGTATTTTGAAGTGCTTGAAATATTATTTGATTTATATATAATGTTTAAAAAAAAAAAAAAAAAAGACCTGCCTACCCTAATTTTAAAACCAGTGTTAATAGGAAACACACATTTTTTTTGTGTTGGCCTTATTGACTGGAATGGGGGCAATATGGTGAAAAGTGGGGGCGTTTTTGATTGAAGACGATTTTGCAATGGGGGCGATTTGGTGAAAAGTTTTTGTCGGGGGTGATTTTTCAGTGGGGCATTTTGACCTGTTTCCTAACTGACAATAGCTAAGATGATTTTGTTTTTGTTATTCCTTTAAGCACTGCTGTGGGAGAGTTTATTAAAAACTCCTTGAAGACAACTCTCTGGGACTGTATTAACTATCCAGTCTCTAATGAGCGCAAAGATGAATAATAATGACACTTGCACCACCTTCAAACCTCTCCGATGAACTATTAAGAGCAACAGTCAGCAACTACAAGCTAAATACTGTATTCCACAGTCCAATGGATTTTAAAAACAGAAACTTTGTTTACTTTTTTTCATTAATGTCCATGTGGTTGTGATGTGGTTGTGATTGTGTGAGTGTGTGCACATGTGTGCATGTGCATGTGTGTGTGTCTGTGTGTGTGTGTCTGTGTGTGTGTGTGTGTGTTTTGATACTATATAACAATGCTAAGCCTACCAGCAACATTTTGCTTGGAAGTGTATTAAATGCATTCAATAAAACATATTTTATTTTATTCAAATATGAATTTCCAGTCATTATGCTTATATAAACAGATAACTTATTCAAAATTTTACAATGTTGCTTATTTGCACCATGTGCACTGACCCCCCTCCTTCTGACCAATAAAACACTTTTTTAGTCTCACCCCCACCGTCACCACACACACATACACACACTATCTGGTAGGTTGGCAGATATGTAAAGTATGAAAAATAATGTGTACAAAAATTAATTATCATTTTTCTGAAGTGATCCTGCAAAAAAACAATAAAGGACCCAACATTAAAGATGACTCTAAAATGTCTACATGATTGTCAATATTAAATTCACGTGCATCCGATGTAATTGCACTAAAAGCATCATGCAAAAGTACAATATGTTTGTTGAATCTGCTGTATTGCATTAGATAAGTTCAAAAACAGATAACTATGACACAGACATAGGTATCCCATGACACAGACATAGGTATCCCATGACACGGACATAGGTATCCCATGACATGGACATAGGTATCCCATGACATAGACATAGGTATCCCATGACACGGACATAGGTATCCCATCATCACCTTCATTCTTACACATCATGATTCAAATAAATGTCTTGAATCCAAATGAGTCAACCCTTTTTCATACCATTTACTCCATGTACGCTACACCTTACTATAAACATCCCTGTTTAGCTGAAGCTTTTGTTAAAGAGAAAACAGTAGGAAAAACAGTCAATGGAAATTGCAACAAAAAAACATACCATACCCCCTAAGTTTCAAAGATAAGTATATTACAGATTTAAATATTCACACTATTTATAGCCATATGTACTCCACTTAGTTTAAATACCAAGAAGGATCATTTACACTTTAAAATTAGCCATCTTAACATTTAGCATGCTGTGCTGTTTTCTCTGCAAGTGAAATTATGTCTACATTCACACCAAAGAAGAATACCTTTTATCAATATATTCATTTACACTTTCCTTGGTTTAGGCAGCATTAGGTCTCATATCTACTTATGCCTAGTATAGTTCTAACTTCTTATTCAAAGATTTGCCACTTCTGTCAGTGAGTATAAAGGTATCACTGGTGTTATCAAACTTACAAGAGTAGCAGCTGATATTACACCATACCATATACATTAATATAGACACATACTGTTAAATGAAACAATGAAAGATTGAAAATATATACAAAGCAGCACATATAAAGAATCTACCGTAAATACTCGTGTATAAGCGTATACCAACTGCAAACTGCATAGACCCAGATCTGAAGTCGCATAATGCGCCAGCAGAGCTGTGTCTATGCAGTTTGTAAGAACTAATCAGTAGAACAAACAACATAGACCTTGATCTGCTGGCACATTATGCGACGGCAGATCAGGGTCTATGTTGTTTGCATTTGGACCTGGGTTATATTCGAGTATATACAGTAATTCAAAATAAATATGTTGATTAGTAAACAGTGCTAATTGCCTTACGAGTTAGCCTTGGGATAAATGGTGGGACAGAATGGGGTCAATTGACAGAGAAATTATAAATTTTTTTTTTACATCTATGGTATTTACAGCTTGAATCATGAGACTGAAGATGTGAACTGTTGTTATAATGAATTTACAAAGCTTTACATATGTATACTAATAAATCACCAGTCAAATGGAACATCTAGTTAATTAAGTCCTGATTGTTTTAATTTACAAGGGACTATGATTTCGATAATGCACAGCTCATGTACAGAATCACTACATTCTTGCAAAAAAAAAGACTCTGACATATGATAATGGAGATTATTTCATTTAATAAAATTTTAGATTTGCATTAGGATTTAAACAACAGAATATATTAATTGCTGTAAATATTTGTCAATGCTTCATCCAAATTTTAGCTCTGTATGAAGGACAAAGTATTATTCTAGTATGATTGGTAATATTTTAGTATGATTGGTAATATTTTAGTATGATTGGTATTATTTCAGTATGATTAGTAATATTTTAGTATGATTGGTAATATTTATACGTGATGATTTAAATGTATAAAAGACCCAAGTTCTTGTAGCAATTTCAGTTTAATGTACATTCTATTGAAAAAAAACAGATAGTACATCTTTTTAAAGACTGGTCTATGAGATAAATTCTTTAAATATGCATAAAAATGTCAGGCAATAAATAAGTGAAGTATAGAACAGATTTTCAGTAAACATCTGCTTTGTTTTGGCCATTTCTGTACAATATTTGTATCTATATATATACTTTAATTCTCAAACACACTGATCTTCCAATTTTTAGGCTTCAGTTGTAGAAAAAAATAATTAATTTTTCAATAATAAAACAAACTTCAATGTACAAAAAATTTTAGAAAAAAAACAAACTTTTTTTTATCAATTGTGTGCAAAATATTAAAGGGTAGAACAAAAATTACATGAATTATGGTACGCTCTTTTATAAATTTAAGACAAAAATCGTTTCTTCTTCAAATACAAGACCCTATCATAATAGGTTAGAAGAACTGGTAAGAGGTTGAGGGAGTTACATTCCCTTACCAGAGTTGGCTTTGGCTCTGGTCCCCTAACATATAACAAGCAGCTTTAGTGTGATATATGGGCAAAGGAAAGCTCTGAGCAATGAAGGGAAAGTAAAGTAACCCAGGTAGGTAGCCTGTCGCACTGCTGATATAGACCCATCAGGTCAAATCAAGCCTTTTATGATGAAAGGACTCTCAGATAGAAGTTGGAGAATGTTTTATCAGATCTTGAGCTCACGGTTTGAATAATGTCATTTGGAGCAGTTTTGCTCAAATGCTACGCTGGTAGTACAGTAACTGTCCTAACCTCACAAACCAAAACGTGTAAGAAATTCAGCCGTTCTAGGGTTAATTCCTTGTAGGCTGAGTGAATAATCCAACAAATGCAGGATGAAAGAACCCAAGTAGAAATATCATCCTTTCCTTCTCTGAGTGATAAGAACAAGACTTGATGTCCCTCTTCTGATTGGCTCAATATGTTTCAGGTACCACTTCAATGACCTGACAGGGTCCTGAAGACACCCTTTTGAAAAAGGGTCCACTGAAGACAGTGGTTTGAAAACAAAAGACTGATTTCACATGAATGTGAGCCTGTTCTTGGTTATGACACTGAGGCTGTCAGGAGAGAAACCAAACCATCCTGGTGGAACTGCAATCAATTTGGGTTGACTTGTAAAGCATGAATTCCACTGATTCTGCTTGCTAAGATTACAGTGACTAGGAAGCATGTCTTATATGAGAGATGAGTCAATGAGGATTTAGGAAGTGGTTAAAAGGTTTACTTGTTTTATGCTTGTTTTGTTAACCACGTCAAAACCCAAGGCAGGTTTCATTCTAGACATAGGTTGTAAGTCCTTCAATTGAAACAAGTCAAAACTGGCTAGAAGGTTGGAGAAGTCTATGTTTTGGCTTATGTCCCCCCCCCCTTCAATGATGGTGAAACATTATCACAAATCATGGAACAGTATCTCTTGATAGTGATCACAGATAACTTCTCCACAAAAAGCCATAGGAGGAAGTTAGCGATTTGTGGTACTGAGGTTTGTAATGGAGTCATGTTTTTCTGCTCACACCAACAGCAGAAAACTCTCCATTTTCCCTTATAAGCTTTCAAAGTGATGGATCTTCCTGCCGAGCAATTCTGTCCACTACTTGTTCACAGAAATGTTTCTTAGTGAGCGTTTTCTTGATATGAGCCAGGCATGCTTTTTCAGCATTTCTGGGTTGGAATAGAAAACCTGCAGCATGTGTGGAGATGGCAGGATTTTCCAGGGAATCCCCACTGCTAAATTCACATACATGTAAACCTCCCAGATGGGAGGGTTTTCCTCTCAAGATAAGGTGTGTCTCCTAGGTTTGATAAGATGTATGTATTTTAATTAATATTAAAAACAAAAGAAACAATGTACAAAATATTTATTTCTTCAAAGGGCTTAATTTTTTAAGTTTTTTTTTTACTGTCAAGGTATCTTACATACACTATTTCTTGCTCCGATATGGTTCCATCTGCAAGAATGGAAAGTCATTTACTGGAATTCAGACCTTCCCTAATTTCTTCTCTCAAGACTCCATCAATTGACAGAACAAAGTCTCTTGCCATGAATCTGTTCTTATAATTAGCACCAAGTTTAAGAATGTATATTGGTGATTATCTTCTAGCAGCTTAAACCAAGTCACACATCTGATCCTAACCATAGTTACCTATAATTGGTGAGAACAAAAAAATGGCTTATACAGGCAAACATCAGTTGAGTATCGCAATAAGCTTTCAGTGACATGGTTACTAAGAAATGAAATAAATGCTAGAAAGAATTATATGTAAAGAAACGATCTTAATAAAGAGAATAAACGATCATTTACTTGGAATAAGAAGCAATATGGTCGAGCACCAAGATGTAGTGTAAGCACTAACGAACATTAGAAAAGAAAATTAAGATGATACCATGTTGCTTATCATTCAACAAAATATAAAACTGAGAAGCAAAACATTTGGCTTTCATGAGATGAGAGTAATGTAGTGAGAAAATAAATGTAACTTCCCATTGGATGAGAAAACCCCCTGATCGCTCAAACTTGAGAAAGAGCACTAAATTGGAAGTTATATGTGAGGCCTCTGAATGAGCCTGCTAACTAGACAGGAGTGAAAGTAGTAACTGATGAATGATAGGATTTGGCAGTAATCCCACTATCCACTGGGAGACAACTCTTGTCTGGCTTCCATCTCAGTAAGCACTTTGTTGACATTGATCACTGAGTGACCATGACTTTAAACTAAGAGGAAACAAGTTCATCAAGCATGACTGAGTATGACCAAAGGGACCTGAGGATACTGTCTTAGTGTATATGAGCATCCAATTAAAAGCAATCATGCAGACAGTAACGTCAGCTCCTATGTGTACAACCCACTGAAATATTCCATAATGTAGTCAGCATTATAGACAAGAACAAAATGGATGAGAAGATTCACGAGATGATTGCAGTTTGCTAGCATTAAGTTTTTTGGTGGAACCAGACCTCTCTGTAGCCTTTTGGCACTGGAATTCTTGGACCCTCAGTCTTCAGAAAATGGGGGTCCAGGTAGGAAAACTGGAAATCCATATATGGACATTAAAATCATTACAATAGGGATAACTTTAATAGATTAAATCTCATTAACAATACAAATTAAAATCACCTGTTTTCAGTTCATTTAATTTTAACTTTCTGAATGTAAAAATGCTTTAACCCTGTTCATCTTATAACCCTGTTCATCTGATCACCCTTCTTCCTGCTTATGACTTTTTAATTATAACATGTATGGGAAAATGTAATTTAACAGGATTCACTGTTGATCAAACTTAGAGTTCTGGTCTAAATATTGATGGTCCACAGGATGTACAGTTTTTGAACACTGAGGTGTGTCCAAGACTAGCATTTGAAGGTCCAGGATGCACTGGAAGTGCTTAGAGAGAGCTCTGACAACTACAAATAACCCAAATTGCATGGTGTCTGGTTTATCCAAAGCAACTACCAACAAGAACATTTAACATGATCTTAAACTTCTTGTTAGTAATCATTTTCATTATTTTATTGTTAGTAATCATTTTCATTATTTTATTGTTAGCAATCATTTACATTATTTTATTGTCAGTAATCACTTTTATTATTTTATTGTTAGTAATCATTTTCATTATTTTATTGTAAGTAATCATTTTCATTATTTTATTTGTGTTTACAATCATTTAATTTCAACAACAACAAAAATTTCTGTTGTCTTTTATTAAATCAATACATCACAATAATATTCCAATATTTCACTCAAAATTGCAATATATCAAAATATGATTTTCCATTAAATACCCACCCCTAGCATTAAAAAAAAAAAGTATGCTTTTGTTTTGGCTGCAAAAGAAAGGAATTTCACTCAATTCTTGCAAGTTCATGTGTGAATTTTTTTACTCTTGTAGTTAAATACATAATTGCATACATAACTAGCCATTCAATTTGCACAAAAGTTGATTACAAAGCAAGTGACTGCTGAAAAACAACTTTTGAGATTACTGTTATAACTGATGAGTGACATAAGAGTTTACATTTTATTTAGAATAATATAGCATAAATGGAGGAGGGCAGGCATGAACTCAAGGCAAATTCTCAACATATTGGAGGGAAATGGCAACAACTTGGGTGACTATTTCACCTGAACGACTCCCCAGTGTGGACTCCGAAATTTAAATGATTGACTGATTAGGGTTTCAGATTCATTTGTTTTCTAAACTTGGCTCATAATCCACTCAATTGTTTTTATTTGCTCATCAAGTCACGAGACATCAGTGGCAACTCTGGAGCAGGTAGGTGTAACAGGTTTGTAGCTGACCACTTGCCACTCAATTGATTCAAATAAACATTGATGATTAAGGCAATGACTTACTGAATAATTAACAATAAGATCATTGCCTCTGAAGTATTAAAACAATCATCCACCTGTCATGAGGTTCAACTTCAAAAGCAGATGACTGTTCAAAGTTGGTAGTTTTATCTGAGTTCTTCACTTTCCTTCAACTCAAAGACCACCATAAGCCAACATCTCAGAGTGAAAAAAATCATAACATTTTCTACACACATTAAATAAGAGATTTCTCGAAATTGCACATGAAAACCTTTTGTTCATATTTTCAATAAACTTTTACTTCTGATCAAGTTACATATAATTTTATTTGCCAAGCAAGAATTCCTGAGCTGCTGGACAAGAAATTTTGTCCAGCCCTTCATCTGTCAGGTGTATGTCATAAAAATTAAACAGAAATTGTTATATTAACATACAAAATAAACATTTTGAAGAAAGCACACACACACATGATCTGTAGCGTTCTAACAGGGGGGGGGGGGGGCAGATGGGGTGGTTGCCCCTGGTGCCAGAGGTCTTGGGGCGCCAAAACAACTGATAAAAATTCATCATCGCCCCCGGGCACCATTTACCCTTAGTATGCCACTGCACACAATTCTATAAAGATTACTAAGAACAATGTAAAACAAAGTCTATTTCACTCTATAAATAACAGATACATCATTGGAAGCATGATTTGTTCATACTCTAAGAACTAAGTGCACAAATACACTTAAATTTCAACTTTAATTTTACTGGGATACTTGCCTCATTCTATGTAATGCAGACTTTCCTTCAGTATATCTGACTTGTTCACTCTGTAAGGACCTTACCAATAACTGACTGGTTACTGATGGAACATGCATAGCCTTTCCAAGCAAACTGTTTGGGAATTTTCTGAAACAATGAAAAATATTGTATTCTTTAAAAAAAAACACAAAGAAAATATTCAAAAATTAGTTAAATAGCAAAAACCTTAGATACAGTGGTCACTCACTATACCACTGCCCATCTTGTAACATAGTTATGGTCATGAATTCCATAGAAGTGGTCCCTTACTATACTACCACTCCTGTAACATAATTATGGTCATGAATCCCATAGATGTGGTCCCTCACTATACTGCCCATCTTGTCACATAATTATGGTCATGAATTCCATAGAAGTGGTCCCTTACTATACTACCCATCTTGTAGCATAATTATGGTCATGAATTCCATAGAAGTGGTCCCTTACTATACTGCCCATCTCGTAACATAATTATGGTCATGAATCCCACAGAAGTGGTCCTTTACTATACTGCCCATCTTGTAACATAATTATGGTTATGAATCCCACAGAAGTGGTCCCTCACTATATTGCACATCTTGTAACATAATTATGGTCATGAATCCCATAGAAGTGGTCCCTTACTATACTGCCCATCTTGTAGCATAATTATGCTCATGAATCCCATAGAAGTTGTCCCTCACTATACTACCTATCTTGTAGCATAATTATACTCAAGAATTCCACAGAAGTGGTCCCTTACTACCGTAATCACGGTAAGTCTTGGGACACGAAAAAATAATAATTTTTTTTCGTTTCCCAAGACTTATATGCCTTTAAAATATATAAAATTTTCGGTGTCCCAAAACTTGTAGACACAAAAAAATGTAAAGACAAAATTGGGAAGATCGCCATAAGTCACACAGCAGTGACCAGCTCGTTCAATTACCATGTCATTCGTCAATAAACTGTTATACACTACTATGATTATTTATGTTATTATTTTGCATGTGCATATTTTCCGATTTCTCCAACATGATTTAAAATAAAGGTAAATAATGACTTCATAATTCACGGGCTGCTTACATTTAAGCGAAGACCTGTACTATACAGTAGTGTACAGTACTTACACAGTGCAAATCGTACTTGGCGTCACTTATATCCTTGTTTATTCCCAAAAATATTCTATGCAGATTTTGCTTTATTCATCATTTTTACCAAATCGCATTCTTCCAGATTACATTTCAGCTACACGTTCATTGCTGTTTCATTTATTTGGATTCACGCGCTCAACAGTTACTGTTTTTCAGTGGTATAAGCGATCCTACAAAGTGATGTAATCTATATGAAAAGGCACGCGTGTTAAATTTTATAAAGCACATAACCAGCATAAATTCAAATAACTTGTCATATATAATATATGTTCTCATATTTGCACTGTGGTGAGATCACAGAGTATAAAACTTTAAGAACATAGAGCATTATCGACTGAACTCTACCCCCTCTCTCAATCTTTCAATTTTTTGGACTTGCCCACAGGCAAGTACCTTGCACACATGAGCTTGCCCAAGCTGAATTTGAGCTTGTCCAGGGAGTCAGGCACTTGCATTTGTAAAGCCCTGATATGACCATCCATTCAGTAGTGGTGATAACATTTTTAAGATAGGCATCGTGGTGACCATATTGGATATCTGAGGGACACCATTTTCATTCTGGACCAATTAGACATTATAATAAGTCTTTTTGTGAAAATCCCATGTCAATACGACCATCCATTCTGGAGTAGTAGCAATAACAAGATCTTGAAGATGGCCTATATTGGATATCATATCAGCACCATTCTCATTTAAGACCAACTAGACACCACAAAGATCTTCTAGATTGCTGCCATGGCAGCACTATTGGGACCTACTAGACTTGGGATGAAAATGTTTGTCAAGTTTCATGATAATCCTCTCAGCAATCTGATACATGTTTGCAAACCAGTTACTGGGCAAGTCCATATTTAGTAAATTTAGAAAATAAAATACTGTTTACCTTTCAAGAGCTGACAAACAATGAAATGGCCAGTACAAGTACATGAGACTATGAAGGAGTGTCATCCAAACTCTTCCTGTGATTCTTTGTCCTTCCTCTGAAACCTTTCCATACATCCAAATACCAAGCTCCATCCCCATTGTATCTACTTCCTGCTCTGTGTCAGTGAGAGACCTGATCAATGTCCTTAAGTGTCCCTGCTGTTTATTAAAACAACAGGACTTCAAAAAATCTCCTGGCTCATAGGTTATACAAGTACATGACACAAATTTACTATCAGCTAATAACTGGCAGTTAATTGACCCAATTTTATCCAGCCAAATGTCCATAAAAAAATTTTTATTTATTGACCTCCTCAACTTCTTATGGTGACCATGCCATTTTCCTAAATACTGTATGCACTGAGCAGCTTTCAAAGCATCTGGTTGTATATTCGTTGAGCTAGCAGTGATACATATGCAGTGGTCTTCAGTGTGAATAAAACCAAGAAGATCTGCAGGTTGCTCCTGCAGCAGGCGGTGTGGCACAAAAACTTTCCAAAGTTCTGTTGAATCTTCAACTGACATATTATCCATTTGTGGTCTTCATATAATTTTCTTCCTGGAAAAAAAAAATGCATTGATGTATACACAAAACTACATAGATGTTTTGTTCGAGTAAGTGGAAAGAATGAGTTTGATGACCAAGATGTATTCATAAGCTACATCAAATGAGTTCTTTCCCACGATTCAGAACAATACAAGAATGTGGTTTTGTATTTATTACATACCACATTTTTCATGCTTTCCAAATATCTTTAGCCATACAATATGAATGGAATTCAAATCAAACCAAACTGAAATTTATAAAAGTTAGATTCGGTACACTGAAGACTATCAACATGTGGACAGCAATGAAATCACCTACATCATTCTAGTCTATTGTTTTTTTCCTGCTAATACTGCAGAAAAAGTTTATCTGTTTTACCGTGTTATACTTCTTACTTGTCATGATCAATGTTATCATATATGAAACAATTTTCTTTTAACCTTATTCATGATGACATATCTCTTTGGTTAAGTACACACAAATTATATTTTATTTTTTGTTGACTAAAGATAAAGTTGACTATATAATATCCCATGCCTAATGAAATGTACTATATAATGTATTCAGTACTGCATAGTGGTTATAATCTCTTACAAATTAATTCAACAGATGATTAAACTGAAGTGCAATCAACAATTACATAGCTCTTAGTAGTCTCCAGTAGCCGTATTAAATATTTATTATCATGCAAAAAAAAGTTCCAAGTAAAGCGATCTAGACTATTTGCTCCTTTTCTAGTAAAAGTTTTTTTTCAATTTTTTTTCTCTTTGCATTTGAACTTTTAAACTTTATAAATTTTAAAATGTTAGCTTTTAATCTGCACTCTACAGCCAGTGTTGTGCTGATATACCATTAAACCACATACATACCTACATACATACTGTGAAAGGGAAAGAAGACGTAAAATAGAAAAAGGAGTTTTTCTAAAATATCAAAGAAGAGGTACCGTAAAGAGTTGATAAGAACCTTGTATTAATGTTGTTTTTGAATTAATTGTTTTAAAATTATTGTTCCTAAAATCTCTGCTTCTGAAGCCATTATCATTGTCTACCCCAAAATGCCAGATCTTACTGGGTGAAAAGGCTTTGAGTAACCTTGGAGTGATAGCCAGTAGTACAGGTACAGTTCATGCATCTATAAGTACCTTGATAAGCCACTATAGATGAGGTATCACATGAACAGCATGCAGTCCACTTATGTAATTCCTATACTTATTAACATGTACAATACACAGCTAACCTGTTGAGGGTAACCAATCACAATATATAGTGCATCGTCATTATTATGGAGATTTTACCATTGAATGAATATATCTATTCCTACTTCCAAACTGCATTGGTCAGAATTGGTTTCCTGAGTAGGCTAGGATGTAAACAGCATGGAAGAATCTATGTGAACATAACTATAAATAACCCATGTTAGTAAAGCTTAAAATGTTGGTTGCAGTGACCTTTGGTTTGTTGTACGGTTTAGTACTAACAGAGATCCTTCAAATTATCAAGAGTTATGATTGGAACATGAACAGCACCCAATAAATGAACTCTGAACACAACATTTCAATGAAGTCATTGAAGCATTAAGTATAGGTCACAGAGAACTTTTTTTGCAAAAAGGATGTACAACTTATTAAGATGCATCCCCTTGCCAAGTTTCATGATTATGGGTAGAATATTATCCATATAAGATTGGTCACAGTGACTTTCTTTTGTTGTAATAATATGGTACTAATAAAGATGAATACAATCATCTAGTTTGATGGTTCTAGCATGAAGAGAGATTGAGAAACAAATCTGAAACACAAAACTGAACCAAAGTCAGTGAAGTGTGAATTACACAGTAACCTACTTTTATGATGAAGATGTAGCACTCAAGATGGTTTCCATCACCAAGTTTCATGATTCCTGGTATAACAATATTTATACAGAGTGCAAAAAACTATGGGCTAAATGCAAAAACCAAGAATGTACAACTAATGTACATGTACAAAGTTACCCTCTGTCTTTGTGTGATGCTCATCCAATCTGATGCTATATTCCAAATCATGGCCTACTACGCTTTGATTGTTTAGAAGTCACTAAGAGTCATTTTGGTTAAGACCATGCATTTGTTTTTAGATGGAATAAACTAAGGAGACTTTGGTCTGTAATAGTATGTATGCATTGTCACAAACATGAGCGAAAGTGCTGGAAGAAAAACCCACCCAGGTGTCATTCACACCTGGTTGTTCCGCTGATAGATATAGAATCTAATTAGTGCACCGTCAACAATGGAGGTCTGGGTACTATAGTCATTTCTCATATTCTCACGGGTTCGATAATCTCACAGTAAATCCATAATAACTAGAACAGTGCAACATCTATTGGTTGTTTATCCCAGCAACAGCACAAGAAGGAAGTTATCGAAGAGTTTTAACACCAAATATCAAAGAAATGTTTCCTTTTATAGTAAGTTAGAAAGAAAAAAATGGATAGAAAAAACAATGAAAAGGGAATAAACCCGTATACCCTCCTTCACCACTGCACCCCTACCAAACTCAAATACAGCAAATAATTTTCCCAGTTGACAGAAACTGGCCATCTGCTTGTAAATGAATGTCACTGATGTATCAGAGTCACATGACAGCCTATCGCATCGCTCGGTTGGGTGAACAAAAGTACAGTTGAAAATATGAACCATAATTTGATTGAAACCTGCACGCTTGTTTAAAGCACTAAAACTATGTCATTTTCATTCTCTGTTGCTATGATTTTAAAAATAAAAATAGTAAAATTTAATTGTGATGGCATAGTATGCTGCTATCTTTGATAAAGTGAAAATATTAAATAATTCTGACATTTGCATATTCCTTAGGCTTAAAACTCAAAAGGGTACAATTTTGTCACTATCTGATGAGAATTGACTTTAGAAAAATGAAAGAATAAACTAATGAGGTTATGCTGACAGCCCCCCCCCCCCCCCGCCCAATAATATATCATGTCAATGACTTATTTATTCGAGACAATAATATTTCTTTACTGTAGGATTGTAAAGCAAGAGTCAAGACACCTTATGATACGGCCAATCTTCATAAAGCATATGAGGCTACTCTATCTGGAATGTCCGTCTACTAAGCTTCACATCTCTACAGAGTTACGGAGTCAACACTTAGAGACAGAACTCGTGGCAATGTACCATTAGATGGGACTCCAGGACCTGACAAACTTCTCTCTTAGGACGCAGAAAAACAATTAGTCGAAAATATCAAGTATATGGCTGACAATGGTTATGGCTATACCAAGAGCAATATTCAATATATGGCCACAGGTTTCTCTAAGTCCCTAGGAAAACACTGTAAAGCTGAAAAATCCCTTAGTAATAATTGGTTTTATGGATTTTGGAAGCGATGGCCAGATTTGAAAATGGTAAAAGCACAAAAGCTAAATATCTGAAGAGCAAAAAGTGCATCCAAGGATGTAATTGATAAGTACTTCAGAGAATTGGGCAAAATCATGAGAAAAAATGGGCTCATAGACACACTCAATAGAATATATAACATTGACGAAACCAGTATCAATACAGAGCATGTACCACCTATGATTGTATGTGCAAACGAGAGCAACCCACAAGCCATCACATCTTACTGATCTGCAAATATCATCATTATTGCAGAAGCTAATGCCATAGGAAAACACATACCTCCTTTTTATGTTTTTCCCTGCAAGAGATTGAGTGATGACTTAATGTCGGGGGCTCCTGCTGGATCTGCTGGCAAGATGCCACAAACAGAGTGGTCAAACTCTGTTATCTTTGACAGCTACATTATGGATCATCTTTCTAAACATGCCTCCATCACTGAAGGAAGGGATAGGACTACAATTTTGGTACTATATGATGGGCATAAATCTCATTTGTCACCAACACTAACCAAGTGGGCAAGAAAGAGGAATGTAATTCTTTTCGTGCTTCCTCTACAAACAAGCCCTCTCACCCAACCCTTAGATGTTGGCATCTTTGGCCCTTTTAAGTGCCACTACTACAATGAATGCCAGTCGTATCTACAAAAAAAATCCATGTGTAGCCATAACATGATACAAGGTTGAACACCTCACAGCAAAACCATATGTTCAAGCACTTTGGCCTGAAAATATTTGTTCTGCATTCCATAAATTGGGTCTATACCCATTCAACAACACATCCATTTCTGTATCGCAGATAGCACCATCTACAATCTACAGTGTTAAGATGAAATATTCTCAGATAGTCCCATCTCTCTCACTGTTGAGACTTCTGATACTCAGATGCAGGTGCCCGATGATTCTGCAACCGATGTGCAACATTACGCTTACTCCCAGCCTGAACAGAAACAAAATTCTCTATTGTCTGAAGTAGTTGTTGATGGAACATCCATTGATTTTTTTTTTTTTTAAAATTATAAAAGTAGTTCAGAGACCCAGGAAATGATTCATTTTACCATTTTCTGTGACAGAAAAGAAGGCAAACATCTTGGCTACATAAGCAAAGAGACAAAAGTTCAACACAACAACTAAAGACATAGGTACAGGGCCTAAGAACAAGAGAAGAAAGAATATAGAGGCAAATTCTGTATAAATATAAGACCTAGCACATCAGGGACATACAGAAAAGGTGGACCAATAAATCTGTGTACACCCAAGGTCAGAACTCATAACAATGCTAGCTCCATACCAGATGAGGACAAGTGTTGCGCATGCAAAAAGTTCCACTGTGAGGAACTTAGTGGTTGCCATCAGCTCATTTTTTTTAAGAGGGAGAAATGTGATTTTTGTACTCACTGGACTCACCTGATTTATTGCTCAGAAGTGTGTGTTCTAAACAGAAACAGCATATTTAGATGCCCACACCATCTCCTGGAAGAATAATTCACAGAACTATATTTGTCTTGTCCTGTACATATGTTCCCGTGTTCATATAGTTAGTGTTGACATTCACCATTTTACAAGTTGTGTGGAAAGATTCATAGTAGATATTACTTTTCACATTTTCTTCATGTTATTACCCTTCTGAGCATCCATAGATACAAGCAGTCATTTACCGCTACAGATGGTTCAGAGGAGAGCCGTTAGATACACCACAAAGAGATAGAGAAATACTAGCAGCGTCAGTGCCATGTTGGGTCATCTCCAGTGGCAATCACTTTAATCAAGCCGAACCAAGGCCTAGCTGACCATGTTATTCAAAATAGCTAACGACCTAGTGGACATACCAGCAGACAAATATTTGACCATAGCATATAGACGAACTAGGGCAAATCACACGAAGAAGTTCCTACTGAAGTCAGCAGCAACAAAATGTTTTAAGTTCAGCTTCTTTCCATGCACAATAGGGACTTGGAACAAATTACCATCAACAATTGAAGAAGCTCCTGACTTGGTATCTCACAAGCAGGAGCATTCCAACATTACCTTCTAATGCAATAGTCAGCTACAAGTAAGACCTAGTGATTCTCAGGGCTGTGCCAGTTAAGGTTCATTTATCTCTTTGCCGCTACAGTAGCCGGACTGGTCTGAGTATGAAGGGACAAAAACGTAGACTGACAATCTTTCACTTACTTCAACCTTTTCTATTATTACTCTCCTATCTGTCCTACCGCTGCCTTCCTTCCTATATTCTTGACCACACACCACCCGTTGCTTAACAGTCAAGTGTGACTGCATCAATGTATTTATAGATAGATAGACCGTGACATTATGGTAATCTCCCTTTAAAAATGATGGCTGTCACCTGTCGTTTTGATGAGTGGAAAATGAACTCAAATCTTTGATGGCACCAAGAATATATCTGTGCCAAGTTGGAAAAAGATGTTAAAGAATAAAACAACAACATAATTAATGTCAGGTTAGTGTGTTTTTAATCATTCACAACAGTTCAATTCGCCGGTCTAATATTACTTCTATGAATACCTATGCTGCTACCACGTCGTTTCGGCGAATTCCACTTTCCAGGTTTTCCATAGGGAATACCCTCTGACCTCACACCCCATCATAACTGTCCAAATATCCAAAACAAGATGGGAAAGGTCAGAGGAAACTCAGACTATTTCAATTTATTAACAATATGGTTCGGAATATTAATACAATATTGTAATATCATCCAACCACCCGATGTCATGTGAGCCCTTCAATCATGTGCCATGTTTCTCGCGACCTAATGCACTTGTTTAGAAATAATGACGTCATCAACTGTGTCACCAGCGTTCTTCAAGAGTGACCAGAGTGAATTAAACAGTAAAATCAAACAAAATGAGATTTAAACAGGTAATTTCAAGTAATTTAAAAAATCATAATGAAAATCTATATTTTCACTAATGCCTTATTTGTGTCAGACATTTTGGCCACCGATCACATGATGGCTTTGTTTACATATTTTGAACAGGATAACCCACTTTGGGAATTTATACAACTGGATAGCCAATGTAAATAATTTACACTCAAAATGTATATTCACTACAGACTTTTATGTTTCAGTATTATTTCATAATGAACATATATTCTACATCAAAAGACATGAAATCTATTATAATAAAATGTGTGTCCATTCACCAGTCTATTTTTATATTTCTCTCTCCTCTGTCTCTCTCTATCAGTCTATTGAGTCATGTATTTATATGGTAAAGAACAAGCAAGCAATAATGTAAGTGCACAAACTGCACACAGAATTAGATATAGTTGAACATTTTTTATGGTTTATTTGAATAGATTGTCATAATATTATAACGAACGCGTTAAAATTCACGCTAAGTGAACGAAAGTTCGTTACTCGAGGCTACATGAATGTCAAAATGTTTTAACAATGATTAAATGAAGCAGATATAATTGAACACTTTCTATGGTTATTTGAATAGATTATCACAATATTATAACGAGGATAATATCAATGACCCAATATCAATAACGTAAGAACGGGAAAATTTGGCGATTGACAAGGTACAAGTCTTATCTGGAATTAACCAGTTCTCCAATATTCTAATCATGACAAAGCCGACTCGACACTACTTCAACAATATCCCCAAAACACTGAAGAATGATATATAATGTCAGCTAACCGTCGAAAGACAGCCTACATTGAGAATTGTCTAACAGATCAACTTGCCATGTAAGCCTGTCATTAGGAAAAAGCCCGAAGTATAACCGATGTTCGAAACCAGTCTACTTTCATTTTTCGTACGGTGTATTTTTTTCAAGGTACCAAGTCCGGTACATAATTATTGGTGGCGCTCTACAGATAATACATGCTTCCGAGAGAGTGACAGGTGTAAGATGAAGTATTTTGCATTTGCAACATGCACAATGGAGAGAATGTTGGCATACCTCTATGTTACTTTCATGTACTATGGCTGAAATTTCTTTACATATTGTACTTGTGGACACTGGACATGATCTAAGCACACGTCAGACAAAATGGCCGCTCTAAAGTACTCGAAAATCAGCCTGAATTAGTCAAAGTGCACTATTTTCAGGAGTTATTAAAATAGGGAAACGAATTTTGCCAGAGCAGACAATACCAGCCTCTGAAAGTACTATGAATAAATTACAAAATATCTAAAAAGTAAAAAAAGTTATCGGCTCTTTTTTTTAATATTTACCTTTGAAGTCCAGGAAGTGAAAATGACTAAGCGGAGCTAGCAGTTTTTTGAGAGGTGCACATCTTAAGTAAGACCAAGCTGTATACTCTATAACCCAAATTTCACCCATCAATCATACACCAAAATAAAGGGAATTCAAAGTTCTTTTAACAATGCCTAAGATATACAAGGACTTTTTTAAATAGCCAGAACAGCCAGTGAGGAAACCTTGGGTAATTCTTTTTCTTTAAATTTTTAACCCCCTCTTCAAAGTACGAAACTGGAGAGCGCTACCTATTATTATTTTTTTTTTATTTTTATTTTTTTGCAAGGACCTAATCTGGTATGAGGTATCATTGCCAGATAATACCTAGATACATACAACTCAACCTCAAAAGTTAGAACATAAATTCCATCTAATTCCATTTCAATCCTCCCCATATTACATATTGTATATTTGCTTTAGTAATTATATGAACTACTTCTCAAACCAGGAGAAAGAAATCCTCCATCTGTAGAATTTTTATGCCGAATTATCATCGAAAAGGATTGTGCTGCTATTGGAAAATTGATGGAGAATGACTGTCCAAAAATTATGATATTCAAATTCTTTATTGGAAATACCACGTCCCACCAAGTCAATCAAAGATTTTGTACATTTAAATATTATATCTGTTCGACATAAATTAGATTTCGTCGCTACATATTTTGATGATTTTGACATAATTGCACTTACAGAGACTCATCTATATGATAATATTACTGACGATGATCGAAGTTAGACGGTTACCATAAACCGATTAGGGCTGATCGAACAAATCGTTGGGCAGATGTAATGGTCTACATTTCAGAAATTTTTATTGTTAAACCATGTACCGATCTGTTGATACGTAACATTGAAGGGATAGGGATAGAAATATGTGTAAAATGTGTGAAATATCTAATACTTGCAATCTGCGTCGTCACATTTCTGGGACTCGTTGAATATCACCATTGAGCGGGGCTTCAGTGTCTGTGATAATATTATAATTATGGGTGATTTAAACAAGGATCTACTCAGTGCTGAATTCAGGGGTCTCAGAGAGGTGATGATGTTTAATGACATGAAAAATATAATAAATGAGCCGACCAAAGTAACAGATAGCTCTGCAACTCTGTTTGATCCCATTATTATATCACCAACCATAGACGTTCTCCATTCTGGAATTATCTCTGTTGATGCAAATATAAGTGATCACAAGGCCTCTTACTTAATTACTCGGCTGCATTATGAACATACCACCTGTTGTAAGAGGGAAATATGGCTTTATAATAAAGCGGATTTCTAAACATTTAATAATCTTATAACAGGAATTGGCTGGACAACTAAGTTTGGAGATTGTGGTGATGTCAATGATGCCGTTGCAGCATTTAATTTGTCGTATATTCAATTTGCTAAAGATTGTACCATTTCGCACAGTAACCGTTCGGATGAGGGCCAAATGTTGGTATGACAGCACAATTCGCAGAACGTAACAAAGTCAATAACCATAAAAAGAGCAAAGGAAAACTTTATTCGTAACTTTAAGAATATTGATTCTATTGGTGTAAACTTGAAAGATTATTGGAAACTTGTGCGTCATTTTGTCAAAGAAACGTTTTCAACCTTAATACCTCCATTAGGGAGCATTAATGCGAATGGATCGTTACATGTAGGATTTTCAGATGGGGAAAAAGCAGAATGTCTTAATTCTTTTTTTTTTTTTTTTTTTTTTTTTTTTTGCTGCTACAGCAAAGGTTGATGACACCAGTATCAATCTACCGGTTTATACACTTGAAAACTAATAACAAACTAACTAATATATTAATAACAGAACTAGATGTTTTTCTTGTAATCAAGACCTTACCCACCCACAAATCATGTGGCATGGATAAAATAAGTCACTATATGCTAAAAGGAACCGTCGCATCCGTAGTTAAACCACTATCTGTTCTATTCAACATGTCCATTGCTAAAACAAAGTGTCCCCATCTTTATGGAAAGCCGCGTAAATAATGCCAGTGTATAAAATGGGATGTACCACCGATCCTTCAAATTACAGGCCTATTTCATTATTGAGTTCTGTTGGGAAAGTTATGAAAAGAATTATTTTTAAGCATCTTTACAACCACCTACACTCAAATGATCTTGTATTCAAATATCAATCCGGTTTTCGTACCAACAATTCTACAGTATTTCAGTTCATAGATATGTACCATAGTATATGTACTGCGCTTGATAACATGGATAATGTGTGTGTGGTCTTTTGCAATGTCTCTAAAGCATTTGATCGGGTTTGGCATAAAGGTTTAATACATTAATTAAAGTACAATGGCACTGATCACTCTCTTATTGATTGGTTCTCTGACTACCTATCGAACAGACTTCAAACAGTTTTTGTAAATACTGCCGAATCAAGTAGCCATTATGTTGCGGCTGCCATACCACAGGGCTCTGTTTTAGGTCCGTTATTATTTATTGTGTATATTAATGATATAGACGACGACCTCCTGAGTGCAACGAGACTCTTTGCTGATGATTGCTCACCGGCGTATTCATCTAATGATACTTACGAAATTGAATATGTTCTGAACACAGATTTACAAACGGTTGACGATTGGTCAATGCAGTGGTTAGTTGACTTGAATCCAACCAAAACTGAGGCAATGTTATTCTCGCGTAAGCTAGAACCGGTTTTTCCTGAACTTAAATTCAAAAATGAAATCCTCTCTTTTGCTGAGTTCCATAAACATCTTTTAGTAGTCTAGGCAACTGGACCAAACATTTTGATAACATATTTATGTCGACCTCAAAAATGATAACTGCCTTGAAAATACTTAAATATAAATTTAGCTGAAAGACTTTAGAAAGGATATATTTTACATACATCCGCCCCTTACTAGAGTACGCTGATGTTGTATAGGATGGTTGTTTGGCCTAAAACTCCCTTAAATTAGAAAAATTACAATTAGAAGCAGGGAGAATTATAACTGGGCTTACAAGAAGTGTCTCGTGTCATAAGATTTATGAAGAAACTGGTTGGTCTACCTTGGCAGATAGACGGAAGTTTCATAAACTATGTTACTTTCATAAAATAGTATACAGTGTCTCTCCTACTTATCTTGCTGACCTTCTACCACCACTGGTTGGTGAGACAAACAGGTATAATCTTAGAAATAGGAATAATTTTAATGGAATCAATGCTAGACTAGAAATAAGTAGAAACTCATTCCTACATTCTTCTATTCATGTTTGGAACTCACTCCCAGATTCAGTAAAAGGTGAAAGTGACTATTCTATCATCAGAAGTAAAATAGAGACTAAGACAAAACATGTGCCTGCCCATTTTGTTCGTTGGTAACAGGAAATTATCTATTCTGCATACTAGAATCAGAAATAACTGTAGTGATTTACATAATGATTTATATTCTAACCATCTGAGAAATAATCCATTATGTGCTTGTGGTGACGATATAGAACATGCACACCATTACATATTTACTTGCAAATATTATATTGAACAGCGTAGGAAACTGGTTCAGAATCGAAATCATCTCTATGTACCAGCGACTACAAATAATTTGTCATACGGATCATCTGATTTTACACCGAACTTCAATAATCGCTTATTTGACTTGTTCCAAACATATATTAAAGACACGAAACGATTTACATAATTAAGGAGTATTCACAATTTGATTTCTCTACTCAATTAATTCCTGCTAATTTTAATTAAGAAAGACTTGATTTTCTTAATTGTTAACGACTGAATTCATTTTGAAGTATGTACTCTTGTCCAATTTCTGTCACGATCATTAATTCATTAATGTATTCATCTCTCTCTCTCTCTCTCTCTCTCTCTCTCTCTCTCTCTCTCTCTCTCTCTCTCTCTCTCATACCTGTTTTGCCTGAATCATGTATGTTCACATATAATTGTATTAAATCATATTAATTTACTGCCGTTATCCATGTAAATTTCTTATCGATTTTAGGTGAAGGGCTTATTCTAAGTTGTGAGAACTTGTAGCCCGACCCCTTTTGTTAACATTTATGGCAATAAAATATGCTAATCAACTAATCAATGATACATGTAAATAGACATATGAAATGCACATTGCATCAAATATGAAGAAAGTCACATAATTCAGCAAAGTTTATGCGTTTAAATAAAAGCATGTTTTATATTTCAAATCACATGTTCATGCCAAATAATACAGAATATATGAAATTTTTGACTATGCTATGATTAATTATTTTCAAAGGAGATACATTATTTTCAAAAAGTATGAATGTTCTGATCCAAGTAATTAAACTCAATATTTAAATGGTTATCGTCTCGCTTTTCTGTGTAGACTGAGACACTGTAACATTTTGGTGATGTGTGAGGATGAAATGGAGAATTTTTTTTCTTCTTCAAATAGTGTCTCTTATTTTATCAATAGTGTCTTGTGATAGATATGTAAATATTTCATCTGTTATTTTTCATGACATTTGAAACAAGCATGTAAAATTTAGAAATTCCATTATTCACTGGGTGTGTAATACTTTAAAAGGAGAACTTTGCTATAAATGACAATAAGCTGCAATAAATATATGAAATTTAACATTAGGTATAACATTATCGACTGGTCTGTGGACAAGGGGAAGGTAATGTTAAAAATGTCCATAGGTTTATCATACACTTTTACTGACCATCACTCACCTGTACTGACCATCACCCACCTATGCTGATGAGCACATACACATACTGACTATACTGACCAACAGATCATCTTGCTGACCATTAGCCACACCTATTGGCCATCTTACTGACCAGCACCCATGCCTACTAACCAATACACAATGATACTAATCAGCACCCACACATACTGACCAACAACCACACCCACTAAACTATACACAGTGTTAGTGACCATCACCTACATCTACTGACTAAGACACAATCTTACTGACCACCAAGCACACCTACTGACCTACAACCAAACCCACTAACCAATACACCATGTTACTGACCAGCACCCACATATACTGACTAGCACATACACCTACTGACAATCATCCATACTTACTGACCATCACCCTCATCTACTAACCAACACCCATGCCTACTCTAACCAATGCACAGTGTTACTGACCAGCTCCCACACCTACTGACCAGCATCCGCACATAAAAACAAATGTGTAAGTAAAGTTCGTAGGAAAAGTAATGAGGATTAACACCTAACTTTTGACAGAGACAAGCACTATCCTTGGACAGATTGCTGCTTGGTGGCTACATATGAGGCGCTATAGTGGACAAAAGTTGATCAAATGAGAAAGTAGCGTTGAAATCTAAAAACTTGACATAGGAAATGGTACTTTCAACTACCGCCTTATAATTCAACAGCAAAATCTAAAAACTTTACATATGAAATGGATCTTTCAACACCAACAATTTGATTCAACATGTGAAATTGGAATTGTGGACATAACAACATAGAAATTTTAACCACTGCTGTGTAATTCAACAGAAAAAATCTAAAAACTTGACATAGGAAATGGAATTTTCCACACCGCTTTGTAATTCAACAGATAACATTGAAAAATTTGAAATATGAAATTGAACTTTCAACACAAACAATTTTATTCAAAATGTGAAATTGGAATTCTCAATATACAATATTGAAAATTCCACCCCTGCTATTTAATGCAACATATACAATCTAAAAACTCGACAAAATAAATGGAACTTTCAACCACCACCGTATAATTCAACATATACAATTTAAAAACTCGACATATGAAATAGAACTTTCAACACCAGCAAATTGACTCAACATATGAAATTGGAATTCTTGACATAGTACATCAAAATTTCAACTGCTACTTACTCATAAGACACTCTTTTGTCCACTACAGTGTTTCATATATGCATATATCTGAGATTTATAGATAAAGCATTACCTATACCTCGGATTATGTTGACGGTGCAGGTAAATTTGCACATATTGTACTGATGTTATAAATAGCTATAATCAAAGGAATCAGCTCGTAATAATACTAATATGAACGTGACTTAAAGTAATGCTAAAATTACAAAACTGTCTTGGAATTTAGCGGAGACTAGAAAAAACCCAGAACAGTGGATTAAAGACTAAAACTAATACTAAAATTAGGAAACTAATACGGACTTTAGCTGAAACAAAACAAAAAATCTGAAGAAAAAAAATGTAAATGTTATGGTGAGACTAAAAGTAGTACTAAAATTCTGAAACTAACACGGAATTCAGCGAAAATCTGAAAAAAAAATCCGGAAAATGCAACAATTACGGGATACACAAAAAGTAGCAAAAGAATTAATATGGAATTTTGCAAGGACTGAAAGAATCCGGAAATATTTTTTTTTAATTATGGCCGAGACTAAAAACAATACCAAAAATTCATAAACTAATACAGAATTTAGCACAGACTAAAAAATATTCCTAAAAAAACGTAACATTTTTAAAAGGAATTGTTACAGATTGTAAAAAAGAAAAGATACAAATTTACAAATGTAATTTTTGAAACATTGTACAAGTGAAAAAATTATAAAATTAAACAAATTATACCAAATTTAGCAAAGACTACAAAAATCCAGACAAAGTCAAAAATTGACAAAATTTTGAAACATTAAAAAAAATATACAATTTAAATTTTAAAAACAAATGTTTGCCCAATGCTCCGTTTTTCATCATTTACATGAGAAATGAAAGCATGCTTTCAATAGTTAAAATATGTGAGAGTGCATTGGCGTCATTCATTTTTAAATTTAAGCAATACTTAAAAAAAGAAAAAGTAAGAGGTAAAAATTAACTTGAATTTGCATAAAAAATAATACCATCGATTTTTGTTAACCTGCTTTTAGTAAACCGCTATAAATGTTTGTATGCAAGAGACAGTAAGAAAATTTGCATGTATATACTGTTAGTACATTGTAAGATGCATTGCTACTAATTCAATCATTTATTTCATTTACCCATTTTGATATTTTAAAATTCAAAATGAAGGTTGACTTAAGTAGAAAAAACAGGTCGTTTTACTAACTTTATCTTTGTCACTATATATCACATAATTTATCAAGAGTAAGCATAAATAAAATAAGTCATCAACAACACAATGTAACATTGTCCTACACATCGATGAAAATGCCCCTTTTATCGGTCAATTAGTGACTGTGTTTGGAAGAGAAACTTTAACTGACTCATTCAAACAGCGTGAAAATCATGTTGGGTCACAATGGCGAGAAAATTGTATTCGCTCGCAGTGATTGGTTAAGCATGTTTATCCATATTCGTGAAAAACGAGGAAATCTCAGCACAGGCAGCCACTGGTGATGAAGGAGTGTAGCGGATTGTCGCCTGTCGCTTGCGACGTTGATTCACACCTCTTGTACCTTTAATATTACTGCTCAACCGGCTACTTGGAACGCTTCTGATATCGATTATGATATTTATAGTGTGCAAGATCCTTTTGAATTTTTTTCAATATCCATGTAATTACAAATGTGAAACGTCACGGGACATACTCAACAGCGACATAACTGAAAGTGAAGTTGAAGTAGTAATTTGTAATCCAAAAGCTGGTAAAACATATGTATCTGATGGTAGCGGAATCGATCTTTTTCAAACATACATCAGTGCTCTTATTTACTATATTATTTAATAAAGTTTTTAGCACTGGTACTTCTCCCGCATGATGGACAGAACGTATTATAGGCTCTCTGTTTATAAAAGGTTCGGAAGACAGCCCAAATAACTACGAAGGTATTTATTTAATTACTGCAATGTGTAAGATCTTAACAAAAATAACAAATGCACTCTTAAAATTCTTTGCGGGAGAAATGAAACTGATCGACGAATAACAGACGGAATTTCGTTCGGGCTACCCTACTACTGATAATTTATTTATTTTGCAATCATTAGTACAAAAATATACTTCAAGAACTAGAGGCAGATTGTACTGTTTATTTATTGACTTCTTCGAGGCGTTTGATACTATACCTCATGATAAATTATGAATTTCTCTCTCTAAGAAGGGAATACAAGGCAAGTTCTTAAATATGTTGACAAATATGTACAGTAACTTTAAATCTTGTATAAGGATTAAAAGTGGTCTAAGAGAACACTTTTAATGTTCAGTAGGTACCCGTCAGGGCGGTGTTTTGAGCCCTCTGTTATCTTCACTTTTTATAAATGATTTGAGCGATTTACTTAGATCAAGACGCAAAAGTGGAATATTTATATAAAATGATGTATCAGCTCTGTGGGCTATTTTATATGCTAATGACATGGCAAATTGCGCAGAAACAGCAGTATGTTTAAAAGAACAACAACAAAAGAAAAAAAAAATATTACGGAAACTTTGTGATACTACTGGAACGAATGTCGACCTTGATAAAACAAAGATTTTTTAAAATTTAGAAATGGTGGCCCGTTGAGAAATTTGTAAAACATTGGTCGTATGAAAATAATCCCATTGAAGTTGTATAATTTTATAAGTATATGGGGCTTTTGTTTACCCCACGACCCAAACGGGAAATTAACACACATTGTTACATAGTGAGATGAGAAGTTGTTGACCTCAAATGGGGCTACATTGCTACATTGGTAGACACTATACCATCAACACGCCATGTGTAGCGACCAACACCCAGTCATCTACTATCCAACAGCCCATATTATACCATAAACACGTTGTGTGTAGTGACTTGCTGCCTAGTGGCTATATGCATATATCCGAGATTTATATACAAAGCATTACCTATACCTCAGTTCATGTCGGAGGTGTCAGTCAATTTCCATATATTGTACTGATGTTATGAATAGCTTTAATGAAAGGAACCAATTCATGATAACACTAAAATGAACGTGACTAAAAGTAGTACTAAAATTCCAAAACTAATACGGATTTTAGCCATTTTTTCTTTTTCCCTCCTTAGACTAAATGTAGTACTAAATTCCGACCATTCGCAGACTTTAGCGGAGACGCAAAAATCCTGCATTTTTTTTAAGGTTGTCCTAGAGTAAAAGTAGTACTAAAATTCCGAAACTCATACGGACTTTAGCAGAGACTAAAACAGAAATTCCCCTCAAAAAAGTATAAATTGTTAAAAGAACTTTTACAAATTGTCAAAAAAAAAAGAAAGAAAAAAAAAAAAATTAAAAGTGCAAAATTTACAAATGTACAATTTTTGTTTTACAAGTTAGAAAAAGGCAAAAATTATGCCGAATTTACAGAAGACTGAAAAATGTCCAAACCGATTTAAAATTTGCAGATCTTTTTTTTTTTTTACAAATTTTAAAATAAAATGTTCAAGTTTAATTACAGTTTTTGTACAAATTGTGCAAGATATAGATTTAAAAAATTAACAATTTATCGCCGTTTTGAGTGACCAACACCCCACAGTTACTACTTAACGAAAACTCAACAACAGAGGCGACATGAAGGAAAACATCCTCTTAGAAAAATGTAAAGATGGACAGAGAATGTGAAAGAGCATGTCCCAAAGATATTGTTTGTTTCTAAAAAAAAAAAAAAAAAAAAAAAAAGAGCCAACGCCATTTTCTCTAAATCAACATTTTTTATGAGCCCCGCTAATTTATACATCAACAAATCCAGAGAAGAGGGAGGATTAGGACTAGTCCCTTTCGCTTCATTTACAAACAGCACACATCAAACATGAACGTATTTACAAGATTGGCAATGTTGCGGAGTAAGACTAGACTTCCAATGATCTAATACAATGTCAATTTGCTATGGACACGCACTACGTTTCTGTATTACCGAAAACAGATAGGCACAAAGTTCACAAAAACACCTTTCTATTTTGTCATCTTTTCTAGAGAAATCCCGTTCAAAACAAGTCAATACATAATTAAAGGGGAATCCAAGACTGCGTTGATGAAGAAAATACCTACAATATTGTCCACACACAGTTGAATCTGATCCTTGTAATCTCACATTATTGAATTGAATAGATATGTTGAGAAATTGGAATTGATAGATTAAGTATGGTCTCATTGTGCAATGGAACCACGTTTATATCGCATCAAATCTTCGTCTAAGATTTGTATTTTCCTGAAATTGGGACAAATCATATTTGCAACATATTTTCTAGTGTATAAATGCTTTAGATGTATCAACAGTACATAGCGATCGATAAAATGTGTGTGCTTGGTGTCACGTTTAGCGGCCGATAGACGGTACACTTCGCTAGCTCATAAATGGGGAATATCGTTAGGGACAATAGATTTTCTGATACGGATTTGATTTCATATAAATATGTATTTACCCGCATGCATTTTCCGTCACAAACATATCGAATTAACGATGATATCGCGAAAAGTAGATCGACTGAACTCGCTCTACAATGTACACCATGCCGTATCTGTAAGTGCGGTTTACTCTCTTTTTTGATAGGTCAATATTATGTGTGACGTAAGTCATGTGACGTGAGAAGTTTGAGCCTGCATACTTTGATTGTAGACAAAATAATCTCGTAGATGAATTTTCCTCTTTCATTTGATTGAATATTGAAGTATGAAAATAATGTGACGTAAGTCATGTGACGTGAGAATATCGAAGTACGAAAATGTATGACGTAAGTATTTTACGATGTGACAGATTGTATTATGCGAAATAAAGATATTTGTGTCTTTCTTTTATAAATAAGACATGTGTTTCTCATACATTTGAAAACTTTATCAGTATAGTGTCAGAAAGCTATTTTGTTTACAAACGCTACTATAAAAGCTGCTGAATGCCACCCTGTAGTCATCTGCTCTCTGTAAAGGGAAGAAGTCAATAGGGGTTTCGAATTGAGATTTCCTTATTTTTGGTGTTCTAAAATGGCTGCCTATAGCCATATCAAATGGTAGAGGTAGTTGAGGAACGAATTGTTCTTCATTATTAGATGCAAATTATTTTATAACATAATGTAGGAATTTTTTAGTAAGGAATTTTTAAGTAAAAACTCTGGAATCTTTTGATGTGAAAATCGCGCAGTTTTAGGCAAAATGGGAAGCTCCAGAATGAATTTTGTCCTAATTTATTTATTAATAATTTTGGAATTCAAGCCACTAATTCTCACTTGTAATTTATTCTATATAGTATTTTTGTTACCTTCATGCTTGATTTTGATAAGAAATTAGCACATTTTTTGAATTCACTGAATAGTGAATGATATTAATAATTGATCTCGAAATAGCGTATCTTCGTTGTAGTAGAAACTGCTAAGAATTCTAAAGAACTCACTATGCTGCTGAATAGCCGCATTTTATATATTTCCACTACAGAATAGCAGTTTATACTGTCCGCACTGTTGAATTACAGTTCCTACTGCATTGCTGAATAGTAGTTTTTCATTTTACTTAGGAAGCAGATAATTGCATATTATCTTATATTCAAGGAATATATTTAATGCCACTAACTGTAAGAAATAATGAAAGTAATGTTCGAATTTTTATTTGAGTAACTTTGATTACAGCGAATGTACTATACTATTGAACTTGTAAGAGTCATACTTGGACTTTCATGCAGCAAATGAGTTTTCAAATAGTTTCCAGTACCGTCATTTGAATAGTTCGAGACTAATTAAAGTTTTCCAGTATGCATTGCAAATATTTCATTATATTTCTGAGATTCACTGCATAGTGAACACACAGTTCTTATATAACGGTAGGTTAGGCAAAAATGTTGCATAGCATTTACTGAGTGTACGATAGGCGAAATGCTGAATAGCATATATCACTTTAGAATAGACTACGTTGCTACATTGGATCTATTATTTTGTAATATTCGAAATGCTGAATAGCATATATCGCGTTAGGATAGACTACATTGCTACATTGGATCCATTATTTTATAATATTCGAAATGCTGAATAGCATATATCGCGTTAGAATAGACTACGTTGCTACATTGGATCTATTATTTTATAATAGACGAAATGCTGAGTAGCATATGTCGTGTTAGTATAGGCTATGTTGCTACATAGCATCTATTATGTTATGGTAGGCGAAATGCTGAAAAGCAAATGTCGCATTCGAATAGGTTACATTACTGCATAGCATCCGTTTTTTTACGATAGGAGAAACGCTGAATAGCATATATATATATATTATCTAAGGTTTGGCGCTACATACCGAAATTGTTTAAATCGCCTACGATGTCAACTTGTCCGTTCAGATTTCACCTCGGTGACTTTAGTTAATTTATAGTAACAAGTCGCTGCCACACGAATTCTCTCCCTTTTATATTATAGAGAACGTTTTAAGCCTGTTATCTGTGAAATTTGGAGCTCCTATGTGTATCCCCAAATTCCGTAACGAGAACGAGCTGCAAGAATGTCCAGGTTCATGACCTACAGCAACTGTGTAAATATTTTTTATCACCATTTGATGAAGTGTAATGATGAAATGGTTTTTACTGTTTTTGTGGTTAGAAGCTAGAATGACATTTTCTTATTTGTAAAAAACTTTTATTTGAACAACTCAAAAACTAAATTCGCGGTGTCCGAAAAAAATTTGTGTAAGTAAACTTTGTAATTGATCTAATAAAATAGAGGTGAAATACTCTATTGTTCAGTTTAGAGGTTCTCACGATTGGAAAGATACAATTTGATGTTAAATTCGTAAATTGGATACACAACAAAGTGTAGCGTTAAATATTTTATTCTGATTGCACCAAATTACTGCATAGCAATCTTTTCATAGATCTAATCCCTGCCGCAATAACTGCATAGTTATATGTAGCTTGAAGGTATGAATTCACTACAGAGTGAACCACTTTCATGAATAAATATCGTCTTATCTAATTTACTCAGTGATGTTAGATGTAAAACATTAAACGGAAATTATGAGCTTATGATCCGTTCTTTCGAGTAACGGCTGTACGTTGACAACGAAGAATCAACTTGAATGGGTTTAATGTTGTACTAACGCTACTGTTCGTAATGCAGAATTCAGAGCTTGTAGATACAATACTTATATCTAATTCATTTTCTGCCACGATAATTTCATAGAAGCAGATATTGTATGTTTCTTTGGCAACGCATTTCTATGATTTAACTTAATTATAAATTATAGATACATCGACTCAAACCATTGTTAAACGATAAAGTATAATTTCATTTGGAGAATCTAAATTGCTATATATAGATATTGTAAAACTATACAATAATTAGCAGCATTTTGATTGGTTCTTGACAGGCTATTTAAATAAGGCTTCAATCATTTCAACAAAGTTGGTCGTGTAAACTGATATAAAAATAACTTTGAATTTACGTGTCCTGCCGTGTAAGATTTTTGAAATAACGCTGAGAGTTTCTAAATATTAGCATTCAATTTCGTCGTTCTCTCTGACTGAGTATAAAATGTCAAAGGTTTTTCTAATGGTTAGCATTATCTGATAATGACAGATAGTCGTCCCGAATATTGAATTAATGGTAATTCAGTGTTAAGACTCAGCATAGAAGTATTGTATTGATACTTGCAAGGTTTAACGTTCAAAATTATTTATCGATGTGATTTGAATTTTTGTGCTTGTAATTTAGCTATGCAAATATATAGACTGTGACGTTATAAAGTCCGTAACGCGTAAATATTATGTTAATTTACTCATAGAACTGTTTTGGTACTGTTTTGTGAAGGTTTTGAATTATTTTAAATATTTAATACAATTTGGCGTTGAGTAACCATTTTTCACTTCTTAATTGAACCCTGATTATAACAAGCTTTAAATTCAAACAGTGTAGGATTTTTGGTGACGAGGAAACTAGCCTTTAGTTACGTTACTCTGTGAAGATGTGATGACTTTACATTCATTATATGGAGATGTAATGAAAGTGGCATATGACCTTGTGTACTTTGGTCGGCTTGTGAATTATAAGAGAATGCTTGAACTTGGTTTTTAAAGGTATTTCATAATTCTGGTCGGCAAAAGTTTCCTCGGTGCCGAAAACCTGAATATTTGTGATTTACTCCTTTATAAAGGAAAGGGAATTATCAGTGTCCCAACATATATCGAATGAATAATAACCACACGCCTTCTGACAGCTGTTTGTTGGGCTGCATCAAGATGACTTAGAGCCCCCAACTTCTGTCGAATTGAGCAAGATAGATATTAATGACCGAAATGATAATATGTTAATGCATGGGCTTGACATGAGGTATTACTGAGCTTAGAGTAGTGATCCAACGAGTATAGGTCTGGCTAGGAGTCTAGAGCCTATAGGATCAAGGACGATTGATACGAGCTGAGAAGAAGTGTTCTATTGGGTAGGTCCGGTTATGGTTCCAGAGCCTATTTGAGATCACGAGCGATTGGCATGAGCTTAGATAGTCTGATCCAATGAGTAGGTCTGATAGGTCGGATGCTAAAGGATCAAGGTCAAAAGTTTTAGGTACAGATTGTGACCCTGTGAGAAGGTCTGGTTGGTAATCCGGAGGCTTTGGGTCATTAAGGACTGTCATGCGGTTAGTTAGAGTAATCCAACGGAATAGGTCCATTCAAGGTGCTAGAGCCTAGGGATCACAGGCGAAAGGTGAAAGCTTAGATAGATTAGTCTAGAGGTTATTAACGTATTGCAATTTTGATCAGAGAAAATTAGATCACATGTGTCAGATAAATAATGGTGTTCAAGTTGCAAGAGATTTTCCCACAAAAAAATCGTATATGTTTCCGTTCAGGTGATGTCAGAAAAATGAAAACAAATGCAAAAATATACAATTCATCTCATCTCATGTCATCTTTCTTCCTTCCTTTCTTTTTTTTTCTCCCATCCTTCCTCTTTCACCCCTGTTAGTTAATTCATTCTCCCTTTCTTCCTTTCCTACTTTCTTCATTCATTCTTTCATTCAGACATGTGTTTCTTTCTTTCTTCCTTCCTTTCTTCCTACATTCGTACGTCACTACATCATATCGCGTTTCATTATATCATCGTAACATTTTATCACAAGAGAAGAGAATAAACATGAAAATCAAAACGAAAATGAAAACCAAGAAGAAGCCGTCTTCCGTTTTCGTCGTTGTGTTTCAGTTTTCCCAACAAGTGGTGTCAGAATTGGGATGCAGTTTCTTCTCAAAAGTCGATGATGTCGTCTTCCAGAGGAGGTAATCCATAAGAATCAAAATTGTGGTCGTTGGGAAAGTAGACGGCTACCCAGTGGGTTCATGGGCGATGACTGTCGTCCGTGTTCATAACAGGCTTGAACGTCATTATGTTATCAATGAGGAAGTTCACCTTTAGCATACGACACTGGATTCCAAGAAGCTGTGTACAATCTGTGAGTCACAAGGTAATGAAGTTCCCAGGTATTCATTCTTTTCACAGGCAATGATAAGTCATCAGTTCAAGCTTGACTTTTTTCTTGAAAATATCGGTCAAGTAAGTCGAGTCTCCGTACTCTGTTGCAAGAGATCTTCGATGCATTTCGTTTCCAAATAGGTCATTGGAGGTAAGGAGTGGTTACTCAAGTTATTATACCACTCTTTCAAAGAATTCTCGTATGAGATGAGAGTGCATGCGTCTTCCAGATAGTCTTCCAGCTTTACTTCTTGACTCATCACCAAACATTTGTCGGGTTGTTTCTGACTAGGATGATCAATGTGACACCCATGACAATGTTCTCTGGTCAGTTGTGTGATTCTTTCGGCCAACGGACGAGCAAAACAGAAGACTAAGTGTTGTTCTTGTTCTGGCCATCTTGGCATTATGACTATATTTTTCTCTTCTTTTCCTTATTTTTCTTCACTTGCGGTCTGTGATTGTTATTATGGATAGAGACCATCCTAATCGCCTTTAGGCAATAGGTTTAATCTTTTAATAGTATAGGACCACTGCTCTTAAGCTGTTGATTTCCAGAGTAATGTAAAATTCTGCATACAAGATAACGTTCACTGTGTTCGCCAGAGCTACTGCAAACTGAAGTTCCACATGAAGTTGGCCTGATTTATAGGGTGGAAATGTGCTTCATTGCCGCCTTGATCTGGAGTGAAATCAAAGCCCCATAAAGCAGGCCCTCCTGCATAATTGTCGTACGAAATACCTTGGATACTTCTGATTCCTAATTGTCCCGTGGCTTTAAACAGAGTAAAGTAAGATATCAATTAAATTTTCTGGGCAAGGTTAGGTTCAAAATGTCTGGCCTTCTCGAGTGACTTCTATCTTGAACACGATGAAGTGTTGGAACTCGCAATGATTTAAATTGATATTTCCGTTGAGGTCCGCATTGCTGACCATGCCAGTGAGCAAACGTATTGGCAGGTGACCTTGGAAAACAAGATCTTCGATCATGGATCGGACTCGTCGTAGAGGATATTTGGCTGTCGTTCTGCTCAGAGTTTGGCTGATGTTGTTTCCCACTTTGGGTAAGACTTCCACACGGCGCACGTAGGGTCTGGCTTCTTCGATGTTCGTTTTGTACTCGTTAGCGTTATCCATCAAACAGAACACGGTAATACTTCGATTCAGTCTCAGACGTACATCCACCCAATGCAACAAATACTTGTCTTGCAACCACATACCCAAGTGTAAAAGAGTCATCATTTCTAAACTACGTCCTTGTTTGATTTTCATTTGGCGGTCGTTAAATCCGACATTTTGAGTATCGTCATCCGCATTCAACACTGTATTGTTAAACATGTTCAACACGTAAGATTTCCACACCACAGATGCATCCAGATGTGTGTTCTTTGATTCTTTTCAGTACGTCAAGAGATTTGCCAGGTAAGCTCAGTAAGGGTAAGTGTCCATCCTGCTGCTAACTAGTCTGTTGTTCAAGTACAAATCCACTTCGCCGAATAATGAATGCATGAAATTGTTGACGGGAGCTACTCTCCCATAGGCGCCTGGATAGATGTTGTCCACTTTGAAAACTTTGACTTTCAGGTACAAGTAAGTGTTGTTCATATCAATGTAATCTTCGTTTTGTCTTTTGATTTCAAATTCGATAGATGCTGAGGTGGTCAAAGACAACATGGTATTAAATTCTAACTATTAGGACTCTGGCATCGTCATCATCGTCGGTGGCATGGCAAACAGATCGAGTTCTGACTTGGAACATTTTACAAGAATCTTGGGGTATCATTTTTCTTTTTTTAGTTAGTAATAAAAACATACAATTCTCTTACAGCTGTTCTGCTTGTCTTATTCGTTTTCTGGGCGGCTGCGTGTCTATTAGATCTGAGGACTTTTCGACGTCTCTTTCTACCATTTCCATGTTGTGGCGTAGAGGAGGAATGAATGCCTTCGTCAGAAGAGTGAAGCGAAATATAGGAGTATCTCAGCTTCCTATGGGGTCTTTCCCCGCCTGAATTAACACATTTTTTCTGCTTTTATAAAGGCTTTTTTAGGACTTTGTTTGTCAATGAGTACGTTTTGGAAAAATTATTTTCCTTGCGTCAAAGCTGCATCTTTTAAAGCCTGCAATCCTCTAGTCACCATCGGTTTTAAGATGGGTGCTACCTTACGAAAAGTTGATTTTAATATATCTCCCAAACCATGTCCTCGTTGTCGAGCGACTACTCTGTACACATGATACATCTGTTAGAATCCACAGGATATTCGTTTTCGAATATGTTGTTTTGTCCAAGACCTCCTTTTATACTAATATTCACACTGTCAAAATACAATTTACTGACAGGAAGATAATAAGGATGTACGCAATTCTCGGTGAACGTGATACGTGTTTCATCCTTCATCGTAAGTAGCTTTGGCAGAATCCACTTGAAAGGAATGACTCTTAGCAACGGAACAGTTGTGTTTCCTACGACGTTGTACTCTACGACATTAGAGTACACAAATGTCATATTCAGTCTTTCGTTTCATTCGATAGGGTGCGAACATACTTGTAAAATCGATCGTTGTTGTGAATGTCTTTCGACTGCGATGCTATGTTTGTGTTTCCACCCAGAATAGTTAACAAAATGTGAGAAAATCTGATAGACAGCGTTTTGGAGTCGGAATAATCCAATTTAAGACGATGAGCAATTTTATGTTAGTCGATCAGTACACTTCGCCGAATTTACACAAGTGCTTTGCCAAACTGATCGTTGAAAATAGCTAAAAATCGTTTCGTTGAGAGCTTGAGAATTGAAATAATATTATGTGGGAATTCTCAGGTATAGATGTTCAACTGAGGATTCGCGGGCAATGGTGCTTTGGATTCGTAAATGAGAGGATCTATTTTGACCAACTGTTCTTGAACTTGTTCGTTGAATATTTCGACGAGGAAAGTGGACTGATCTCAAACCGCATTCTTGACTTGAGTGGGATACACGATTTCTACCAAAGCCACTTCCCAATGAGTTTCCTGATCTAACCGTACTGACTGAGATAATTTGGCTGTGAAACAGCATAATGTGTTGTTGGAAAACACATCCATAGAACTGTAACAAATTAATGTTAAATAAAATTGATTATTCATAGTTCGATGGTTCTGGTTTTCGAGGAGTCACTCGATATCAAAGGACGATTTTCCAAAGAGGGTTCCAACAGATGGCTGGTGCTGTGATTGGAAGAGGAGTGATGACTAACGTTGGCGAGGCTACCGTTGTTGTTGTTACTGTCGGTATATTTCAAAGAAGTACTGGGAAGAAGATAATCAATACAAAAGCTGAGTAAAATAGTCCAGAAGTGTTTTTCTCCTTGTTGCAAACTCAAATTTCCAATGGCTGCTCCAATGACACAATACACCACAAAGATTTGGCAGAAAAGACGATTTTATGTTTAGGGACACGTTCTCCACACCAAACGTTATTTTAGCAGTTTTTGGATAGATGAACTCTGAGAAGGAGACGCAGATGAGTTTAACGGCATGTTGGTAACTTCTGCTTGTTTTTATAGTCGATGACTTGTGGAACGGGAATCAAAGAATCGAAACTGGGTAGATATCCTTTCCAACGAATTTTCACTTCCTGGAATCGATGTTTTCCCACTTTGCGTTTCCCTTGAATTTTGATAAACTAGTCATTCACAGGAATGTCTTTTTTCAGGAAATAGTCATACTTTGACAAGCGGAATCTGCTGATAAATCATATCGAAGAAATTCAGTCACTAAATCACAACACAACACCATTAGTGAGCAAATCTCTTCTTGAGGCGATACTTCTTCTAAATTTTTGTGTAATCCTGTAAGTCTTTGTTTTTTGGAATTCTTTGACGTCTTCCAACCCTGTAGGTATAAGTCGTGGCATCAAAGCTTTTCTTAGTTATGGATAGTTGATCAATATCTGACCATTAGAACATTTTCAAACTAATCAGTTTTTTAATAACATTCAAATACCAATGGTTGAAACGTCTATGTCGTAAAGGATGCAATTATTCTTTGCGTTGCACTTGAATCTGTACAAAGTCTCTGTAAATACGTTCTCGCAGCTCCAAAGGTAAACTACGAATTCTCTCTAAAGTATCCATGAGGATAATGATCATGGCCCACCAAGGGAGGGTAGTGACAACACGGAGAACATCTGGCGTGTTCCTGGAAAGCTGAATCTTTTACTCCAATCTGTGGATCTTCACACCACACCTGAAACACTGTACTTGGTCTATCGTCCAAAGTACACAAATCCTACTCGGGCTAAAGTTTTGATAGTGGGTAATCCTTCCAGATCTTTGGGCCATTTTTGAACGTGTTCAATCGACTTTCAAAGTCACAATAGCCAGGTCAAGCGATGGGAAACGTATATACTTCTTGATTTGTAAATCTCGATGAGGTATTGGTATCTGATGTGGTTTGTCAGTGCATGAATGAGATCCATAGAGGAGCACACAAGCGGCGTCACTTTCGATAGTAGAGCGGCAAGGTCGTATGTCACAGGGTACAGCATCACTCTGGTCGCAAGGCACAGCATCGCACTCAACTTCATTAAACTTGGAGTCAGTGGATCACACGGTTGTTGCCTCGAATTCATCATTCTCGGTGAACGTTTGTACTCAAAATGATCTTTCTGTCTTGGAACTCTCTCCTTTTTTGCACTGGAGCTTGGTACCCGTAAAATGCCGTGTTGTGATCTGGAAGTTGCACTCCTTTCTGGTAGACGATCTGATATACTTTTTTCAAGGATCAACTGACGATTTGGTGATTTGACGAATGTACAATTTTGCGAGGATCCAACGTTTACACACGAAAATCTTGACCTGACTTTAAGGCTTCTTTTAAGATGTCAAAGTTGACCACTTGACTGGAACTATAGCTGAGGGTGAGTCCTTTCACTTTACATTTAGTATGAAGTTGTGCTTTTTCACCTCGGTACCGATAACCATAATATTTAGGTCAACCACTGGTAAAACTCAAAATAATGTCTTCGGGATGTTCATCGGTCCAAGCTCCTAAAATTTCATCTTCGATGTGCGGGTGATTTCTTCCAGGGCGATCGATGTACATACAACTATCAGTGTCAAATTAAAGGATTCTATTTCCTAAAGGTTCCAAGACAGAATACAATTTTAAATGGGTATTGGGAGTCACGTAAGCAGCAATTGTGACATTGACAAACTCTTTGGATCGTTGTTAATCTGGACGATACTTCGTTTGGTCCTTGTAAATTGATCCCCCCGACACAACTTTGCGTATCTGCTGCCTCTTGGAGGTGAAACGAGTGTCATGTGAAGAGTAGCTTTTTCATCGGTCATATCAAACTCATCGTTGGATTGTTGGACGTGTTGAATTTTGTCCAAGAATTTGGAACAAGTTAATTCTGCAGGTGTACTAAACTCGATCCACACAGGAGATTCCAAACTGTCGTGAGTGATGGATAGATTCAAACGATCTTCACATTGAACTTGGCATTGTGATTTCAATTTCATTTACTCCAATAAATACGTAATGAAGACAGCTGCTTTCTCTGCTGGAACTTGAGACTTGAACTCTTTAAATTTTACTGTTAAGTGTAAGCCGTTGTTCTAAATTTTCTGGAAGTCACTTTTCGGGTAAGTCGAATATCCAAATAATATTCAGGGGCTACCGAACGACTTTCTTTCTTGTCTGATCTAGGTCTTGTAGTGGATGAATAATCAGTAGAACAAACAACATATACTCTGATCTGCCGGCGCGTTATGCGCCGGCAGATCAGAGTTTATGCTGTTTGCAGTTGGACTCGACTTATAAGCGAGCATAGACCGTACAACAAAAAGTTCTTACATTTGTTGTTGATTTTGTTTATGTAACCAAATTCTTTACACATCTAATGAGACTGCAGAGGATAAAGCACTGACTTTGTGCACAGTCTTGCTTTAATATTTGTAAGATTTTCTTTTTAATATATGGTTATTTATTTTCTTCACCTATGTAATCTTTCTTTTTTTTTACCTTTGTAGGAACTTATTTTATTTTTTTTATAAATATTTCTACGTATGCAATAACTTTTACATATGAGGCTCAATTCTTCTCACAAATGCAGGATTTTGATATTTAAAGAACTGTACAGATTTTAACCGTGCCACATACTCATAACCCTTCAGAGTTATCTAGGTTGAATCCTGAGTTCTGTCCGCTTGTAAAAACAGCAGTAAGTGTTGGAGATTTTGGATTACACCTGTCGATACTGCCGATGAATTGTGCAATCAGCTTCGTTTCGATGATTAACAGCACTTAAAATCTCAATCAACTGTGTCGTCCTAGATGTATTCTAGGTCGAACGCCAGTACAATATATTCGCAAGGAGACTTTTGAATGCCAACGATGATGATAGTGCTGGTGGTTGTGGTGATAATGATGACCTATGCATCTGTTTTTATAGAATTTTTTTGTTTAAATAACTTCAAATTTAGTTTTAAATCAGTTTTTGGTACAGATCTATAGGTTTAATGATAGATGATGATGACGATGAGGAGGAAAAGAACAACAACAACTATTATGATGATGATGAATATATATATATATATATATATATATATATATATATATATATATATATATATATATATATATATATATATATATATATATATATATATATATATATATATATATATATATATATATATATATAAACTACATGTCAGTTCCGCGACATGATTTGTTTAATGTGATTTATATGAACATTACTTTCCCGGAACCAGACAACAATTGGGTAACGATCATACCAACATTGGGAAAGCCACGTTTCAACACATAGACCAGCGAAGGTAGACCAAGTTATAGGTATCTTAATTAAATTTATTATGGTGTGACGATTAATAAAAAAAAAAATCGAAGATTGGTCTGGTAACTAAAACAACTATGCGTTCAAATATGGTTTTGTGTAATGGAATATAAACAATTGAAGTTTTTTTTTAAATTTAAAAAAAATATTTTCTTAACTTTTCGACTGCACAAAGTGTAGAGTTAACCTAAATAAACCAACAATAATCCCAAATTCAGAACCCTATCAACATGTTAGAATCCAGGAAGAATAGCAAAATGGAAGGCAGGAAGACCCTACTGGCATCACGGTACCAATTGTTTTTCCATAGACCTTAATGTTAACATTTGGTGAAATAAATATACTTTCTCTCCTACTTTAGCATGCATGTCACACAATCTCATAGAGAGCAATGTTAGATTGTCAATTTGACAAGGACAGAACCAGGTACTCCATTGCATTTAAGAGATATAACTCTGGAACTAGACAGGGGTAAGAGTTATCCAGTCACAACAGACATTTTCAGTGATGTGTATCACATTTAAAAAAAAAAAAAATACAAAACATTATCTACATATGAGTTAACATAATCTCACATGTTGCTAAGAGACTAAACTTTGTTTCAGCCAGACAGAAACTACAACTCTTACATATTTCACCAATCACAGCTAGTTTTTGTTTTTTATTTCTGAATACAGTGTTCTTTACACTTTAAGCTCCACCCCCCCTGGGCTTGCGCAGTTGGTACCGTGATACCTACTTCAACAAGCCACAATATGTCAATAGACAACGGGTAATACCCAAATTCCTGACACTCAAAATACAACAGGGAGGACAGCCAGTAAACAGGCAACACTTCAACTTCAACTTTTCGACAACAGTTCAACCCATCAGAAGTCGGAGCAATTTACTGCACGGGAATTCGAGCTGAAGAAAACGTCAGTGACAAAACAGTTATGCAACAAATACCAGCTTACACCATACAACACCCAATCCCAGAAAAAATGATCCAAATTCAGAAAAAAATTATTCAATTTTAAAGTTTAGGAAAATGGACACTTTGTAAAGTTTTCTTATAAAAAGACATATTCAGCCTTTAAATATGAAAAATGACCCACAAATGTCAAAAAAATAAAATTCTATGGGAACGAGGCATACATTGCTCGTCTGGTTATGGATGTTATACATTACGGAAGTTATATTTTTTTCATAATATCAGCAATAAGTTTTATTTCTCTTCGAATCATTTGAAGAAAGTTCATAATTTATTGATGATTTTAGCTTTCTGATATAGACAACTATGCAAAAATGTCCAGAATAGACCCATTTTTATTTGAAAATTACATTATGGAAGTTATGTTCATAAATGTCACAGCTTAATGCCAAGTAATTGAATATGTTTTGAGCGAAATCCAATCAAAATAATTTTACAGAAGGCATGATTTTACTTTGTAAGTATTAATATGTAGTCCATAAACATTTTCTGTGTTCTTAATTAGTTATGGTGAAATTGTTAAGCAGCCAACAGAAAAATGTTGTGGATGTTATAGACTATTCAGAGACAAAAATAAAACTGAAACAAAAAATTCAAAAGACATACATAGTAAATGTATAGGGTGTGTATGAGATTCCAAGATGGTATTGCATCGCAAAAATGTCAAACAGACATATAATTTATGCAATTTAACTATGCTTTTTTAAAGCTGAAGTGATGTTGTTGCTGATGTGATGGGCAGAAAATACAGTATTTGCAACTTTTGATTCATCTGCATTTAGAAAAGATAAATAAAGTATGCATTGTATTTTATTTAAAAATATTAATAAATACCATAACTTTCATTGAAAAGTTAATTTAAAACAATATATTCTATCAGTTTTTTCCGTGCAAATGAAAACCATCAACGATGGAATAAAACCATAGTTGGACCATTTTCCTTTAATTGGGTGACAAGACACAACTGACAAAAGAACGCTGGAAAGCTCTAATCCTACTCTTCAACAGGCATACCAGGCTAATTCTAACTATAGAAGAGGACTCTGTGCTACGTGTATGACTTGGAACAATGAGCCAAGAACCAGTAGTAGTAACAGCACCAAGTTTATAAATGCATATCTACTGTCCAGGAAGAAACATCTTAGCTCTAACTGATTAAAATTGTTGGTTGATGGGTTATGATGAACCAATTGTCGATCTTGATAAAAAATATTTCCCAGCACGAGTTAAATTGAAACAAAATTCAGCAAATTATTTACAAGCTGATAATGTTGATAAATTGTAATTACTTTTTTTTCATGAACAAGGATAAACGTTAGGTATTGTTGTTTAATACTTCTGAAATGTTTTTATGGCCCCTTTCCAGAAGTTTCAGCCCATGACCATTGAGCATTTCTTGAAAAATTGAAAGTAAAATTGCCAAAGGGGATGCAGAATATAAAAGAAAACTCAGAACAACATACATGAATTTGATCTTCAAATTTGGGAAATGAGTTTTGAAGAGGCTGCTTTAATCCTAATATTTGTCCCTTTAGCTAGCCTGGTTCTCACATTTATGGCTCAATAGAGGAAATCCATAAAAACAAGAAATACCATTGTAAAAAAACATGCAATGAAACTAAAAAAATATGTTATGTAAAGAGTCACATAAGTAATCTAATATATGTAAAAGTTAAAAAATCTATAATGTTTTCATATTTGTACAGTTTCAGTAAAAAATACAAATCTAATGATGTAATACAAGATAATTTGTGATTGATCTTTCAAGTTGCGAGAGTTCCAGCTGATATACTTACAATATGATTAGGTGAATATAGTCCCATTCCTGATGGCATTCTCAACAACCAAAATAAAAAAAAAGGTTTCTTAAAACTTGTGTTTTACACCATCTTATATTTCAGCAAAATTCATATATAATTTGCTTTTGGCCCAAAGAGGGAACCTAAGGGTTGTTCCAGTAGTGTCAGTGGTGCTTAATGGCATTACTCTGCTGATAGAACTACTGACAGAGTGATTGTTAATTTGTGTGATTTGCATGTCAGTGGTGCTTAATGGCATTACTCTGCTGATAGAACTACTGACAGAGTGATTGTTAATTTGTGTGATTTGCATGTCAGTGGTGCTTAATGGCATTACTCTGCTGATAGAACTACTGACAGAGTGATTGTTAATTTGTGTGATTTGCATGGCAGTGACACTTAATGGCATTACTCTGCTGATAGAACTACTGACAGAGTGATTGTTAATTTGGTATTACTCTACTGATACAACTACTGTCAGAGTGATTGTTAATTTGTGTAATTTGCATGGCAAATGCTTAATGGCATTACTCAAGTGATAGAACTACAGCCAGAGTGATTGTTAATTTGTGTAATTTGCATGGTAGTGGAGCTTGATGGCATTACTCTAGTGATACTGGCAGCTATATCATGATATTCAGTAAAGTAAAATTAAAAAAAAGCATTGCGAGCCAAAATTTTGGGTTAGAGTTTTCAGCTGTTTTGACTTTTATAAGGTCCCATAAAACATAATTTTTTTACATTGGGACTGTAGGCCAATGCAGAATATTTGAGTGATGTTTGACTCTTCTAAGTTTTACTCTGTAACTCGGCTAATAGTATTCTAAGTAATCAGTGTTCATAATTACTTTTAGAAGTGGCCAGTCTTTGGGCATGCAGCAACTATTGAAACAAAATAGTAACATTCTTTCAAAACTTAATGGTGTATCCTGAAAGTTGTCAACTTCAAGCTGCCAGACATTAAGCATTTGGGAATGCTGTAATACTTGTAATGATCTATCAATTCATATATATTTTATTTTTCATGGCTTTCCATACACCATTACTCTTATTACTTACCTACTCCATGATGTCTTTTACCGTCTATACTCATTTATAAGTCAAGTCCAACTGCAAACAACATAGACCCTTATCTGCCATTGCATAATGTGCTGGCAGATCAGGGTCAGTGTTGTTTGTTCTACTGATTACTCCTAACAAACTGTATAGACCCAGATCTGCCAGCACAGTTGGACTTAACTTATAAGCAGGTATATATGGTATTGGAAAGTCAAGGAAAACACAATTTGTTGTTGTGCCACCATGAACATAAGATATCACTTTTGGACATGAACATAAAGATTGCAAGATAAATAATTTCTAATTTTCTTTACAGATTAGAGATGGGATACATTTACAACTGATGCAGACATTAGACTCTTTACACAGAAAATCATGTGATTGAATTACAACTGATCAGATTCCAGCAACAGAATTTCTGCACACAACAAAAAATGATGAAATATAGAAGTATTTCAGTGTCAGAGGATGATGCAGAAGAGACAGAGAGAAAAAATCCAGGAGTTAAGTTCAACATTAGGGATCTCAAACTCAAGGGAACTGGAGCAGCAGTCCTGTATGGAACATGCTCTTTATCAATGGCATTCATCAACAAGATCTTGATGACATCACTAGGATTTGATTTTCCTGTTCTAATCATGGTCTTCCAGATGCTTTTCACAATTTTAGCTCTTCAGATTCTGTGCTACTTTAGTGTCATCGATATGCCTAGATATACACTATCACGTGGTCTATCATTTGCAATGCCATCAATTTTGTATGCCACAAACTCGGTTCTAGCCCTCAGTGCATTGAGCCACATGAATGTTGCAGTTTATGGAGTGCTAAAACGATGTGTTCCCATTGTTACTTTGATACTTTCCATCCTCATTTTAAAGAAGGACTACCCTAGTCGAATGACTGTGATATCCGTTTGCATGCTGACCATAGGATGTGTGCTAACAGGTATGTTATATTATAATCAGACTGGTATCAAAATCCTATATTTCATAAATAATCTGAGCAGCCTTTCAGGTACCAAAATATTTGTCAGGTTGGCAGAGGATGCCTGGTTACAGAGGGGTCGGTTTGGGGAAGTTTCACTGAATGCATATTTTCAGAACTTTACCATATTTTTCCATGTAAATGACACACAATTACAATAGCATAGACTCAGATCTTTTGTTGCATAATTTGCTGACAGATCAGGGTCTATGATGTTTGCATGGAATCATTAATGTAATCAGCTGTTTACATTTGGGGGGTTATAATAAAACTTACAAATTCACTAACAGTAGTTTACCTAGAGTACACGATCATGAGAATCCCACATAAAATCATGTGGTTGACACAGGTTCATAGCCCCTTTGCACCTGCTGTGTCTCAGATTCAGAATAGCAACTAAGGTATAGAATATGTATGTTTTCCAGTATGTCAATAATAATGAGTAGACTGGTTCTATTTCTGTATATAAGACAAACAATGGCATAACATCTTAAAATCAGGGTATCAGACTGTAATAACTGAGCATGCTGCTTTGTACAAAGCGGCAAGAGATAATTGATTCTTTCTTGATAAGTAACCATGATGAGAAATCAAGTCAAAATGCAGAACATGCAGATATAAATTCTCCTTTGTCTAATCCCACAAGTGATGGCAAGATGTCGGTATTGAAAATAAAATGACAGTCTTGAAAACAAAACATAACTAAACTGGTGTAATGCACAAAATGTAAAGTGAAAAACACATCTGTTAGACATGTACCTTTTTGTCGTTTTGAACTTGAAGCAAAAAGTGAGATTTATTTCAGATGTAAAGCAGTGAAAATGAATTTGATAAGCCAAAAAATCTGAGTTGTCCTTTTGTATTCAACACAGTTAAAAATATAAAGAAATGATTAATTGTGACAGAGGGGATCAATGAAGACTGCATGTTATTATCACAGGGATTAATTGCAGTCATGTGTGTTAGGAGTATAACAATGAGTGAACTTCAACTGATATAAACTATATACACCATATTTCATGGAGTTTTTCGTACAGCAAAAAATACATTTTTTTTCAAAGTTCAATTAATTTTTGTTGTTCTTACACTCATGCTGATGAGCTTGATGACATTATGTTGTTGTATCTAATTTCAGGTCTTGGGGACCTTGAGTTTAGTGCAAAGGCATATATATTTGGGAGTTTGAGCAATATAACCCACTCCTTGTACCTGCTTCTCGTTCAGCGGGCCACACATGGAAAGATGAGTACAATAGAGACACTTCAGCTCAACAGCATAAATACTCTTCCTTTTCTAACTGTCGCAATGGTCTGCTTGGGAGAGGTACAAAAAGTCATCAGTTATAATAGATTTGGTGAAATATCATTCATTGTTGCTTTCCTTGCTACAATCTCACTTGGCTGTCTTTTGAATTATTCTTTATTTTTGTGTACCAGTCTAACATCAGCCCTAACAACTAGTGTAGTTGGAGGACTGAAAGCTTTGGCACAGACATTGTTTGGACTTTTCACTTTTGGTGGGATCAGTCACAATATGTCTACATACATGGGAATAAGTATGAACACATTTGGGGGAATCTTTTATATTTATGTAAAGTATAAAGAAAGTTTAGAGAAAAAGTCAACAGATTTTAAAAAGATAATGAGCTTCTCTACTGCTGAGGATTTAAAATCTTTCACTAAAGATGAGGAAGAGGAATCTATGGGAAATGGATTTGTGGTAGTGACAGAAAGTAAGAAGGAAGAATCTTGACAAAACAAATTTCTGGTAAACAATATTAGTGATAGCATAGGAATTACCACTATTTTCAAATGACATTCCTTTTAAACAAAAATCGACTTTTTTATTGGTAAGTAACTACAACGAAGCTCAAGATGTATTTTACCAACATTCAAAAGCTCAAATGTTGGCTAACTCAGAATCTGGTAACCACATAATACATTGAGATGATTCTTTCTTGGTAAAAAGTTGGGTATGAATGTTATATATTGGATTTTGCTTTGTGTCGGCTACACATCAGCAAAGAGCATGAATATTGTGGTAGTACTTGTGCCACAGTACATCCATATCGTTGTCAGCCCATTCATTTTTGAGTAAAAAGATTGTCATTGCTTCTGCTACTACTGTTACGACTCTACGGTGTAAGAAAAATGTAACAGAAAGAAAGTGAAACCAACAATGTTTGTAAAATCAACAAACAATTTATTTCTAGACAATTAAAGTGAAAATTCAAAAGACACTTACAGTAACGTGAATTAAAATCCAAATAATCCAATAATCCTAAGTGTCCTAATCACAAGTCCTAAATATAGAATGTTCTGAATGAATGAATGTTCCAAGTTAATGAATTTTCCGAATGAACAAATCTTCTGAGTGAATGAATGTTCCGATTGAATTGGTAGTCTGGAGTGTCCTGATGTACCCCAATAATTTAATCCAGATCATCTTTGAGAATGTCCACAAGTATCCAAAAGTCATATATTTAAATCCAAAGGTTGATGTAAGCACTTTAGGTATCTCCAATGAATGTTCCAATAAATAATTCCTTTCGAATTATGCATACAGCAATACAGCATTAAAACATTACAGTACTACAAGATTACAGCACAACTATGATTACAAACAATCTGATGATTCCAAAGACTGATCATAAAAAACATGAATGTTTTTAACGCAGGATTTAAAATTGGAATGGAATCTTGTTTACCAAATGCTGTATAAATAAAAGACAAGTCACATGACAGAATGTTCTATAATATTATATGGTGTGTGTGACTTTTAACACATAACTGTAAGGAAATTCTTGTTTTATCTGTAAATAAAATCAACCCTGACCTCAAATGGAATAAACAACTTGTTTACTAAAACTGTCATTGAACTCAAATACTAAGTAAACAACCTAATTCAACGACAATAGCTAAATATGTCAACATTATACTTAACATTAAGGTTTAAGCAAATATTAAAGTCAAGAAACATTTATAATTTCCTAAAATATTTATAATATTATATAAACATCATACATAACACTACATCATTTGGAGGATTTTATTGAAACTTAGTAGGCTAAATTAGTGGTTTCTTTCATGTACACTGTCTTGTGGTTTTATCATTTTCTTCTTGCTTAATTTTGGTTAGATTTCTATTTTTTTAAAATTCCGAATGGGATGCTTCTATTAGTAGACACGTTTAGGAAGAAACTTGTCATCACTTCTACTAGATAAGGTCTGTACATAACTTTTGGAAACTAATTTAATGGTTTTTGATGAAGGCAATTAAGGTTTGGTGTTTTTTGGTAAGATATAATTTAATGGTTTGTGATGAAGGCAATTGAGGTTTGGTGTTTTTTGGTAAATTTCTTGAAACAAAAGGTCAAAAACAGGGTTATTTCAAGAATGGAAATCTAGGGGACAAAACTCCTCAGCATTTTTTTTCTGATAGACTCCTGGGGGATTTTAATGAAGAGCAATGAGGTTTACTTTATTTTTTTCTCCTAGTTTATTTTTTGCTATATCATTAAAGAATGCCAATAAGCAGTATTTTGAGAAATAGAATCTCTGAAAATCATAATTCTTCTAGATCTCTGGAGAAGTTTTCTCTAAGTTTGGCTTGCACCAAGTTGTTGGTGAAGGTGTATAGCAGGGGTGAATTAGATTAGTTAGATTTGGTGAGAATCTGACTAAACCTTGGTACTGTATGATAGCCCCATGCTTAGGCAAATTATTATTTGAGAAAAACATATCTAATCATGAGCCCATCCCCATCTTTTTTGTTGTATTTACATGGTGGACTTCTTAAGCGTATCATGGGAGAATTATGGTTTATAGGCTAAGTCAAAGAGACATTTTTTTTCTGGCTGATTTTATGGTTCATTTATGAGAAAAATTTGTCCAAAATGGTGGTGTTTTTAGAAGCAGAATTTTGATACGGATACAGGACTTACTCACTCTAAACACTATTTATTTCAGCCATAAAAGTGACTGCCTTATTTTTGAGGTTGACTTGTATTGAGGTATTTTATACATAATATTAATAAATAATAAAATCCATGACAATATTTACCTTATAAAAGAGAATGCCTTATACTGTGCTGCCTTTTAGTGAGTGAGTTCTGTATGTTTACTAAATAATTAATATTTAATACTATGCCTGTATTGTTTGAATTTTTAAGTCTACTATAGCAGAAATGATTGGTAAATTGAATTCCATAAACTATTAAGAGTTTTCCTTATTAATAAGAGTTTTCTCCACTAATAAGAGTTTTCCCCACTAATAAGAGTGTTCCCTACTAATAAGAGTGTTCCCTACTAATAAGAGTGTTCCCTACTAATAAGAGTGTTCCCTACTAATAAGAGTGTTCCCTACCCTACTAATAAGAGTGTTCCCTACTAATAAGAGCATTCCCTACTAATAAGAGTGTTCCCTACTAATAAGAGTATTCCCTACTAATAAGAGTGTTCACTACTAATAAGAGTGTTCACTACTAATAAGAGTATTCCCTACTAATAAGAGTGTTCACTACTAATAAGAGTTTTCCCTACTAACAGAATGTTTGTATGTATACTTCTAGTTCAGTTCTCACCTTTTGATTGGTCTCAACCAGTGGGGTACAACTCAAATGTTTACAAGGGCTAGAATGGATCTTGATTGGAACTAAGCAGGCCACACTGCAAATGTTTTGTGTCTATAATAAATACATAAATACACAAGTGTTAAGTAAAGACACAAAATGTGTTGTCTGGCCATATGTTGTGCACTCCTGGTCTAACCAATCCTAATTGCTGGAAATTGGCAACCCTGTTGCATAAATTCTGAAAAGTGATACCAGTGTTGGCTGGTGATTTCAAATAGATTCTCTCAACATGCTCACATACTATGTGTATATGGCCCACCCAGCAAATTACATCTGCAGATCAAGGTCTTTGATGTCCACAAGAAATAACATGTACATACTTGCCATATTCCCAGACAGTGTTGGTTTTTTTTTGATACTCAAAAAGTATGTTTTGAGGTCCCAAGAGGGGTCAGTGCGCGATGTCATCCAAATGAGAATATGCTATCTTTTCAAATGAGCCTATAGCAAATGACTGGAAATTCAAATCTGAATAAAAGAAAATACCATCTGTTTTCTCTGAAGCATTTAATATACTTACAAACAAACAAAAATGGTGGACTTAGCATTATCAAATAACATCACCACACACATATGTACACATGGTCACAACCTCACAGACATTAAATAAAAAAATACTCCAAGTTACTGTCTTTAAAATCCATTGCACAGTGGAATTTAGTTTTAGTTACATGCAGTCTTTGCTACTTTCAATAGTTCAATAGTTGGTTTGAAGGTAATGCAAGTGTCATTTGTGTTCACAAATATGCCTACACTTTTCCTTCACAGATGTGCATCCACGTCTATGTTGGCACTAGCAATGGCCAGAGTCGCTAAGAGTGATAAAAACCTGTAAGATGGCAATAAATATCCAATTAAAAACAATGAATCTGGCAATGAAAACATTCAAGGTTTGTGGTAGTCGGCCGAGTTGCTAAAGTCTTTGACTGCCGCTATTGTAATGCATTTTCAAGGTTAAAGTCACACCTACAGCAGTGAAGATTTAATTTATTATCGGGCTGAATTAATTAAAAAAAGGTACTAATTTACGCAAATACACAATCTGAAAGGTGGCTGTTTATCTCTGACCACCTTACCTTTTAATTGCCTCTAAAACAGCTGTATAAAATGCCCCGAGGATAGTTTTACATGAACTCTGAGCAGGACTGTTTACTATTTAATACATACCAATCACAGGCATATATCATGGTGATCAAGAAATATACGGTTTTTGAATTATTTTTTTGTGGGAAATTTTTTTTTTCTCTCTAAGATTGCTGAAAATCGTGTTTTTCAAACATGACCGTGTCGGGGGGTTTGGGAGTCCAAAATCGTGTTTTTCGCGTGACACGTCGTGTTATGGCATGTATGCATGTAGAAGGAACAACATAGAAATCACCCTGACCTTTTGGCACATCATGCGAGAGTAGATTTTGGTCTGTGCACTGCAGAGGGTTGGGTATGTGTTACATGGGCATGTGTGCACTGCAAAGGGTTGGGTATGTGTTACATGGGCATGTGTGCACTGCAAAGGGTTGGGTATGTGTTACATGGGCATGTGTGCACTGCAAAGGGTTGGGTATGTGTTACATGGGCATGTGTGCACTGCAAAGGGTTGGGTATGTATTACATGGGCATGTGTGCACTGCAAAGGGTTGGGTATGTGTTACATGGGCATGTATGCACTGCAAAGGGTTGGGTATGTGTTACATGGGCATGTGTGCACTGCAAAGGGTTGGGTATGTGTTACATGGGCATGTGTGCACTGCAAAGGGTTGGGTATGTGTTACATGGGCATGTGTGCACTGCAAAGGGTTGGGTATGTGTTAACAATAATAAATTTAGAAGTTGTTTGCGAAGAGAGAACTTAATGTTCTGGAATTTGTGAAGATAGACTTTGGTGTCTTTACAGGATTAACGGGTGTTTTGGAACATATTTTGTATTTTATTAATTGTCCATTCCATCATTATTTTTGTATTTATTTTAAAGTCCTTTATATTGCTTATTTATTCTATATCAAATACAAGACATGAGATTTTTTCACTGTTTTCATGATGTATAGTTAAATAACACTTTGTATGCCTGACATTTTTTGTTGTTGTTTCTTTTTTGTACTGTTTTGATAGGTCTTTCTACATACATTTTACACACCTTCATTCTTTCAACGGTTTAAAAATATAGCAGGTTGAATTAATAAATATGATACTTCAAAAATCTGTATAATATGCTTATGCATGTATTATTGACATTAATGGAGGCCGTAATATATCATGATGTACTACCATATATGTTGGGTCCAACTGAAAACTGCTTAGACCCAGATCTGCTGTTGGATAATGCTGCAGCAGATCTGGGTCTGTGCGGTTTGTTAGGAGTAATCAGTAGAACAAATAACACCCTGATCTGCAGCACATTATGTGATGGCAGATCAGGGTCTATGTTGTTTGCAGTTGGACCAACTTACAAGCTAGCATATACAGTATTTGTAAATATTTATGCCAATCAACCAGATTCAGAACAGGACACTACAGATGATTGATTAAAGAAAAGAACAATTATAACAAAAAAGAAATGGTGGAATTGAAACAAAGTAAATAAAGATCTTAATTAGGAAGGAATTATTTGTCCAATTGAAAATGTTGTTGATTTAGACTTTGTTATTATATACACATCTATGTGCTTATTTTTGCTACATAAATGTCTGAAGGGCCATCTGTATATGCTTATTTATGACTGATTATTGAGAGAGAGAGAGAGAGAGAGAGAGAGAGAGAGAATTTATGGCTGATTATTGAGAGAGAGAGAGAGAGAGAGAATCTATGACTGATTATTGAGAGAGAGAGAGAGAATTTATGACTGATTATTGAGAGAGAGAGAGAATTTATGACTGATTATTGAGAGAGAGAGAGAGAGAAAGAATTTATGACTGATAAGAATTTATGACTGATTATTGAGAGAGAGAAAGAATTTATGACTGAATATTGAGAGAGAGAGAAAAAGAATTTATGACTGATTATTGAGAGAGAGAGAGAAAAAGAATTTATGACTGATTATTGAGAGAGAGAGAGAGAGAAAGAATTTATGACTGATTATTGAGAGAGAGAGAGAGAATTTATGACTGATTATTGAGAGAGAGAGAATGAATTTATGACTGATTATTGAGAGAGAGAAAGAATTTACGACTGAACACTGAAAGATAGAGATGTATCTTTTCTTTCACTATGGGATGTGGACTTAAAATTACTCATTTGAAGATGAAAATTTTGCATTCATAAGTACATGTCCATAACATAAGGGATTGTTGCATGCAAGCATCTTTGTGAATTATTTTGTTGTCATGGATGCAGTTTTGCTTAAACGATCATATGCATCTGTTGAAGCCTTCATTTTTTTTACTTCAAACTACAGTGACTGAAAATTAGTAATGGGTCTGCTTATAATATAAAGAAATCCATACTTTTGTCATTAACTGTCACTGGTATGTAATCAGAATTATTTGAATGCAATCAAGCGTATGAATAGGTGATTTACTTAGTGAATATCCTTTTATATTGTTTTAATTTTATCTTCTTTGTGATTTCTATTCCCATACAGCCATTATTGTGCTGATGTCCCATTAAACATTAATATATATTTCATTTCTGTTATGAGTAAAATCTTTGAATTGTGTAGTTTTTGTGTTTACATATGTTATAAGTTGCATTTTAAAGATTATCCTATAAGTTTTCAATGATTTGTTTCAAATTCAGATTCGTTAACTTGACCTCTGACTTTAATGTAGGCTGAAGGATAATGACCAAGTGTAAAGGATGTTTTTGCCAGCGGGAAATCAAGTCCTGACTGAAGATTTACAATTAAGGTTTACAGGTGTTTGATTGTTCCAAATAATAATCAATGTTGTAAAGTTACCTACCTGTACAATTAAGGGTTACACATGTTGGATTGTTCCAATTATAATCAATGTTGTAAAGTTACTTACCTGTAAAGTAGGCAATGACGTGTTTTTAGGTGTTTGAAATCCTGAATGTATTCAAAATTTTACTGCTGTTGTGTACTGTCTGTACTCGCATATAAGCCGATACCAACTGCAAACTGCATAGACCCAGATCTGCCATTGCATAATGCGCCGGCAGATCTGGCTCTATGCAGTTTGTAAGGAGTAATCAGAAGAACAAACAACATAGACCCTGATCTGCCGGCGCATTATGCGACGGCAGATCAGGGTCTGTGTTGTTTGCATTTGGACCTGGCTTATACACGAGTATAAAGAGTAAACATTTCATGTTGTTTGGTCACTTGTTTCATGTATGTGATATCTTACTCTGTAGGGTAAAATCACACAAAGTTTTTAAAATTTCACACACACATTGTGCAATTGTAATTTTCCATAGAAAGATAATTTTCATTTCCAAACATTTTCCCATATGATAAGGTCTAATCTATGAGAAGGTTCAGTTCTTGAGCAAATCAAAACATACTTTTTGCTTTGCGAGTTGCAAACAGCTAGAATAATTGTAATAGTGGTCGTATGTAGTAAAGTAAAGCTTATTTAAGTGACCTCTGCTATGAGCAGTCACTTGTCATTTACAACCACAATTGTCATGCATGGATTAATTTTATTATATAAATGCACTGCCATGAGCAACCATATGCTGAAGATGACCAGTGGTCATGATTTTTAACCATAATACAAGTTTTGACACTGCTATGAACAACTGCATTGCAAAAACAAATATAAACACCACTGACCTTTATTTAATTCTTTGTAACCATGATGAGTTGAGTCTGCATGCAGATTGGAGATTGTTCCAAACAAGATGCATAAAAAAAGATGGAAAAAGTTGAGTCTGGTTATCGGTTTCACTAGATTTATAAGGTAAATTTGTACACCGAAGACCATAAAACAGACTTATAGCGTTGTCACAAACCACCACTGTAGTGCCGTAATCATCAAAACCCCTATTACGATTAAACCATTGGACGCAAATAGTTTGGAGCTATTGTCTGTTTATCTGTTGTGAATACCCTCATGATGCCGATAATGTCACAATGAAAGACCTTCTCACCCTGCTTTCACTGTAGTGCAACAGGTACTGCCTTAAATCATTTGTCGATGCAGTTACAATACATAATAACATGGGTGAATGAGGTCTTTGTCTTTTTTGCTTATTAAGTTATTTGCTTTTTATGGAATAGTTAATTCTATAGTTATTGCAAAGATCTATATTCTTGGTTACTTTATTGATTAAAACCCACACACAAATGTGCCACAGTCAGAGATCTTGTTATCCGTTCACCTTAGTGTATCTGTTACATCCTTTTGTTTATCGAGTTGATTCATTATTTATTTATGTTGTGGGCAAATATGGTTTTGGCTTTTGACTCTAAATACATTTATTGAGCAAGTGTTATCATAGCTGACTTTACATTTACAGACAGGATAAGGAAGTGTTACTTAGTTAATTTTGCAATTTGTATGCCATAATGCCAATAGACTGCATGTAAACTTAAAATAAAAGTTCTAATGTTTATGATCGATGTATTTTTAGTGTAATACAATATGAATGTATGCAATATTTTAACAAGAACTATGAAATATATGTACAGTAATTATGGGTACTTTTCTATCTTGAATTTTGACTTTGAAAACTGGCCCTCCATACAAACCTGTTATGGGCTACCACCAGTCTTGAGCAACAGCTTTTTGTTGGCAGAAGGGGTGGTCTCTCAAGACAGGTTTTACTGCTGTAAAACTGACTGAATTTATTTAAAAATTACTAACAAAATAATCAGTATGTTATCCCATTATCAACTGAATATATATGTCATATGTAGTGTTTTTTTTAATTGAACTATCTCTGCCATTAAAAAGTAATTCGTCTTTCATTCAGTAATCTTTTGTATGCAGTTTGTGTCTATTTTTTATCCTGTCTCTACCATCTCTATGTTGGTCTTTTCACATATGATAACACTTTAAAACAAAAGTAAAAACTAGTTCTAACGAGTTCAAGCATTAAGGTTACAAACCATTCTCACACTCAGCACAAAACTTCAATTATTTTATTACTTTTACACCATGATCTAAGAATATCTCCATGTGAGCACAATATGTTGTTTTGCAGAGCTGATATCACGGAGGAAACCTATATGCTATATTACTATTGAGTGTGTGTTACCTGTTCAGCCAATCAAAATTCAGAATAATTTTGATGAAAGTAATAAAGTATTCAATTTTAGTTATTAGAAATTTTGGGCTGTTAACATGCTGAATTGACCATTTGTAAAACTTTAATAACACAAAAATATTATGATCTACAGTACAGATCTACTTGCTTTTTACAGTCTAATTTACATCTCAATACATGTTAATCCCGAATCAGCTGTTTCATTTGCATAGAGATGTCATATTACTGTATCGGTCATTATTACTGTTACACATAATATTTCTGCCATTGAGAAATGCTCTTTAATGGAGTAGAACCTAAAGTCTTGTAACAATTAGTGATTCTCACAAGCTTATGTTTACATCTAATAGATCATCAAGCAATTAGTAATTCTTACAAGCTTATATTTACATCTAATAGATCATCTAGCATTTAGTGATTCTTACAAGCTTATGTTTACATCTAATAGATCATCTTTTCCTTATATGAGCTTCATGAGACGTTTCTGAAAATTAAAAAGTCAATTCTGAAAAATGTTTTTTTTTTTAAAATACATGTATTCTGGTACATATCATTCTTTTTGATTATCCTGTTGGGTTTATATTGTGATGCTGGTTTTATTTTTTATTAAAGGTTAAAAAAAAAGATCTCAATTGTTGCCTTGTAACTTTAATATGCCTGAATGCCATTGTGCGTATGTATAAATGGGTGTAAAACTGTGGTAGGCAGATAGATCGATGAATAGAGGGAGGGAGAAAAGGAAGAAAAGAAATAGATAAAGAAGATTCATGTGAAAAGAGAAAATTTACAAAGCAAGGTAACGTTTGTTTTGATAAATAATTATTCAATTTCTTCTAAATATAGATGACAAGATTTTTACATAAAATTTTTTTTTTTACAGTTGACTATTCCTCCTGTGCATTTAGGTACCAAACGAAAGAAAATATTTCTTTGGGATTTAGCAACAATTAAAAAAACAGAAGATAAGTAAATGGACCAGGTTTTATGCAGAAAGTTGATAAGGCTTGTGTCCATATCGGTTGTGCATTTTGTACCATAGTTACTTGTATATAACATGTCCCAATCTGCAAACTGTCATAATAATGCATTGTTGGATGATTCTAGCATGAACAGAGCTTGAGAAATAAACTTAAAACACAAAATGTAACTAAAGTAAGTGATACATGAAATATGGGTCACAGTGACATACTTTTGATGGTGTAGTACTCATCAACATGCATCCCCTCACCAAATTTCATTCAACTATGTATAACAGTATATATATATATATATATATATATATATATATATATATATATATATATATATATATATATATATATATATATATATATATATATATATATATATATATATATATATATATATATATATATATATATATATATATATATATATATACAGGGTGCAAAAACCTATTGGGTCATGAGCCAAATACAAAACTTAACCAAAGCCAGTAAAATGTGAAATGTAGGTCACAGTGACCTTTTGTTGTGGGTGTGATACTAATAGAGATGCACAGAATCATCAAGTTTGATGATTGTAACATGAAGAGAGCTTGAGAAATAAACTTGTAACACAAAATTGAACCCAAGTCAATGAAGTGTGCAATATGGTTCACAGTGACCTACATTTGTGGGGAGGATGTAGGGTTGTAGTAATCAAGATGCTTCCTCTCACTAAGTTTAATTATTCCAGGTATAACTAATATACAGGGTGCAAAAACCTAAGCTAAATGCAAAAACCTTAACCATGAATGTACATGTAGCAGTATGTACAAAGTTAGTCCCCTTCCCATGGGGTAGGTGCTTTGAAACCCATTCCAAACTAGTGCGTAGGACACAGGAATAAGAATGGTTGCAATGCAATGAGGGCTGTACATATATATATGTTTTATCTATGTGGATGCCAACACCAACAATAGGAGTAGTATACAATAGCACTTCTCTACTTCATAGAGGTGACTAAAAATTGAGATCTTATTTATCTGTTCTTGGAACTGAATAGACAGCTGTTGTAGATGCAGGATACAACGGAGCAGCTATAGAGCAAACGGCAAATGTTCTGAGGTGCCGGGTGAATTTAGAATAGTATGGGAAGTAACATTGAAACTAAGTACACCCTGGCAGATGTATTAGCTTAAAATCTTTAGTCCTAAATAGTATTTGTGATGAGGAAGCAAGATGTAGACATTTTGGGGATGGTGGTGTGTCCAACAAAAAATGTACAGGATATAGGTACAATAACAGAGGCTACTAATAGCTTGTTTTTGACACAATGGTTTACCAACTCAGAATGTTAACAAAGGCTGCCAATTCTTGAGATCCAACTGGCTGGTAGTGTCACATGACTGTCCTTCAATATGCATTTAGCCTTGCCAATGCATAACTAATTAATCTAACTCATCAATATGTTAATTAGGTCAGAGGAACACATGGCTGTACTGAAAAATATCTACATAAAGTATAGGTTCTGTGGTGTGCTGCATAAACCAGTCAAGTAAACTTGACTTACAAAGGATCTGTGAGAAATATGCACACAAATCTATGTCTCACTTTTCTTAGTGCTTGCCAGAGTGACCTTGACCTTGATCCAAGAAGTTATACAGGGGTCCCTCACTATTATGCATACCTGTCAACTTGTACAGGAATCACGTAATTTGTGCTGTGCAAGGGAGCCATAAAAGAGCAGTGTTATAAGTCAGGTCACCTTATACCAAGGTAGGTTCATTATAAAAAATAGTCATCCCCAAACTAGGATCCATGTTCATACCAGTGTTATACGAGGGACTGTTATACTATACCAGTGTTATCTGTGGGACAGTGCTATACTGTACCAGTGTTATCTGGCCAGAGATTTCTTCTCGTCCATATAATCAATTGGGTTCAGGTTGAGCGGACCTCAGTGGTATCTAAGTCATATATATATATATGAATACTAATTTCCTGTCCATCTCTCCATAGTTCTATACTACAATTTCAGCTACATGGTTTTCAGATATGTCTCACCACTCCGCTTAGTTTCTCTTATTTCACCTCTTCCATCCTCTTTTATTATCTCTCAGTCTATCTATATATACTAGATCACATACCAACACTCACTTCCCTTACATACAAAATATGATTGGCTAACCCTTACTAAAATGATGAAGGATGGGCCCTACAGACCACCTAGTAACTAATGATACTGACCCAGCATTTTAGAAGAATATGACCCAGTTACCCAGATTTGTCATTGATTTCCTGACTCCCACAACCTTATCTTTTCAACTGTCTCTGATGTTGATATGTTTTCCAAATTCCTCCTCCCCACTTGTTGCTAATTTGAAACCTGATAATGGTAACTGTTGATTCTGTTATTTCCATTCATCATGCCCTATCTAACCTTACACATCTTTCACTTTTTCTCACACTCAAATCCCTTTGGTCATAGTTATATGAGGGACAATTCTATACTGTACCAGTGTTATATGTGGGACAGTGTTATACTGTACCAGTGTTATATGAGGGATAATGCTGTACTGTACCAGTGTTATATGAGGGACAGTGATATACTATACCAGTGTTATATAAGGTGCAGTGCTATACTGTAGCTGTGATATATGATAAACTGTACTATACTGTACCAGTGTTATGTGAGGGGCTATGTTACATGAGGGACCATGCTATACTGGACCAGTGTTATATGAGAGACTGGGTTATAATGTACCAGTGTTAGATGAGGGACCATGCTATACTGTACCAGTGTTATGTGAGAGACTGGGCAATGATGTACCAGTGTTATATGAGGGACAGTACTATAATGTACCAGTGTTATATGAGGGACCATGCTATACTGTACCAGTGTTATATGAGGGACCATGTTACATACATGTGACAGAACCAGGATTTCAAACCAGTAGGTTTACAAATTTTGATCGGTAGATTGGCCTCTAAACCAGTAGATTTTTTATCGGCATAATATTTTACATTTCAAGGGGATGGAAAACAAAACAAGTGCTGTTTTTTTTGTGCCATAATATGTATTCTCTTCATACTATAATAAAACAGCAAATTTGAACATGTATCAGATTCAGATTTTGATGAAAAATGTTACAATAACAATTAATTAATATGAGTCAGTATACAGTCAAATAATGAAAAAGGAAAAGTTTATCTGATAGTTCCTGCAAAGATTTTTCTTTTATAAAATCCAATAGCATTTTTAATTTCATTCACAAGATCACTGTCTAGTGACCACTAATGACATTCATTGTGATTGTTAAGCTTCACACTAAACAGGCTCTCAATAGTTCTCTGGTCCATATTTCCCCTTGAAACAGTTTGTATTTTGCGAAGGATGGAGAATGTCTTCTCTGTATCAGCATTAGAATGTTGCAATGACAGGACAAGCACATTCAGTCTGCAATGAAGTTCTAACTTCAGTTTTCCTGTTGCTGATTTTGTAAGGTTGCTGACTACTCTCCAATACTCCTCCAAGCTATGTTCACCCCAAGGAGGAAGTTCTTGACTTGGACTTGGGATGTATTCCTGAGCCTCATCCTCAAGGGCTTTCTCTTTATGGCTCAGATCCAAAAAATCTGTTTCACCACTGTAAATAAAAAAAAATAAAAAAATTATTGTTATACTGTAGCTTTATAATAGGGACAGTGTTATACTGAGGCACTTTATAGTGAGGGGCATTGTGCTAAAATGCAATTATGTGTTGACTATGGTTTCTAAAGACTGAATAGTCTGAGAGGAAAATTATTACACTGTAAGCCTACGCATTTCTACTTTCCTACACAACAAAACTAAGTTCAAGGTGGAAATTATTCATTGATGGAGTTTGCCAAATATCTCAGTTCATTATGTGACACAGGATTTTAAACTTTCCCAAGACAAGTTGACCATTTGCTCGGCAAGTGAAAATTGTATGGGGTTGTGTCAAGAATTTGAACTAGCCTCACCTTGTATCCAAGTGAGTGAAACACTTCAAATATAATTACCAAGAAATACCATACCCTTCAGTTATAAACATTCTTTTGTACTCATTGGAGAGACCATCCTATCTGAGAGTCAATTTTGTTGGTGTGTTAGACACGGGAAACAATGATCCTTATGTGGAAACAATACACTCCTGTCCCAATTTTGAGAATTTAAAGCTGCAATGTCCATATTTTTCATAAGTATACAACTGGCTGAAATCTGCACATTCTATTTGACTCACTTGAATTAGTCCTTTTTGATGAATTTTCAGTAGCAATGGTTATCAAATAAATGAGTTTTAAGCTACCTTATTCCCATGGAATTTTAAGATTTCTCAATTACTTCAGTCTATTCTGGGATTTACAAATATGCAAATAGTTGTATATACACAATAACACATTAATTATATACTCTAATTTATAATTAGTATCAGTAGATATTGTAACAAGAAATTGCAAACATTTCAATAAATTTGTCTTTTTTTTTTATTCTTCACTAAACTTCATTATAAGTTTCAATCCTGATGCACACAGGTAAACTGAATAACATTATGATGTAAAATGTTCGATGATGTCATAATGTCATGACTGCTTATTGATGTATACCACCTGACGGTGACATAAACGGGAAAATATTGTTCAGTTACATCCTATGTTAAATCAATGGGACAAAATAAGAGTATAAAATAAATAAAATTGCTGTGTCTATCTGTGTACAATTCACACACAATTGTGAAAAGCATAGACCCAGATCCCCTGCTCCAGCATATTAAGGTCTAGTCAGAGGGACAACAACAACAACGATGATGATGATGATGATGATGATGATGATGATTATTATTATTATTATTATTATTGTTATTATAGCATGCATATATATATATATATATATATATATATATATATATATATATATATATATATATATATATATAAACTACATGTCAGTTGCGCGACATGGTTTGTTTAATGTGATTTATATGAACATTATCTAGCCAGAACCACACAACAGTTACTAGAAACACCAAACTACGCTGAAAAACCGAAATACGCAAGTATTTACATTTCAGTGTATATATCGGTGTACGCACCAAAATTATGATTTTTAATTGTTAATATAATAATAAAAAGCAAAATAAACTTTGATTTGAGCGATTTTGATACGAATTATTTACTTTTTACATATTTCTAGCAGCTCTCGGATATTGCAACCCCAAGACATTTCAACCCTAAAGACAATTCAGCAGGAACATTTCGACCACAAGTAGAATTCAACCCTAAGACAATTCGATCTCAGCTTATTGTGTTTATGTGTGGGTCATATAATGGTGCAATACGGTCAATGACCTTTTTGCTATATAAACAAGATCAGTCAAATATAATGAAGATGACTGGGCCAGCCGTTCAAATTTTATTCACAATAGAAGCATGTGTCGCATTATGCATATTGGGAGGATTTAAACTGGAGCTAAACATCAACAATGTTAATGGTTAAAGAAGAAGCAAGTTCGTTTATGATATATAATTAAAAGAAGAAAAATATGTTGCAGTTCTAGTACCATAGGGATTATCACTCTTTTTAACAAATCAATATCTCATCTCATCTCTCCTGTAACCTGGCAGGTTGTAGGGGCACCACTGATGACTTTGCAACAATCTCTCTCCATTTTGCCCTGTTCTCCACTGCTCTTTGGAACTTTGCAAAGTCCATGCCTGTCCACTCTTTGATATTATCTTCCCATCTCATCTTCTGTCTGCCTTGTTTTTTCTTTCCTCTCACTGTGCCCTATAAGATTGTCTTTGACAGGCCAGATGAGCGTGAGACGTGACCATACCATCTTAGTTTGCGTTTCTTTACGGTGGTGAGCAGATCTTCATATGGTCCAATTGCACCTTGGATTCTAATGCGCACCTCCTCATTTGAGACGTGGTCTATGTATGAGATTTTCAGGATCCTTCGATAAAATCTCATCTCTAGGGCATGGATTCTTCTCTCCAGTTCTGCTGTCAGGGTCCATGTTTCACATACATACAGGAATATGGACATGACTAGGGAGCGCATAAGCTTGATCTTGGACCCAATCATGATGTTGCTGTCCTTCCAAATAGGCTTCAGTCTAGCCAGTGCAGTTGTTGTCTGCGCGATCCTGGAAAGAACCTCACATTTTGAATCTTCATCAGAGGCGATAGCACCGACGTATTTGAAGCTAGTCACTGTGCCCAGCTTCTGTCCATTCACTCTTATTTCCTTTTGGATGCTACTTGGGTTGTTAGTCATTAGCTTGGTATTTTCAGTGCTGATCTCCATCCCATACCTTAGTGATGCTTGGTTGAGACGGTTCACTAAGGTTTCTAGTTCTTGTTCATCTCCTGCTAAGCCATCGACATCATCAGCGAAGCGCAGGTTGGTGATTGTTCTGCCTCCAACACTGACACTGCCCTCATGGTCTTCCAAGGCATCAGACATGACCCTTTCGATGGTGCTGATTAGTTTTGCATTTATGTTGTATTTCCGCATGGTGGCCCACAAGGCTGCATGCCATACCTTGTCGAAAGCCTTCTTGAAGTCAATGAAGACATGATAGAGGTCCTGTTGATGCTGCAGATATGTTTCACAGAGGATTCTAAGATTGAAGATCTGTTCAATAGTGAAACCCGCCTGTTCTTCAGCGATGATGTGCTCTGCTTGAGGATGATCTTAAGCATAACCTTGCTTGGGTGACTGATGAGACTGATTGTTTGGTAGTTCGGGCACAGCTGCAGATTCCCTTTCTTAGGAAGGGTGATGATCAGAGACTGGGTCCATGGGGTGGGCCATTCTCCTGTTTGCCAGATTTTGTTGCAGATTGTTGTGAGGACATCTATCATGGAGGTTCCTCCCGCTTGAACAAGTTCTGCTGGTATGTTGTCAACCCCAGCTGACTTCCCTTTCTTTAGTGCCTTTACTGCAGCGTCTACTTCTTCCCTGAGGATCGGGTGGTCAACCTCTGTTGTGATCAGTCGGAAGTTTAGTACATCTTGGTCTCCAGGAGTCTCCTGGTTGTAAAGCTTTGAACAGTATTCCGTCCATATGTTAAGAATCTCTTGATCTTCTGTGAGACTCTTACCAGCCTTGTCCTGGATCGTGGAAGATCTCCCCCGTGTATCTGTTGTCAGGTCTTTCACCAACTGGTATGCCTTTTTACTGTTATTCTGGTTCAGGCTTTTCTCGACTTCCTTACATTGGTCATCTAACAAGCTTTCCTTCGCTCTCTTTAAGCTCTTCTTAATCCTGTTGTTAATCTCCCTGTATTTTTCTGCTCCTTCAAGATCTCCTCGCTTCCTTTTCAGTTTTCTCCTCACATCACAGAGGTCGAGGATATCCTACGATGCTTGCCAAGGATCTCGTTGGCTTTGCCTATTATTGTCGCGTTGAAGGTGGTGATCAAGGAGTCTAGGTTTATATCTTCAGCACCCAGAATTGTGAGTGGTGCAAATTTGCTGCCTATTGATGCTTCAGATGCTTGTGCCACGTTTGGATCTCTTAAGTTTTTCAAGTTCAAACCTGGTCCTAACCTGTCTTGGCTTCTTGGTCTTCCTCAGACAAAGTTTGATAGTCATCATCAGCAAGTCATGGTCGCTTCCCATGTCCGCTCCTAGGAAGCTACGTGTTCTGGCAATGTTAATGCTAGACCGGAAGCGCTTCCTCACCAAGATGTAGTCAATTTGGTTGTGATGTTTTCCGTCTGGACTGTGCCAAGTCCTTCTTCTATATAATTTGTGGGGGCCAAGGGTGTTTGTTAGCACTAGGTTATTGTAGGTGGCGAAGTCCAGGAGCTTGAGTCCTCTCTGATTGGTCTGTTCATTACAGTATGGACTACAGACTTCTCGCCAGTCTGCCTGTGCGTCTACTCCTACCTTGGCATTCCAGTCTCCTTGAATAACTAGAATATCCTTCTTGGGTGTCTGGTCAATAAGAATTTGAAGCTGGTCGTAGAACGCATCCATTTCCTCATCATCATGGTCAGATGTTGGGGCATAAACCTATATGTTGGTGATGTTGAAGGGAGATGCCCTCAATCGGATGGTAATCAGCCTGTTAGACACTGGTCGACAGCCCATGACTGCACTCACAATGTCCTTATGTACCTTAAATCCGACTCCATGCTCATGCTTGTCCTCATGTCCACTGAAGTAGATCCTGTGACCTTCATCTGTAGATCTCTCTCCGAAATTCTTCCAGCGCATCTCGCAGAGTCCAATGATGTGCCATTGGTATCTTCCCAACTCATGGGTTAGCTCGAGTTTCCTTGCTGGTTTTAATGTCCTGACATTCCACGTTCCAATGGTGATGTTATCCCTTGTCCGTGCTTTGATGGTAGTTGCACCAGTAGCATTCTTATCACCTCCGTCCTTGCGTCCAGTGGATGGCTCGGTCATTGGTAACCCGGGCTGCGACCGATCCAGTATGAGAACTCTATCTATTGTCATTTTGTCATCCCTGGCGTATCATGGGCAGTTGCAACCTGGTGGAGCCCATCGCTCTCCAGGCTGTAGACCACAGCCGATATCCATGTTACTGTATGGTCTCGAAGATGTGGCGGTTAAGTTCATCTTGGAACCCTTCCGCCCTGGCCGTTGACTTCAACTTCCACCCTGTTATGTCATGTTACCACCACCATATTTCTCCCATAGGTAGGAAGACTCGTGGAAGCAGGAGCGTCTTATTTTCCCGTGCAAGTTTTATCTTGCCCACTGCCCACAATATAACTCTGTTAAAAAGATATACTAGCTATAGTATACAAGTAAGGTGTAAGAAACAAAAAGGTATTTAATGGCGTGTGTCATTCATACATCGTTAAGGACCCATGTGATCGAATACTGTTTATTAATCCAAGGAACGGAATACCAACTTTGAAGGAAACAATTTTAATACAGAAAATAAAAAGTCATACCTTTTTATTTTTTATTGGTAATCAATATGTTACTATAGGGCATAAAGCATCATAGATAAATGATTTACATACATTTATACACTTAATATACACTTAAATTCCCGGCTGATAAAAACACTGCCAACAGCCTTCAGAAAGTCCTCATCGTACGAGTCCCACAGATCCATGATTTTCGAGTTCATGCGGCTTTACATCTCCCGTCTGTGGCGTCCGAGCGCGGCCTCCGACATCAGCTGCATATGCAGTATCACGGGCTTGGCCTCTCGCAGCAGTAGCAGGACATACAGTTGCAGCTTTTGTCAGCCTGCCTTGAAGTTTAGCCTGCGATGCCATCTTGTAAAGGCGAATAATATATAAGATCTAGTTTCATGTTAAAATGATATGTTATAATACTGTTCAACGTGCAAATGAAAGAAAATATAAACGAGTATTTAATCAAAGCAACTGCACGGTTTATTGTTGGGCTAAAAATAAAGAAAGATATTTATGCGCAACTTTAGCATGGTGCAGAGCTTGGGCTAATAAAATTTATACCGGATTGACTACTATTGCAATTTTATAAAAGTTGTGTAATTTGAATGGCAACCAATTTCGACCAAATAAATCAAATGCAACTACACTGGCGTCAATAGTGTTATACTCCCGCTCAGACCAGAGTGAGCTGTCCAACCACTGGTCGTTGATGTACTGGAACAGTTCCCTCATGGGTTGTGTGTTCCCCTCCGCCGTATCTTGAAGTTTCTGGAATACACAGCGGATGTGTTCCCCGGGCTGAAATGGAAGCGCCTACAACTTGCTAATCAGGAGATGTGGCCTCTACCGCCTCTCTTACGTCCCCTTGAGGCCCACCTCCACCACCTTCCGCATAACAGCCTAAGCCCAGTGGAAGGTGCACCCCTTAATATTCACGCAACAGTCCTGAAAATATATTGTAAATGTAAAAATGTATCGTATTAATAATGCCTCTGGAACGGTGTGTATATGCATTATCATTTTGACATTAAAAATACTGTTTATAGGTTATTAGATCATTAATAATTGTTGTTAACTTCTATTGTTGTTCTCGTGTTTTATGCGCAGTGGTAGCATAAATTCCTCACTAGCTTCGAAATCCATCACAAAGCCGTCGACAACCGGCGCCTCGTCCAGTAACTGAACAATCTTCACCAGTAACTGCAAATGAAGGTAAGTTATCTAAGCATGCAAATATAAATTGCATAACATAGAAAAATCAATGTATAAAAATTCAACTTTCCCTTGGTTGTCACCTTAAGGTGATTCTTTCGACTGAAAAATTGAGATGATAGCTTAGCCGTTTATGTAAACAAACTAGTACTAAAAAGACTTATAAAATAATAAAATAACATGATAATAAACTGCGCATTTAAAATACTGATTGACAAAAATGTTGCGTTTGTTTTTGTACTTGGGTTTTAAGGTTTTTGTACATGTGTCTTCTGTACACTTACTACCACATAGTCCTGTTAACGCCGTTTGGACATCAAGACAAACATCAGCGGCACCTGCTTCATGACTTCGCCCTGCTTCAAGAAGGCGTGGATCGAGAATAGTTGGGCGAATGGCTTATTCACGACCTGGAAAGTGCCTTCCCTGTACCATCTGCGGACCTGCTGTAAAAGCGTCAACTGGTCCTTCGTGGCAAACATGAGGTGGCGCTCCTGGCCGACCCGGACGTCGCCAACCAATAACTTGTCATGTAGATACTCGGTGTTTATCTAAAAAAAAGTCATTAACATTTAAAAAAAAAAACAAAAAAAAAAAACAAGAAAACAAACAATTCATATTATATTGTGGTAGACCAATATTAGCATTGAGCTAAACCTCATTTCGTTTTATAATTGTTTTGATTAATTGTGTATCTCATATTTCTTGTTTTAACATTGCACTATTTATATTATATAAAATATGTGTGCGGCTTTTTCGGTCTATCGACAAAGGAAGAAATATCAATATGGTTTAAACTTAGCATCATTTACCTCGAAATTCAACGAATCTGGTTCTTGCGGGCGCACATTCTACCGCGATCGGTTCACTGTCCATATCAGCAATGCAGGTCGTGGCAGATTGAAATCGTTCCGATCGAACACCTAGACGATCTTAACCTCAACAATCCTCCCAGCCGGAGCGTGTACATCCCGAACTGCTTCCTTAATGTTCTGAAAATATTTTTAAAAAATAAAAAATGGAACGTTGTTCTGTTGCGCCCTAATGCAACTAATTCGCGCCAGATGTTGCGTTACGCAGTTTTTGCATGACGTTACATCGTTCTTGAGGGGTTTTTTTAACGCTGAAAAGCATCCATATACACAGAACATATTACCATCAATAATAACGAATTTTAAAAGATAGATCAGTGATAGATTCATTCGCTCAATCGCATTTCTATTTTTCATTTCCGTATTATTGTGATGTCTTAGTTCATTACGTCTTTCTTACATCTCTCTTGATTCGGACGCTTGTGGCCATCAGTGGATCTTCTGGGTGGCAGTGACGTGTAGCGCCCCGGCTAAAGACGTCCCCCTTCTGTGTCATGCTTGCGTAGCACATCAGCTGTTTCTGCCGGACACCGCATCGCCACTGGATGATGCCGTCCGTCTGCCTGTCAAAATATAACATAAATAACCCGTACTTGCCTCATGTCAAACAATGGTAAATGCGACATACAATAATATAATATAACTATTTCTTATTTGACATTTAATTACCTTCACGCAGTCGGAAAAACCATCTGAAGACACCAACTTCTTCTATCGACGAGTGCTGCCTTCTTCAATTACCTCGAATGTGACCTCCGTTGCTTCTTCGATGATGGTGTTGGTAAGTGCTGGTTCACCAAGATACCTGTAAACAGGTGTACATGTATGCAGGCATACTTTTAACATTAAAACATAATAATGTTGGTTATTAAGTTAGTATGCGAAAATCATCCTGGAATGCAAAGTAAAATTGTTCATATCAAAGTAGTTTTTTCCAATTATTTCAAAATTTGTCTGACAATATAACTTGTATGAAATGTATTTTAATAATTTAAGTTATATCAAAATTTGCCTGACAATATAACTTGTATAAAATGTATTTTAATAATTTAAGTACACTACCGGATTACTATCCATTTACATGTCACACTTTCAATTATTGTTACTGTCTTCATTTATGATGGTCTATGCAGGACCATCTCGTATAACGTCGAAGGCGTCATCTGCGAGAGAGGCGTCATCTGCGGTGGAGGCGTCATCTGCGACAAAGGCGGCTGTGGTGTCACGGGCTGCTGAGAATCCGTCAGGATTATATGCGTCGTTGACGAGATACGTAGCATTTGCGTATGCGTTGATGACGTACGTGACGCTGAAATCCACTGCAGTGCTGTCAACATCGGCTCTAGATGGTGAGTCAACGGTGGATGTAGTGTCATCGGCTGCTGAGGCGATGGAACTTCCGCCACTAACGTTTAGGTTGAACGCCACAGATGGTAGATTTTCTGCTGAGTCTGTGTGTCGGGTTGAATCCATAAGTGAGGCTGAGATTGTTAAATCTCCATGTCCAGCGGAAGAAGCAGCAGAAGTACGGCGCTCAATCTGAAAACAATAGTAAAAAATGTCAACGGTAAAATTCAAAAAGATATTTTATTGGAATTGAAGAATGTATGAACTATATGTTTTAGGTACCTTTAAATAATTTATCATACAGTTGCACCCTTTTAATCCGGTCCACTATAGTCCTTACTTAAACTTGGTCTTACCTGTTCGGCCACACCAGTTTCTTCCGACTCCAGTACGGGAATCCCTTCAACACAGCTACGACATACAAAAGATATGCCTTCTCCATTGTTCGCAGCGGCTCTGTAGGTGGCTATATTGATACCTGTGCAGTAAATAATATATTGTAAGAATTGTTTTTGCATATTCGTATTTATCATGAGAAAATGCCTGCGTTTCGTGTGTGTTTTCTGTAATGCAATAAAACTATCTAAATAAATAAATAAATAAATAAATGGAAACGGAAAGAAAGTACAACAATTAAAAAAGACATTGATATAGAAAAAGTGTTCAGTCAGTCCGAACAACAAACAACAACAACAACAATAATAATAATAATAATAATAATACGATGACTTTTCTCAAGAATATTGCAGTAGTTACTAATATAATAGAAGCTGTCTTTACATAAGCGAGTCAATTCAGAAAAGAAAGAAAGAAAGAAAAAAAGAAATATTAAATAATAAGTACATTAATTAAGAAAAGATATGGATATAGAAAAAAGAATAAATAGATATAGATAAAAAAACGAATGAAAAACAACAACGACAAAAATAATATTTGTATTATTTATAATTTTGTTAGTTTAAATCTCCTTTTAAAAGTATTATCCTTTTAATTCTTATTCGACGGGATTGTGATCAGTTATGTTAACACCTACTAATAAATATACTGACATTTTTCTGATCGGATTAGTCCAGCGGTCCAAAATTCACGGCATAAATATACAAGCCACATCTATGCTACTCATTAAATTCAACTCAGAAATAAATAAATAAATAAATATTTAAGAAAGGAAGATTGACAGACAGAATAAAATAGATAATGAATCATTACACTTACCTGTATCGCAGATGCGATGCTGCCATTTTCCGCTTCTATCACAAGACAAAGATTGTTGGCGAGGCTTGACATGCCTATGGCATTTTATACAAGGATAAAACACCATTGTCACAATTAACACAATTCAGTTAGTATTATACCAAAGTATATCCGATCGAAATGTCATAATATAAACTTTATTTAATATAAATTACTCCAAAATGTACACACAAGTATACCAAACACCTTTATTAAAGCTTAGAATAAAATTCGTATGGAATCAAAATTTCCGGCTCTTTTATACAAATTTACAGTGTGTGGTATGTTTGATTTTCATACCTTTATCTTTTCATTCAAAGTAGCGTGCATTCATTAACTTGATCAAAGTGACTTTAATTATAATTAACTATTTACATCTTTTTTCGGCGACTTATCGGTCTGTCGGTATCTTCTTTAATTGCAGACATCAATGAATAACCGTGTGATTGGTGGGAATGACCATTAGCAATGTGCTAATTATTGTTTTAAAAATGCATGAATTGGGGTCAAATTGTCCCATGGCTTGGGTTGAAATGACTTGGAGTCGAAATGTCTTGGGAATTTTCTTAGGGTCGAAATGTCTCGCTCCCATTTCTAGCACAATTCATGTCATGACGTCACTCGGTCGTACTTGATCGTACTAGATTGGACAGGTGTGACATATTAAGAATCGTTCCGAATATAAAATATAAGATAGTATATTCAAAAGTGAGACTTTAACAAGTCAAAATATATATTTACATGTTTTCGGTGTATATATAATAAACTTATGTGTTTTAAAATAAAAAAAGACTTAAAATGCGGTGGATAGAATCACCGGAACGGACGGTGAAAGTCGGTTTAATTCATCTTTTCGTATTTTATTGATCCCTAATGTATTTGACTAATCATGTAAATAATTTAAAGTAAATAATTTAAATGCGTTATAAAGAAGTGAGAGGTTGAACACAATTTTAAAGACCAAACAAATCTATGTTCTATCAATAGATAGATAAATATATAGCTTGATGAGTGACATGTTGTTTGTCTTTTTTATTCTTTAAATAAATATGTATTTCTATTCATGCCGCCTGGTTTTAGTTGCAATTACTGAACACTGTAAACAAATATTTCCAGACTGCATGCAGCTTTCAAGTAAATATATAATATAATGTCGGCGAATACTTTTGGTATTTTGATTCTTTTCACTTACATTCTGTTTTAGTATTACGATTTGATGTTTATCCTACCTGTCCAATCAAGTACGACCGAGTGACGTTATTGTGCTAGAAATAGGTAAAAAGTTCATAATTTGTATCAAAATCACTTAAATAAAAGTTTATTTTGATGAACATTATTATTAAAACAAATACAAATCATAATTTCGGTGTGTACACGGATATATACACAGAAAACATGTAAATACTTGTGTATTTGGGTTTTTGAGCGTTGTTCGGTGTTGTTAATTTTATAGTAACCGCCAGAGAACAACTTGGTAACGGGCATACCAACATTTGGAAGCCACGTTTCCACATATAGACCAGAGAAGGTACACCAGGTTATAGGTATCTTACTTAAATTTATTATGGTTTGACGATTAATAAAAAAAAGAAATAATAATAAAAAAAAATCAAACATAGACCAGCGAAGGTACACCAAGTTATAGGTATCTAACTTAAAAATGTATTAATCGTCACACCTAAACCAACAAGTTGTTCTCCACCTTTTTTTTTTTTTTTTTTTTTCACTGGTCCGCCACCAGTATATATATATATAAAAAAGGTGGAGAACAACTTGTTGGTTTAGGTGTGACGATTAATTAAAAAAAATCGAATATTAGTCTGGAAGCCAAAACAAATAAGTGTTCGAATATGATTTTGTATAATGGAATATAAAGAATTTAAAAAAAAAAAATTTTTTGTTGACGTTTTCAGACAAAATTATAGAGGAAAAATAAAATAGTGAATAATAGCTTATAGTTAATATAGTCTTCCATTTTTTAATACAGCAAGCTGCACAAAATGTAAAGTTAATCAAAATAAACCAATAATAATGCCAAATTCAGAACCCTATCAACATGTTAGAATCCAGGAAGAATTAAAAAATGGAAGGCAGGAAGACCCAACTTCAAAAAACCACAATATGTCAATATACAACAGGTAACACCCAAATTGCTGACACTCAAAATACAACAGGGGGGACAACCAGCAATCAGGCAACACCAGTTTCCAATAGTGATGCCTTGAGGGAGAACCTCTTCAAGCTTTTCAACCAAAAAGACTTTCCGACAACCAGCTGAACCCATCAGAAAGTTGGAGCAATTTACTGCATGGGAATTCGAGCTGAAGAAAACATCACTGACGAAACAGTTATGCAAGAGATACCAACTTGCATCATACAAGACACAACTAACAAAAGTAGAATGGAAAAAGCTCTAATCCTAGTAATCCCTCAACAGTAATCCTAATAATCCCTCAACAGGCATACCAGGCATATTGTAACCATAGAAGAAGACTGTTGTACGTGTATGACTTGGAACAATGAGCCAAGAACCAGTAGGAGAAACAGCATCAAGTTTATTTTTCTCATTCGGATGACACAAACCTATCTGGACCAACAGCACAACACAGGCATCCTATACCGACTGCCAATATACACAATAACCTCTATTCAGGAGAGACTCCAGCGGCCTCCACAAACAGAAAAAGAGAGGAACCAGTTTTCACAGCATGAATTAAATACAGTGGAATGCCAGCCAATCTGGATACACCCACTAACCTGGATGCCTCACTACCCTTGGGTGTAAAGTCACGAGAGAAGTGGTAGTCTGCCATATCACCAGCTAGCCACTTGCACAGGTCAGTAGGTCAAGCGACTGCAAAGAAGACGAATAGGACCACCTTTTACAGTTGGACTCATCCAAATCAATGGTACTGATAAATGTATATCTACTGTCCAGGAAGAAACATATTAACTCCACCTATGAATGAAACCTCAACTTTTTCAAAAGAACTCTATGACAACCGGGTACTCTCCTGGCTCACAAGAAACCAAGATGGAACAACAAACACCTGTATAAATCTAACTTGGCAACAATGCTACCAGAGCTGCAATGAAAGCAAAGTGAGGCATCTGTATCACAGCTAAACATACTGATTATATGCCTTGAGAATAAGTTCCTCACAGCTGCAGCCACTGCTATTCCAGGCTATAATGACACCAGGAACAATGGACCAAGAGGCAAAGTGCTTTGGACTCGTGAAACAATCAAAAACTGGCAAACTTGCAGTGGAAACAAGTTGTATCACCCTACAGCCTAGTCCGATAAATCAGCCCCCCAAACTTGTGTTGATACTGATGGACGATTTGAGGGTCTGATGTCACCTACTCATAAGATCAAGAAATGTTTGCAGACAGATCTGTCCACAACACATCAGTGTACATTTTAGACACCGATATTTCTCATGTTGCTTGAGCTACCATCAGTTGAAGGGTCTTTTGGCAATATGTACAGAATATTTCCAGATCAAATCCTATGTTTGACGATGTGGAATAACACAACCCTATGTCATGTGGCCATTTTGAATGTCATGGCTACATACGGCTGTTACCAAATACCACTAAGTGCCTAAACTGTGTGCTGGTGTGTTCCGGATAGATTTGTATGTAGGAAAATTGCACATTTTAATGAACAGGTGACATCCGACCCTCAAATCATCCATCAGTATCAACATACATTTGGGGGGATGATTTATCGAACTATCTACAGCCAGAATAACCCGTACTTTTTAGCAAGAAAACAGTCTAAAGACAACTGAAACAAAAACTCTGACAAGCATCTGCTAAAGAAAGAGAGGACTTGTACAAAAGAATAATGCAGGCAAATACAGAAGATCAATGTCTATTCTACAAACTTAATTAAAGTCCAGAGGGTAAAACCAACCACAGTCAGAAAATCAACCATCATCGATGAAACCGAACTACCATATATACTCGCGTATAACCCGGGCCCAAATGCAAACAACATAGACCATGATCTGCCATCGCATAATGCGATGGCAGATCAGGGTCTATGTTGTTTGTTCCACAGATTAGTCCTTACAAACTGCGTAGACCCAGATATGCCGGTGCATAATGCGATGGCAGATCTGGGTCTATGCAGTTTGCAGTTGGTATTGGATTATATGTGAGTATATATGGTAATGAGCCGAACAGAGATCTTAGTTGTCTGGAAATTACACTTAAAACTGGAAAAAGGAAAGTGACAGCTATGAAAATAGCCCAGATATGAAACTCCTAAACATGCTCCACCTGGATAATGTTCACCAGCTACCAGTTTCTATATCCCAAGAATCACATATGAAAGCAATTCAAAACTTGAATAAAAACTAGAATAAAATGTACCCATCAAAGTACAGTGTCGTCACAGTAACATCAGTCATAAGCAAGAGCCTAGAAGCAATATTAGAAACTCATCTGAACATTATATTGAACTTTACATAGAACAAGCTTCAGCAAAGATTTATAGCACAAACATGACCTCTAAATGCTGCCCTCATGGTGAAATGAATGCATTGCGAAAGTCGAGGACAATCAGACACAGAAAAGGCCTCTGACCAAATCTGGCATGAAACTCTCATCCAGAAACTCTACCAGGCAGGAGTCCTGGGTGACCTTTGGAAAGTAGTAAGAGATATGCAAATCTCATGAACTTAGCAGTATAATGGGAAAACCAGATCTCTACATCCTTTGCAGTTCAGGGAGCATAAGACAAGGTGCCAAACTTTCAACCATACTCTACAAGAGATGTAACAACAAGAGCATATTAGCTAAAAAAAATTGGCCTTGGAATGTACATTGGGACAATCAGTGTCAGTACCCCTAGAGTTGCTGATAATATATCTCTGTTAACATTAGACCCTACAGAGCTCCAGATGATACTGCAAGTAGTCCAGGACAACACCACAGAAGACAAAGCCAACATCAACACAGCTAAGATTGACTTTGTCATCTATCACCAGCGGATAAAGAACGCATCACACCTTGAATGGAAGATTGGACGCCAAATAATTATGGTACAGAAGACAACTCACCTTGGTAATGTTGGCAGTGCAACTGAAAAGTCAGATATATAATCTTGAATATCCAGCGGCGAAGGAACATTAAAAATCCTAATAGGGGCATGACTACATGGATGCAATGGGCAATATCGTGCAAGTTTTGGGTCACATATGTTATGCAGTATTACTGGGAAAGATGTTGGCAAGAGCAGCAGAACAAACCATTGCTGGCCATACAAAAGGAACCACTTGGCAATCCACACATAGTCTGGAAATACATTGAATCTGATCCAAGAAAAGTTACAAAAGTCAGCAATAAAGACAAGTTAATATAGGATCCTGCACAATACAGACAACAGGGCATATAATATTGTCACCACAGGGCAATTAATATTCTCACCAGTATGCCATTTCTGCAGCATTGATCCTGAAACACTAAAAGCAACAAGGGAAAAACATGAAAAAGCTATGCCAACTCCTGGAAGTAACCCTCTCAAGTGACCAGCTACAAACATTATGGTTTGATGAAAATAAAATTGTTACAGTGCGTCCTGGAGGCTAGTGCAACCCCATATAGCAGAAAATATTCAGTAATACGAAGGAAATCATTCCCCACATAGGAAGAATAACACTGAACATTTCTTGAAAAATTAAAAGTAAAATTTCCAAAGGGGATGCAGAATATAAAAGAAAACTCTGAATAACAAACACGAATTTGATCTTCAAATTTGGGAAATGAGTTTTGAAGAGACTGCTTTATTCCTAATATTTGTCGCTTTAGCTAGCCTGGGTCTAGCATTTATGGCTTAAACAGAGGAAATCCATAAAAACAAGAAATACCATTGTAAAAAACATGCAATGAAACTAAAAAAATATGGTATGTAAAGAGTCACATAAGTAATCTAATATATGTAAAAGTTAAAAAATCTATAATGTTTTCATATTTGTACAATTTCAGTAAAAAATACAAATCTAATGATGTAATACAAGATAATTTGTGGTTTGATCTTTCAAGTTGCGAGAGTTCCAGCTGATATACTTACAACATGATTAGGTGAATATAGTCCCATTTCTGATGGCATTCTCAACAACCAAAATTAAAAAAGTGTTTCTTAAAACTTGTGTTTTACACCATCTTATATTTCAGCAAAATTCATATATAATTTGCCTTTGGCTCAAAGAGGGAACCTAAGGGTTGTTCCAGTAAAACAACATATTTGGGATCCAGGCACTTTCAGCATGAAGTCATCATTCATAGATGCAATATAGAATTTTGTATTATTTTCATATGAACTCTTGGAGTAATCAGAGTATCCTAGGATATATTTTTTTTAAAACACTGCCTTCCATGGGTACCATGTATGTTTCAATGGAACAGCCCTAAACCAATAAGTTGTTTTCCACCACTTTTTATTATTTTCTGACATTAATGTCCATGGCAGTTTGCATCAGAGTTGAACAGCCACTGGATAGATAAATGGGTGATTCAGAGGGGGATTACTAATAAACAGTGAGCGTTAGGAAAGATTATATGCAATGGATTGGTAGAAGAGAAATTTGACTTGCTGTCTGAGTACAAAGGCCAGTCCACACACTTTAGTTAATTAGTTGTGAGCCATACAAAATACAGAATTTCTACAGCGAAGACCATCCACCACTGAATTGTCTGATGCACAGTTCTCTGACACAATCAGTAAAGTCAGAAAATAATAAAAAGTTGTGAAAAAGAACTTGTTGGTGTATAAGGGAATCTGTAGTTAGTAGGGTTAAAAGGTCAAGGTATGTAATGTACAATGTAAGGTACTTTAGTTACTTTGTGTAGCAACTTTTCTACTTCATCTGCAGCAAAGAAAAAACAAAAAGGAGGTGGGGGCAGGGAGGAAGTAAATATAAGGGTGAAAATATAAGTGAAACCATGAGTTAAATATCTCGGTGAACTACAGCCGGAGTTAATTTGTGTAAATTGCATGGCAGTGGCGCTTAATGGCATTACTCTACTGATAGAACTATTGCCAGGGTGATTGTTAATTTGTGTAATTTTCATGGCAGTGGTGCTTAATGGCATTACTCTACTGATAGAACTACTGCCAGAGTGATTGTTAATTTGTGTAACTTACATGGCAATGGTGCTTAATGACCTTATTCTACTGACAGAACTTCTGCTAGTGATTGTTAATTTGTGTAACTTGCATGGCAATGGTGCTTAATGGCATTACTCTAGTGATACTGTCAGCTGTATCATGATACTCAGTAAAGTGAGCCAAACGTTTGGGTTAGAGTTTTCAACTGCTTTGACTTTTCTAAGGTCCCATGAAAGAGAATGTGCCAATGCAGAGTATTTTAGTGATGTTTAACTTTTCTAAGTTTTACTCTGTAACTTGGTTGATAGTGTCTAAGTAATCAGTGTTCATAATTACTTTTAGAAGCGGCCAGTCTTTGGGCCAGAAACTATTGAAACAAAATAGTAACATTCTTTCAAAACTTAATGGTGTGTCCTGAAAGTTGCCAACTTCAGGCTGTCAGACATTAAGCATTTTGGAATGCTGTAATACTTGTAATGATCTATCAATTCATATATATTTTATTTTTCATGGCTTTCCATAGACCATTACTCTTATTACTTACCTACTCCATTGTAGCTACAATATCAATTCTTTGAAATCCTAATAGTGTTTCAGCAAATTACTAGGGGCCCTGTAATAGATGTCTTTTACTGTCCATACTTACTTGTAAGTTGAGTCCAACTGCAAACAACATTGACCCTGATCTGCTGTCACATATGGTATATATGGTATAGGAAAGTCAAGGGAAACACAATTTGTAGTTGTGCCCTTTCACCATGAGGCTACTTATTAGGGAACATAAGATATCACTTTGAGACATGAACATAAAGATTGCAAGATAAATAATTTATAATTTTCTTTACAGATTAGACCTGGGATACATTTACAACTGATGAAGACATTATACTCTTTACACAGAAAATCATGTGATTGAATTACAACTGATCAGGTTCCAGCAACAGGATTTCTGCACACAACAAAAAATGATGAAATCTAGAATTATTTCTGTGTCAGAAGAGCTCAGCATTAAGGATCTCAAGGGAACTGGAGCAGCAGTCCTGTATGGAACATGCTCTATATCAATGTCAATCATCAACAAGATCTTGATGACATCACTAGGATTTGATTTTCCTGTCCTAATCATGGTCTTCCAGATGCTTTTCACAATTTTAGCACTTCAGATTCTGTGCTACTTTAGTGTCATCAGAATGCCTAGATATACACTATCGCGCGGTTTATCATTTGCTATGCCATCAATTTTGTATGCCACAAACTCGGTTCTGGCCCTCAGTGCATTGAGCCACATGAATTTTGCAGTTTATGGAGTGCTAAAACGATGTGTTCCCTTTGTTACTTTGATACTTTCCATTCTCATTTTAAAGAAGGACTATCCTAGTCGAATGACCGTGGTATCAGTTTGCATGCTGACCATAGGATGTGTGCTAACAGGTATGTTATATTATAATCAGACTGGTATCAAAATCCTATATTTCATAAATAATCTGAGCAGCCTTTCAGGCACCAAAATATTTGCCAGGTTGGCAGCGGATGTCTGGTTACAGAGGGGTCAGTTTGGGGAAGTTTCACTGAATGCATATAGTTCAGAACTTTACCATATTTTTCCATGTAAGCGGCACACAATTGCAATAGCATAGACTTAGATCTTTTGTTGCAAAATTTGCTGACAGATCAGGGTCTGTGGTGTTTGCATGGAATCATAATTAGAATGAACAGCATAGACATTGTGATTGATCAGCTGTTTACATTTGGGGGCTTATAATAAAACTTGCAAATTTTGTAACAGTTGTTCATTTAGAGTGCAGGATCACAAGAATCCCACAGAAAATCAAGTGGTTGACACAATTTCATAATCTCTTTGCACCCGCTGTGTCGCACATTCAGAATAGCAGCTTAGGTATAAAAAATGTATGTTTTCCAGCATGTCAACAATAATGAGTAGACTGGTTCTATTTCTGTACATAAGACAAACATTGGCATAACATCTTAAAATCAGGTTATCAGACTGTAATAACTGAGCATGCTGCTTTGTACAAAGCAGCAAGAGATAATTGATTCTTTCTTGATAAGTAACCATGATGAGAAATCAAGTCAAAATGCAGAACATGCAGATATAAATTCTCATTTTGTCTAATGCCACAAGTGATGGCAAGATGTTGGTATTGAAAATAAAATGAAAGTGTGGGACACAAAACATAAGTAGTGTAATGCACAAAATATCAAGTGCAAGACACATCTGTTAGACGTATGCTTTTTGAAATTGAAACAAAAAGTGAGATTTATTTCAGATATTAGGCAGTGAAAATGAATTTGATAAGCCAAAAAATCTGAGTTGTCCTTTGTATTCAACACAGTTCAAAATATAAAGAAATGATTAATTGTGACAGAGGGGATAAATGAAGGATTAATTGCAGTCATGTGTGTTAGGAGTATAACAATGAGTGAACTTCAACTGATATAAATTATAACAACCATATTTCATTGAGTTTTTCATACAGGAAAAAACCAATATTTTTAATATTTTTTTCAAAGTTCAAAAAATGTGTAAAAGTATTAAGGAATAGACATTGAGGACTCCAAAATATCTACATGATCATCACTATTAAATTTGCACGCTTTGGATGTAATTTTCCTATAGCATCATGCAAGTAAATTGATGTCTACATTCCCACAAAAGAAGATGGGACTTTATCAGTAAGTGCATGTACACTTCCTGTAGTTAGGTGGCATTTGGTCTCATCTTTGCTCATGCCAAGCTAGTTGTTATTTTGAATTCAAACATTTGACACTTCTTTTGCGGAGTACAAAGGTGTCACTTGTTGACAAACTTACATGAGTAGCACGTGGCATAACATGGTAACATATACATTAACAGATAAGCATTGTTAAATGAAGCAAAGAAAGATTTAAAATATACAACAATCAGTACATGTCCAGAAATCTAATTAAAAATTAATATGTTGATTAGTAAACAGTGTTAATTTCCTTAAGAGTTAGACCTAGGAAAAGAGGTAAGATAGAATGTGGATTCTCCATAGAGAAGATAATCAAATCATGGGACACAGATTTTCAAAACTAGAATTTTGAGATTGTAGATGTGAAGTGTTGTCAGGATGAATTCATAAATGCTTTACATATTTATACTAAAAAATTACCACTCATATGGAACATACAAGCTAGGCCCTGATTGTCTCCCTCATTATCTTCATGTGCCAGAGGCTTTGATTTCTAAAACACAAAACTCGTGTGTAAAGAATCATCATGTTGTTATGAAAAAAGGCACTGACTGACTTACACTAATGGAGACTATTTCATCATGATTTGTATAAAGATTTGCAAACCTGGAGGACAGGAGGTGCTGTAAAATATGTCAACACTTTTTCCAAATTTAGGTCTGTATGAAGGATGCAGCTATGTATTATATTAGTATGTTTGAAAGATCTCTACCTGATGATTTAGATGTTCCAAAATGGTCAAAGTAATGTAGTAATTTCAGTTTAATGTACATTCTGTTGAAAATAGCTAGTATCTTTCTTTATACACTGGTGTTGGAGTCTTAAAATAGATATATATATAAAAATGTCAGGCAAAAAATAAGTGATGTATTGAACAGATTTTCAGTAAAGATCTGCTTTATTTCTGCCCTTTTTTGTACTCCTATGTTTACTTGAATTCTCAAACACATCAATCATTAGATTTTAGAATTCATTTGTGCAAAAATTAAAACATTTTCAGTTATATAACAAACTTGTATATACGAAAACTTTTAGTTCAAGAAAATAATTATGACTTTTCTGAATCAACTATATAAGAATAATTGCATGAATTACAATATCATTCAAAAGCACAGCAAAGTAGGAATGCATCTTTGATTCAAGCAGAAATGAAGACCCATTTTTTTACAATACAATGAATAAAAACATTCATGTTCAAAATGTATGTCTATTGTCTTTATATGAGATTGCATTCCTCTTGAAGTGTGTGGCCATGTTTTGTGTCTGGGTCACATTTATTTCCAAATTTTGAATTTCTAGATAAACAACTGCAGTAAATGCTTTCCTTTCTCTTGCCAATATAATCTTTTAACTAGAAGTCTTTCTAGAAAGCAGCATTATCCCCATTCTTTTCTCAGTTATCCCCAATCATACATGTATTTAACAAATATTGCATGGTGCTGATGGTCAGTCATCACCCAATAAGGTATATGGACTGAAGTAAATGTGAGGTCCATATACCTTTTTGGGATTGACTGACCAGGTCATAAACTGCCACAAGGCCCTGCAGCACCATGCAGTATTTATTATAGTACATGTATACCAAATGAGTATTGCTCCTTTTGTGAGGGGAAGCAATTTAGTGGTGTATAACTCCCTGCATGTAGTGTGGGACTTGTATGTAGAAATGGACTGGGCGATCCATATGACATTTTATGGAGCAGTCGAGTTACAAAGGATAAAGAAGAAACTTAAGTGTATGAAGAGTCATATATATTTGGAAGTAACACCCACCCAAAGCTCCACCCCTAGAGGACAGATCAAAATGTAAAAACTTGTGCTCATTTACAGACAATGTACACTCATATACGAAAGTTTTGAAGTTTCAATCTTAAGCGATGTTGGAGAAATTGTACAACAGTACTAACACATTGCATGTTGGGTTGGGCAGGTATAAAAAACATCTGCCTAATTACTATACCTTGTCTGATCAGGGGCAACTTGGAAAGAAAGAACATTAAACATATGTATAATTTTCCCAGTACAATGACCCCTAGATAAAACAGACCTTGCTAAGACAAAGTCCCAATAGAATCTCATAGGCTTGATCAGTGTTAGCTCAAAAACCCAGGAGTTGTTCAACTTGTATTTGAGACTTTACAGAAGGTTTATGGCTACATGTATGTTACACAATGTTCACTTGAACTACAGATCTCTGAAAGTGATTTCCTAGGTCCCTTGGATGTTACAATTATTGAGATTCTACTGTGTTTATAAGTGTCCTGTTTAGAACACACACACACACACACACACACACATGCATGTTTATACATGCACATGTAAACACATAGACCGTTTCATGATAATGAATACTTTGATATTAGGAACGGTTTTGATGCACCTTGACTTATTTGTCACTAATGCTGATGAGCTTGATGACATTATGTTGTTGTATCTAATTTCAGGCCTTGGGGACCTTGAGTTTAGTGCAAAGACATATATATTTGCGAGTTTGAGCAATATAACCCAGTCCTTGTACCTGCTTCTCGTTCAGCGGGCCACACATGGAAAGATGAGCACAATTGAGACACTTCAGCTCAACTGCATGAATACTCTTCCCTTTCTAACTGTCACAATGATCTACATGGGAGAGGTAGAAAAAGTCATCAGTTATAATAGATTTGGTGAAATATCATTCATTATTGCTTTCCTTGCTACAATCTCACTTGGCTGTCTTTTGAATTATACTTTATTTTTGTGTACCAGTCTAACATCAGCCCTAACAACTAGTGTAGTTGGAGGACTGAAAGCTTTGGCACAGACATTGTTTGGACTTTTCACTTTTGGTGGGATCAGTCACAATATGTCTACATACATGGGAATAAGTATGAACACATTTGGGGGAATCTTTTATATTTATGTAAAGTATAAAGAAAGTTTAGAGAAAAAGTCAACAGATTTTAAAAAGATAATGAGCTTTTCTACTGCAGAAGATTTTAAATCTCTCACTAAAGATAAGGAGGAGGAAGAAGAGGAATATATGGGAAATGGATTTGTGGTAGTGACAGAAAGTAAGAAGGAAGAATCTTTACCAAAAATAACTTCTAGTAAACATTATTAGTAATAGGATAGGAATTACCACAGTGTTTTCAGATGACATTCCTTTTAAACAAAAATCCAATTTTTTATTAGTAAGTAACTACAGCAAAACTTAAGAAGAAACTCATCATTACTTCTACTAGATAAGGTCTGTACATAACTTTTGGAAACTAATTTAATGGTTTGTGATGAAGGCAATTAAGGTTTGGTGTTTTTTGGTAAGATGTAATTTAATGGTTTGTGATGAAGGCAATTGAGGTTTGGTGTTTTTTGGTAAATTTCTTGAAACAAAAGGTCAAAAATGGGGTTATCTCAAGAAATGGAAATTTATGGGACAAAACTCCTCAGCACTTTTTTCTGATAGACTCCTGGGGGATTTTAATGAAGTGCAATGAGGTTTACTACTTTTTATCCTCTTGTTTATTTTTTTGCTATATCATTGAAGAATATCAATAAGCAGTATTTTGAGAAATAGAATCTCTGAAAATCATAATTACTTCTAGATCCCTGGAGGAGTTTTGTTGAAATTTGGTTTGCGGCAAGTTATTGGTAAAGGTGCATAGTAGGGGTGAATTAGATCAGTTAGATTTGGCGAGAATCTGACTAAACCTTGGTACTGTATGATAGCCCCATGCTTAGGCAAATTCTTATTTGAGAAAAACATATCTAATGATGAGCCCATCCCCATCTTTTTAGTTATATTTACATGGTGGACTTCTTAAGCGTATCATGGGAGAATTATGGTTTATAGGCTAAGTCAAAGAGACATTTTTTTTCTGGCTGATTTTATGGTTCATTTATGAGAAAAATTTGTCCAAAATGGTGGTGTTTTTAGAAGCAGAATTTTGATATAGACTGTTGGGAGGACTGTCTTGTGTCATGTAAGAAAAAAGCTTAAAAGGACAGCTACCATGCAGAAAGTGAGGAATATCTTGTGCATGTCTGTGAATATATGTACTGTACAATGCATATCTTTATTCTATGGTCAAATTTTAAGTGAAGTTAAATGAATTCATTTTCTTGGTAAAAGACCACATGACTTTCAGACTTTTTGACAAATCTTTTTAATGTTTTCTTTTTAACAACTTTATAATTTTTGAATTGCTCTGACAAGTAAGTGTGTTTGAAGTATATATAAAAAGCAATGTTATACATTTAAAAAAAATAATAATTTTGTCATTTTCACTTCCTGAACTTCAAAGGTGAATTGTAAAAAAAAAGAGCCCATAATTTTTTTTTACTTTTTATATATTTTGTCATTTATTCATTGTACTTTCAGAAGCTGGTATTGCCTACTCTGTCAAAATTAGTTTTCCCAATTTTAATAACTGATAAAAATAGTGTACTTTGGACTAATTCAGGCTAATTTTTTGAGCACATAGGAGCAGCCATTTTTGTCAGCAATGTGCTCTTATATACTGTATAAGTATATAAGAACAAATATGTAAGTGTGTTTGAAGTATAAAAAAAAAGCAATGTTATACATTTAAAAAAATAATAATTTTGAATCAAAGAAAATAGTCATTTCTGAAACAAACCAGCATTTACAACTTTCAAGATGCACTTGATTTTTTTTGCCATTTTGCTTATGCAGTGTGATTGTTTCTTTTAATTTACTAAAATGAGGAAAAGTTAGTCCATGTGGTCAGCCTGTGCTTTTGACTGATTTGTCTTCCTCTGGCAATACAGATACAGGACTTACTCACTCTAAACACTATTTATTTCAGCCATAAAAGTGACTGCCTTATTTTTGAGGTTGACTTGTATTGAGGTATTTTATACATAATATTAATAAATAATAAAATCCATGACAATATTTACCTTATAAAAGAGAATGCATTATACTGTGCTGCCTTTTAGTGAGTGAGTTCTGTATGTTTACTAAATAATTAATATTTAATACTATGCCTGTATTGTTTGAATTTTTAAGTCTACTATAACAGAAATGATTGGTAAATTGAATTCCATAAACTATTAAGAGTTTTCCCTATTAATAAGAGTTTTCTCCACTAATAAGAGTTTTCCCTACTAATAAGAGTGTTCCCTACTAATAAGAGTTTTCTCTACTAATAAAAGTTTTCCCTAATAAAAGAATGTTTGTGTGTATACATCTGATTTAGTTCTCACCTTTTGATTGGTCTCACCCAGTGGGGCACAACTCAAATGTTTACAAGGGCTAGAATCGACCTTGATTGGAACTAAGTAGGCCACACTGCAAATGTTTTGTGTCTATAATAAAACCATAAATACACAAGTGTTAAGTAAAGACACAAAATGTTTTGTCTGGCCATATGTTGTGCACTCCTGGTCTAACCAATCCTAATTGCTGGAAATTGGCAACCCTGTTGCATAAATTCTGAAAAGTGATACCAGTGTTGGCTGGTGATTTCAAATAGATTCTCTTAACATGCTCACATACTCTGTGTATATGGCCCACCCTGCAAATTACATCTGCAGATCAAGGTCTATGCGGTCCACAAGAAATAACATGTAGAAGGAACAACATAGAAATCGCCCTGACCTTTTGGCACATCATGCAAGAGTAGATTTTGGTCTCTGCACTGCAGAGGGTTGGGTATGTGTTACATGTGCATGTGTGCACTGCAAAGGGTTGGGTATGTGTTAACTATAATAAATTTAGAAGTTGTTTGCTAAGAGAGAACTTGCCGTTATGGAATTTGTCAAGATAGACTTTGCTGTCTTTACAGGATTAGCGGGTATTTTGGAACATATTTTGCATCTTATTATTTGTCCATTCCATCATTATTTTTGTATGCATTTTATAATACAAGACATGAGATTTTTTTACTGTTTTCCTGATGTATCGTTAAATAACACTTTGTATGCCTAACATTTTTTGTTGTTTTACTTTTTGTACTGTTTTGATAGGTCTTTCTACATTTTGCACACCTTAAAGTTTTGTATTTTGCATAGGGTTAGATTTTTAAAGAAAAAGAATTTCCCAGGTTTTCCTCACTGGCTATATAAAAAATACCTTGTATATCTTAGGTATTATTAAAAGAACTTTTAATTCTCTTTATTTTGGTGTATGATTGATGTGTACAATTTAGGTTATAGAGTATATAACTTGGTCTTACTTCAGATGTGCACCTATCAAAAACTGCTAACTTTGCTTGGTCATTTTCACTTCCTGAACTTCAAAGGTAAATTGTAAAAAAAAAAGAGCCCATAATTTTTTTTTTACTTTTTATATATTTTGTCATTTATTCATTGTACTTTCAGAAGCTGGTATTGCCTACTATGGAAAAATTTGTTTTCCCTATTTTAATAACTGATAAAAATAGTGTACTTTGGACTAATTCAGGCTGATTTTTTGAGCACATGGGAGCAGCCATTTTTGTCAGCTGTGTGCTTAGATCATGTACAATTTCCACAAGTACAAATATGTAAAGAAATGTCAGCCACAGTACATGAAAATAACATAGAGGTGTGCCAACATTCTCTTCATTGTGCATGTTGCAAATTCAAACAACTTCACCTTACACCCGTCACTCTCTCAGAAGTACATAATATCTGTAGAGCGCCTCCTAAACAGTTTAAAATATACAAGGCTGCCTTAATAAATATGATACTTCAAAATCTGAATAATAAACTTGTATGTATTATTGAAATTAGAGGAGGCCTTAATGTATCACGATGTGCTACCATATATGTCGGGTCCAACTTCAAACTGCCTAGACCCAGATCTTAACTGAATATAAATGTCATATGTAATCCTTTTTTTTTTGAACGATCTCTGCCATAAAAACGCAATCCCTCTTTCATTCAGTAATATATTATGTGCAGTTTGTGTCCATTTTTTATCCTGTCTTTACCCTATCTATGTTGGTCTTTTCACATATGATGACACTTTAAAGCAGAAGTAAAAACTGGTTCTAATGAGTTCAAGCCCTAAGGTTACAAACCATTCTCACACTCAGCACAAAACCTCAAATCATTTACAAATCCAATGTAAAAATGTTTAGTGGAGTCAGATTTGTAGTGTGAAAATGGTTTGTAATCATAGAGCTATAACAGGCTTTGTTATAACACGAATTTAGATATAACAGTCACGTCATGACTCCCAGTTTTTTGTCTTAGATGTCCCGTATTCCCATAACATCAGCCAAGCTGTTAGATAAAAATAATTGAGATATGTGTCAGAAACCTATATCTTATAAAAATTGGGAAGTTTGGGAAGTAGTAAAATTATTGTATGGTTACGTACCCCAACTACCACACTAAAGATATATATATATATAGATTAGCTATTGACCAAATCTTTATGGATGAATTGCAATTTTAATACAATAACTGATATTCATGTCATATGTCCTACTTTGTACAAATGTAATATATTTTTTTTTAGTAATGGAATCAATATTTTCCCAGCTTGATCACAAATCATGCAGGATGTATCATTTTCAGATTAAGCATATGTAAAAAGTTAATTAAGAGAAGACTTTTAAATTGTTAAGATATATACAACATTTTTATTTAGACTTGGTCAACTGTTACCTTACATGAGTCACAAATAAAGCAAGACTATGTCAGTTTCAAAGTTGCTTGTAGTTTTCAGATTTAAATGAGGCACATTTTTTGGTGGGTTACATTTTCTTTTCATTTTCTTCATACTAAGTAAACTCAACAATGAATGGCTTGTTTGGCATTTCTATAACTTCTCCAGTTAATAGGTCAGGGAATATTGTGCTATTAACACAAGATGGAATCACTGCAAATCACATTTTTGCAAATTTGCGATTAAAAAAAATTAAATATAATTATGGGCTTTTGTTGAGTTCAGTACTTATAGATTACTACATTTGTATGGGAAATTTGAACAAGAATTTTTCTTTGAGAGATACTGCACAATGTTATGAGTTCAGTATCCCTCAGAGAAAACAAGTTCATACTTTCCCCATTCAAATGTAGCAAAATTTATTGTATACAGTTTTTTCTTTTATATCTAGAAGAGATTCTAAAATGAACCCATTTCATCTCCATATACAATGGATGGAAAAAGGAGGCATTTATCTTTCACAAAAGTTGCCTCTTTTTGAGGCTTGTGTGTCTTCAATAGTAATGGTGTTTATGATGTAATGTTCTGATGTCATCACTGATGTGCTAAGGGATCATTTAAAATTGTAATATTGAAAATAAGTATTTATAGATTGAAATATATGCCTATTTCTAATTAATTATTTATCAAATAATGAAAAGGAAAACATATTCAAAGCAAACTAGTTTCATTTTTGTTAATCCTGGGGAAAACACACAGACATCTGCAAATAAGCCATCAACAGAAATACAACTGAGTAATTACATGTGCATGGTGCCACAAACTTGGTGGCATGTTATGCAGTATGGAGAAATACTGCAGAGTTCCAACAATGGAAAAAAACTGAGTATATATAATAAATTGTTTTATTGCACAGCTCAATAAAACAATGTATTGAGCAAAACAAAGGCCTGTAATTATTTTATTACTTTTACACTATGATCTAAGAATATCCCCATGTGAGCACAATATGCTGTTTTTGAAGAGCTGAAATTACTGAGGAAACCAATATGCTATATTCCTATTGAGTGCATGTTTCCTGTTCAGCCAATCAGAATTCAGGATAATTTTCATGAAATTAATAAAGTATTCAATTTTAGTTATTAGAAATTTTATGCTGTTAACATGCTGAATTGATCATTTGCAAAACTTTAATAACACAATAATATTATGATCTACAAGTAGATCTGTACGATCTACTTGTTTTTTACAGTCTAATTTACATCTCAATACATGTTAATCCTGCATCAGCTGTTTCATTTGCATGGAGATGTCATATTACTGTATCGGTCATTATTGCTGTTACACACAATCTTTCTGCCATTGAGAAATACTCTTTAATGGAGCAGAACTTTAAAGTCTTGTAACAAATAGTGACTCATACAAGCTTATGTTTACATCTAATAGATCATCAAGCAATTAGTGACTTTTACAAGCCTATGTTTACATTTAATAGATCATCAAACCATTAGTGACTCTTACAAGCCTATGTTTATATTTAATAAATCATCTAGTAATTAGTGACTCTTACAAGCCTATGTTTACATTTAATAAATCATCTAGTAATCAGTGACTCTTACAAGCCTATGTTTACATTTAATAGATCATCAAACCATTAGTGACTCTTACAAGCTATGTTTACATTTAATAAATCATCTAGTAATTAGTGACTCTTACAAGCCTATGTTTACATTTAATAAATCATCTAGTAATCAGTGACTCTTACAAGCCTATGTTTACATTTAATAGATCATCAAACCATTAATGACTTTTACAAGCTATGTTTACATTTAATAAATCATCTAGTAATTAGTGACTCTTACAAGACTATGTTTACATTAAATAAATCATCTAGTAATCAGTGACTCTTATCATCTAGCAATTAGTGACTCTTATCATCTAGGAATTAGTGACTCTTATCATCTAGCATTTAGTGATTCTTATCATCTAGCATTTAGTGATTCTTATCATCTAGCATTTAGTGATTCTTATCATCTAGCATTTAGTGATTCTTACAAGCTTATGCTTACATTTAATAGATCATCTCTTTCCTAATATGAACATAATGAGGCATTTTTGAAAATTAAAAAAAATCAATTATGAAAAGTCTGTTTTTAAAAAAATACATATATTCTGGTACATATCATTCTTTTTGATTATCATGTTGGGTTTATATTGTGATGTTGGTTTTATTTTTTATTAAAGGTTAAAAAAAATATAAAATTTTTTGCCTTGTATTTTTAATATGCCTGAATGCTGTTGTTTGTATAAATTGGTGTAAAACTGTAGTAAGCAGATAGATTGATGAATAGAGGGAGGGAGGGAAGGAAGAAAAGAAATAGATAAAGTAGATCCATGTGCAAGAGAAATTTTACAAAGCAAAGTAATGTTTGTTTTTGTAAATAATTGTTCTATTTCTTCTAAAATATAGATGACACGATATTTACATAAAATTATTTTTTTCACCATTGGCTATTCCTACTGGGTGTTTAGGTACCAAATGAAAGAAATTTATATTTCTTTGGGATTTAGAAATGATTAAAAAAATGGAAGATAAGTAAATGAACCAGGTTTTATGCAGAAAGTTGATAATGCTTGTGTCCAAATGGGTTGTGCATTTTGTACCATAGTTACTTGTATATAACATGTCCCAATCTGCAAACTGTCGTAATAATGCATTGTTTGATGATTCTAGCATGAACAGAGCTAGAAAAATAAACTTAAAACACAAAATTTAACCAAAGTCAGTGATACATGAAATATGGATCACAGTGACTTACTTTTGATTGTGTAGTACTCATCAACATGCATCCCCTCACCAAATTTCATTCATCTATGTATAACAGTATATATATATATATACACAGGGTGCAAAAACATATTGGGTCATGAGCCAAATACAAAACTTAACCAAAGCCAGTAAAATGTGAAATGTAGGTCACAGTGACCTTTTGTTTTAATGGTGTGGTGCTAATAGAGATGCACAGAATCATCAAGTTTGATGATTGTCAGAAGAAGAGAGCTTGAGAAATAAACTTGTAACACAAAACTGAAGCCAAGTCAATGAAGTGTGCAATATGGGTCACAGTGACCTACTTTTGTGGGGAAAATGTAGGGTTGTACTAATGAAGATGCTTCCCCTCACTAAGTTTAATTATTCCAGGTATAACTATTATACAGGGTGCAAAAACCTAAGTTAAATGCAAAAACGTTAACCAAGAATGTACATGTAGCAGTATGTACAAAGTTAGTCCCCTTCCCAGGGGGTAGGTGCTTTGAAACCCACTCCAAACTGTTGCCTACTATATATGAATAAGACTGGTTGCAATGCATTTAGGCTGTACATATGTATATCTTTTATCTATGTGGATGCCAACACCAACAATAAGAGTAGTATACAATAGCACTTCTCTGCTTCATAGAGGTGACTAAAAATGAGATCTTATTTATCTGTTCTTGGAACTGAATAGACAGCTGCTGTAGATGCAGGATACAAGGGAGCAGCTACAGAGCAAGCAGCAAATGTTCTGAGGTGCCCTGTGAATTTAGAAATAAGCTGTAGATAGCCAATAAATACAGGAGCTTCAAGCAGTAATTGTTCTTGTCTCCAGTGCAAATGCTGTTGCAGCATTAATTTGACAACCTTAGAAGTTGAAAATTTAGTGCACTTGCCAGCAGTAAATTTGTAATCTGCTGTTAGATGTAGCATGTATTCTGAGGAACCTGGTGAAATTACTGAATCAAAAATGCATATGAACTCGCTGGTATTTTCAGAAGCTGGATACGGTAGATTTTGTAAGGATACTACAATTGAAAATGGTCTACTTTTGAAACATATTAACATCAAACATTATATACATCAAATTAGTGCTACCTAGTCAAGACCCCCTGAGCTTCATAGAAGCATTAAGGAGTGCCATTCAATCTACATAAGAATATATGATGTTAGCTGTAAAAAAGAACTACAATAGTATAGGAAGTAACATTGAAACTAAGTACACCCTGGCAGATGAATGATGAGGAAGCAAGATGTGGACACTTTGGGGATGGTGGTGTGTCAAACAAAAAATGTGCAGGATATAGGCAAAATAACTGAGGCTACTAATAGCTTGTTTTTGACACAATGGTTCACCAACTCAGAATGTCGACAAAGGCTGCCTATTCTTGAAAGCCAACTGTCTGGTAGTGTCACATGACTGTCCTTCAATATGCATTTAACCTTGCCAATGCATAACTAATTAATCCAACTCATCAATATGTTAATTAGGTCAGAGGAACATATGGCTGTACTGAAAAATATATACATAAAGTGTAGGTTCTGTGGTGTGCTGCATAAACCAGTCTAGTGAACTTGACATACAAAGGATCTGTGAGAAATATGCAAACAAATCATTGTTTCACTTTTCTTAGTGCTTGCCAGAGTGACGTTGACCCAAGAAGTTATACAGGGGTCCCTCACTATAATGCTGTGCAAGGGAGCCATAAAAGACCAGTGTTATAAATCAGGTCCCCTTATACCAAGGTAGGTTCATTATAAAAAATAGTCATCCCCAAACTAGGATCCATGTTCATACCAGTGTTATACGAGGGACTGTTATACTATACCAGTGTTATATGTGGGACAGTGTTATACTGTACCAGTGTTATATGTGGGACAGTGTTATACTGTACCAGTGTTGTATGAGGGACAGTGATATACTGTACCAGAGTAATATGAAGGACAGTGCTATACTGTACCAGTGTGATATAAGGGACAGTGCTATACTGTAGCTGTGTTATACGAGAGTGTACTATACTGTACCAGTGTTATGTGAGGGGCTATGTTACATGAGGGACCATGCTATACTGTACCAGTGTTATACAAGGGTCTGAGCTATACTGTATCAGTGTTATATGAGGGGCAGTGTTACATGAGGGACCATGATATACTGTACCAGTGTTATGTGAGAGACTGGCTATGATGTACCAGTGTTATATGAGGAACAGTGCTATAATGTATCAGTGTTATATGAGGGACCATGCTATACTGTACCAGTGTTATACAAGGGACCATGTTATACTGTACCAGGTGCCAGTGGAGAACAGCATCCAGGTAGCCTAGGTACCAGTTGAGAAGGGCAGCATCTAGGTAGCCAAGGTACTGGTGCAGATTGGCAGCATCTAGGTAGCCTAGGTACTGGTGCAGATTGGCAGCATCTAAGTACCGGTGGTGAAGAGCAGAATCTAGGCAACCTAGGTACCAGTGAAGATGGGAAGGATCAAGGCAGCTAGGTACTAGTGGAGATGGGCAGCATCTAGGTAACCTAGGTACCTTTGGAGAATGGCAGCATCTAGGTAGCCTAGGTACTGGTGGAGATTGGCAGCCTAGGTACCAGTGGTGAAGAGCAGAATCTAGGCAGCAACAGTGGTGAAAGGCAGAATCTAGGCTGCCTTGGTGCCAGTGAAGGGCAGCATCTAGATAGCCTTCATACCAGTGAAGAAGAGCAGTATCTAGGTAGCCTAGGTAGCAATGGAGATTGGCAGCATCTAGGCATCCTAGGTACCAGTGATGAAAAGCAGAATCTAGGCAGCTCAGGTACCGGTGGAGAAGGGCAGCATCTAGGCAGCCTAGTTACCAGTGGAAAAGGGCAGCATCTAGGTATACATTTTGGGAACACAAACAGAACATCTCTAAGGATGACAATGAAAATCAGTACCAGATCTTTGTCATTTACAGTCATTTCTCTCCAAAATGTAGACTAAGCAAAACCTGTCTTTAAAAAAGACAGTCATGGAGCAGACTAAATTTGTCCCTTGAAGATATACATCCTTTATATGGAGAAGTCTGTCAGTGACTATATGTATGCACATGTTTAAGTGTATTCTCTCTAACAATAACAGCTAACTTTAAAAGATACATCTTTATAAATATCTGGGGTACTCATTCAAATAATATCCCCACACAAATTACAGTAAACATGCTAACAGGTTAACAGCAAACATCAGCCACAAAATGAAATTATATTTCTCATGCTGAAACAAAATGCACTGCAAATGGAATTCTGGGACAAAAACCATTATCTTCTTACCACTTTTACCTGTGCTCTTTTTATAAAATCTAACTATTTATGGATTTTCTTTGAAACTTGTTGAAAGTTTCCTGTAATGATAAGGATGCTTTATATATGTGTGTCCTGTAATGGCAAGGATGCTTTATATATGGGTGTCCTGTATGGACACTGATGCTTTATATATGGATGTCCTTTATGGACAAAGATGCTTTATATATGGGTGTACTGTATGGACAATGATAATTTATATATGGGTGTCCTGTAAGACAAATTTCACTGTGTTACAATAATGAGGAAGCCCATGATATTTAGAAAATCCATTTTTATCAGTACCAACCATGAATACATGTACAACACATGAATTATACATTTGATATTTACAGGAACATACATTTTTACCTTGTAGTTAAGTAGATTTAAAATGTTCATAAAATAACCTTTTCTATGTACAATAAAAAGCTAAAACAATGGTGTATGATCCAAATAGGGATAACATGTATAATTATCAATGGCAAGTGAGATGATGTAACAAGATAATACAAATTTAGATCAATGCATCCTAATGTTATGAATAATGAGCTGATAGCAAAACACTTTGAATGAAATTGTCCGTCTCACAATGGCAAAAGCAAAGTTTAAAACAAAACTGGCAATCAAGAAATCAGTCACATTATTCTAGAAATAACTACTGACTCCTTATGAAATTAAGCAACATGTAATAAAGAATCAGTAATGTCCCAAATGTTCATTCATTGTACTATATAAATACATTTGTATCAAATTCCATAGAAATTCAGTGCAAATAACAAGGCACATAATTGAAGAAAAATGCTTGATTTTAATATGCAGAGTAAGATGAACATCTCATCTTGTGTCTCTCTTCTTCACATTACTGTACATAATAATCACGTACACATAACATTAAGACTTCTCTCTCCCTTTCTCTCTCTGTAACACACAAAAAAAACCATACATGCAACAAAAAAAACATACTAAGGTATGGAATGATTTTTATATTAAAAAATGAATGTCCGTCCTCATTAAAACAAGAGTAGTGTGAATGATGCACATTAGGCCTGCCCTATGTTTAACAATCCTCCATGGTTGATTCAGGAGATTACTGACCAACTGACCTCAAATGACCTTGACCTTTGGTCAATGTATGTAGTCTAGAACTAAACATACTGTACAGAAACCATTATTTTCTTATTAAACTTATCATGACCTTTGACTTTTAGACCACCAAATCTATAGTTTCTTTTTCTTACCCTAAGTGCGAGAGATCCATAAACTTTGGTCAAGGAACTTGATCTAGAATAAAAATTGTTGTGCAAAACCCTTTCGTTTTGAGTCACAATGACCTTAAACTTTCACCTTCTTCCTTACCCAAAGAGTAAGCCATTCACAAACTTTGGTGAGGGTATATTGGGTGAGAACAGTTTTTGTGCAGAAACCATTTTTCATTATTCAGCCAGTGACTGTGGCCCTCGGCCCCAAAATTAATTGGCTTCTTCCTTGCTTCAAGTGTATGCTATCCACAAAGTTTAGTCCAGGTCTGTGATGTAGAACTAAAGTTATTGGGCAGAAAACAGTTTTTTTTCTTTCAATCACAGTGACCCTGATCTTTTACCTTTTGAGCCCAAAATTGATTGGCTTTTCCTTACCCCAAGTGCAAGGCATCCATAAAGTTTGTTAAAGGCAGATGGTATAAACAAAAGTTATTGCCTGGAAATTAAAAAGGTAACTAATGAGCATAAAAACAGAAATATGTGCGGATGGATGGGTGGATGTTATGATATTATACACGCCACCTTTTGGGAGGCATATAAAAGCTATGAATTTCGGTATTGCATACAACACTTGCATCTATCAAATTTATTATATCGTATTTTTCTTGTGTGTCATGCTGCATCCAGCAATAAATGAGTCATACAACTCTTGCAACAATTTATTTCCTTGTCAAAAATATTTGTTAAAAATCCATATCATGAAATAAATAATAAAAGACTTTATAAGGGAGTCATTGGATTTTGCCTGTAAATATGGTGGTTAGCAGCAATGTGTGATAAAAAAAATATCGAACTGCAATAAAGCTGACCCTTACAAATAAACAACACATGACTCTGAAGTTTTATCCTACTGATCAATGCAGTAATTCATACTAGATGAATCCAAAATGTGGAGTTGACACTTAAAAATGTAATGTATGTAAATATTGCACAAGAAGTGTAAAGTTATGTACAAACACAAAACTGGAGAAATGGTGAGCAATTCACTCACAATAATATACCTTCGCCTGCCTGGCATCCCACCCTTACATTATGATGGAGATGAAAATATAGTCAACAACGCTTCTAAAAATAGTATGAGTGCAATGATTTGTCAACATGCATATCTTCTAATGATGACCATAAGCAATCCACTAAAAACTGCAAGAATAGTTGCATTCACAAAATTCTGTGATACACTGCACCCAGCTCTGTCACAAAGGGCAACAACTCTTACAAAAACCATAGGAGCAAAAAGATTTGTCAATATGTGCATCCTAAGATGATGAGATGATGCCCATAATATATACCAAGTTTCACATCAACCATAGTACTGCATGTAAAACTGGAACTAGATGCACTAATGAGATTGTGTCATACACTGCATTAGGCTAAAAAAAATATATGTGGTAACAGAGTGATTTGTCGATATGCGCAATCTTCCATTGATGACCATTATATTTACCAAGTTTCAAGGCAACCCATCAGAAACTGGGGACTAATTGCACTAACAAGATTGCATTATATACACTGCAATAATCCACAAGATAAAACGGGCAATAACTCGAATGAAAATTGTGGAAAGTGATTTGTCAATATGCACATTTTCAGGTGATGGCCATAATATTTACCAAGTTCTATCAAAAACTGCAGGACTAGTTGTGCTAACAAGCTCATGTCATACCCTGCATCAAGCTACAAGATTAAAAGGGCAGTAACTCTAATGAAAATTGTGTGAACAAAGTGAGTTCTTAATATGCCCATTTTCAGGTGATGACCAAAATATTTATCAAGTTTCATGGCAATCCATAAAAAAAATTGTGTGCACTAACAAGGTTGTGTCATTAAGCTACATGCTCAAAAGGACAATTAATGTAACAAAAACCATATAAGCAATGCGATTTGTTGACACGTGCATCTTCAGGTGACAATCATATTTACCAAGTTTCATGGCAGTCAAAACCCGCAGGACTAGTTACGCCAATGAGATTTTGTCATACAATGCTACAAGACAAAGAGGACAATAACTCAAAAAATCCTGGCAGAAGCAAAGTGATTTATTGATATCCTCATCTTTATATCTTGACTATAATGTTACTAAGCTTCATGGCAATCCTTCAACAAAAAACTGATGCTCTACTGGCTAAAAAGATTGTCCTGGAATCCTAGATAAGACCGTTATTTCTTTTTAACTGCTGAGTGTTGAAACCATCTCTGATATTCTTGAACAATAACAATATTTTCAAGATGATATAAGACTGTCACCATTTTCATATAAGACCAACAAGACATCACAAGTCGTTGGTGAAAACCCCATGTCTATATGACCATCCATTCTGGAGAAATAACAAGATTTTCAAGATTGCCATTGTGGCAGCAGTATTAGGTGTAAGATTGGCAACATTTTCATTTTTAGGACCAACTAGATATCATTAGACGCTTTTGGTGAAAACCCTATTTCGATACGGACATCCATTCAGAATTAGCAATAACAAGATGTTCAAGCTGGCCGCCATGATGGCCACATCAGATGTTAAATCAGGATCATTTTCATGAAGGTTGAACTAGAAATCATAATAAGTCTTCTGGTGAAAACCCCATGTTGATATGACATTCCATTTAGGAGAAGCATAGGTAACAAGATTTTCAAGAAGGCTGCATATTGGTTGTCAGATCAGCACCATTTTCATTTAGAACCAACTAGACATCATAAGAAGTATTTTAGTGTAAACCCCATGTAGATTTGACAATCCATTTTGTTGGAGTAGCGATAACAATATTTTCAAGATGGCCACCACAGGTGGCAACACAGGAGGTCAGATCACCACCATTTTCATTTACTACCAATTAGCCATCATAAGAAACCTTCTGGTGACAACCCATGTTGATGAGACTTTTCATGTAGAAGGAGTAGCGATAACAAGACTTTCAAGATGGCTACCATGTCAGCCATATTTGATTTTAGATCAGCGCCATTTTTATTTAGGACCAACAGACATCATTCAAAGTCATCTGGTGAAGACCCCATGCCAGTATGACCATCCATCCAGGAGAAGTAGCAATAACAAAATTTTCAAGATGGCCAGCATGGGGACAATATTGGAGGTCAGATCGGCACCAGTTTCATTTAGGACCCACTAGACATCATAAGAAGTCTTCTGCTGAAAACCCCAAGTTTATAAGACTTTCTATTCAGGAGGAGTAGCTATAACAATATTTTAAAGATGGCACCCAAGACGGTCATACTGGATGTCAGATTAGCAACGTTGTCATTTAGAACCAACTACACATCATAAGAAGTATTTATATATAAAACCAATTTTGATGCAGCAGATATCTGTTCTGGTGGAGTAGTGATAAGATTTTTTAAATGGCCACTGTGGCAGCCATATTGGATGTCAAAGCAGCACGATTTTCGTTTAGGAGCAATTAGACCTTGGGATAAAATGTGTGTTTCAAGTTTCATGGCAATTCTCCAAGCAGAAGTAGCAATAACAATTTTGTGCTAACAGACAAAAGGCCACCCCATAAACTTTTCTGTTCTATGACCAGTAGAACTAAAAACCAGAGATTAATTTTGTTCTTCGTTTAAAAAAAAAAAAAAATCATTGTTCTTAAAATCTGCTACAGAACCTATTATCATTGTCCACCCCTAAAAGCCCAATTTTACTGTGTGAAAGTCACAAACTTTGAGTAACCTCAGAGTGACAGCCAGTATGACCACTATTTCAAGCATTTTATGCATCAGTAATTACCTTGATTAGCCACTATAGCTGATGCATCACATGACAACATGTAGTCCAATCATCTAATTCCCATACCCATTCATATATACAATACACAGTTAACCTGTTGAGGGTAACCTATCACAACATACAATATACAGTCATTATTATGGAAAGTTTACCACTGAATAAACACATTTATTCCTACTTCCAACTACATTGGTCAGAAATAGCCTTCTGTGTGGGCTAGGATGTATATAGCATGGAAAAATCTGTGTATTCATGACCTAAATACAAGTACATAATGTATGTTAATAAATCATAAAATGTTAGTTATATAGTGTCCTAGAAGCAGTGCTATAAGGTAATATAAACTTTCCCTCTTGCTGAATCAGCAACCTAGAGACCAGAGATAAGGCTGATATAAAAGATGCTAGATGTAGGTCTGACAAGGGAGTCAGTTGTAGTATGTATGCCATGGAATAAACATGTGTCTGTAGAAACCGGTCTTTGAATTTCACTACACAAAAACACAAACATCACAAGTTTCAGTAACCTTTTTTGGTTGTAAGCATGTAGTACTAACAGAGCTTGATGATTGGAACATAAACAGCACCCAATAAATTAATTTTAAACACACAATTTCAGCAAAGTCACTGACGTATCAAATATAGGTCACAGAGACCTCTTTTTTTAATATGGGTGTAGTACTTATCAAGATGCATCCCCTCACCAAGTTTCATCACTCTAGTAAGATTTGGTTTGATTTGATTTTATGGGTTTAACGCCATTTTTCAGCAAATGATAGGCTTTACATGGCGGCCAGTATATCTGGTGAAGGAAGAACCCGGGAAAATCCCAGGAAGAACCACTGACCCACGGGAAGCTACTGGCAAGCTTTCTCACATAACCACATTGTCCGAGCCCAGGACTAGAACACACGTGGACAGAGGTGAGATGGCAGTGATCGGTAAAGGCGAGCGCCTTAGACCACTCGGCCACCCAGGGCCCCCTCTATTAAGATAGTATACATATAGCATTCCAAAAATGTGTGGTCATCAGCTAAATGCAAAATCTTAAACCAAAGGCAGTAAAAGATAAAATTTTGGTCATGTAAGGGTATGGTACTAACAGAGATGCCTATCATCATAAATTTCACCAAACACAAAATTTAACCCAAGTCAGTGAAGAGTAAAATATGGGTCATAATGACCAACTACTGAAATTAGGGAGTAGTGCTCATCAAGATGCATACCTAAACCAAGCTGCATGATTCTAGATAGGATAGTAAGTACATAGAATTCAAAAAACCTATTTCGTCATGAGCTAAATGCAAAAAGTTTACCTAAGCCAGTAAAATGTGAAATGTAGGGCGCAATGACCTTTTCTGTACAGGTGTGGTACTAACAGAGATGAAACAATCATCTAGTTTAATGAAAGTTGACCCAAGTCAGTGAAGCATGAAATATGGGTCACTATGACCTCTGACGGTGTAGTACTCATCAAGATTCATTCCCTCACTAAGTTTCATGATTCCATGTGTAGCAGTATGTATACAGGATACAAAAAAGATGTTGTCATGAGTTACTTACAAAAACTTAACCTAAGCTAGTAAATTGTGAAATATAGGTCACAGTGATATTCTATTGCTGTAAGAGTGTGGTACTAATAAAGTTGCATACAATCTTCTAGTTTGATGATTCTAGCATAAAGAGAGCTCGAGAAATGAACTTAAAATACACAAATTTCAAACATAAAGTTAGCCCCCTCCCTAAGGGGTTGGTGCTATGAAACCCACTCCAAACTGTTGCCTGGACCTACGAAGAAAGAATGGTTGAGATTGAGTGAGGTCGTACATATGTATATGCTTTTATGTGTGTGGATGCTGAGGGTAGCAGAATAACTCTCCTCTACTTCATAGAGGTGAACTAAAAATGATGCATGTTAAAAAGAAAGCACAAGGAAGTAACTGCTATCAGAAATAATTTAAAATGGAACATTTTTTTAAGAAGAATTTATTATACATGCCAGCATTTATACTTTAATTTATGCCATTTACAATACGATGCACAGTGAAACTTCACCCAACAGGCCCCTCTGAATACCATTCCTCTCCAGACTGGCAACATATTTTTGTCCCCAATGAGCTACTCTATTATTTTTCAAACCTCTCTAAACTGGCCACCTCTGTAAACCAGCCAAATTTTATGATCCCAACAGTGGCCAATTTGTGGAAGTTGCTAATTATCTTAAAAAAACAAACAAGTGGAAAAATAAATGTTGCCTAAACTACAGTACAGTCACTGTGGAACTTTGATAGGATATGATCCATGGTGTCATTTTTTATTGGGATTTATAACTCAGTGTAAATCTCAAACATTATTCGATTTAAAACAAGGTGTCACACGATGTTTTTCGCAACAAAGATAAACAAGAATTATGCTGTCCAATCCATGTTTGAGAACCTTCGTGTAATGAAATAATTCTTTTTCAGGTGCTGTAGAAATCTATGTTGATTATCTGACAATCTTATAATTCCCACATCATTTTTATTTCATGTTTACAACATTACTTTATCAAAACAACATATTATACTGTGATAGGATACAAATGTTCACAACTAGCAAAAAGTTAATCCCCTCTCATATGTCACAACTAAATAAATATAAAATATGGATTTAGATCTTGTCCTCATTTCATACTCACATTTACATAAAGCATAACTATGTCAAGAATCTATCACAAAACTAGGGCACACATATCCTTTATATACATGTAAGTATGAAATGAGAACAAGATCTAAATTGTTTTTTTTAAATTTAATTTATTATTACTTCATCAAAAATGAAAATGTCATGAAATGTGAGAAATTTTTGTTGAATGTCAGATGATATTATTTGCATATCATTTGTATTTCGTTATTACTGCATTTCTTTGACAAGACACCACATTATACTGCGAAAGGATACAACTGTTCACACCTAGCAAATGTTAATACCCTCTCAAAAGTTACTGATTTCTTATGAAAGTGAATGATTATCTCAAAATACTGAGTTGACACCATGGTAAATGATCATGGAAACAATTTTTAAACTTAATCCTGTTCTTGTTAGACACAGTATTTGTGAGATCAATGTACTGGAGTTTTCCATGGGAGATAATCTTCTCCTCTAAGATCCTCAATACAGTGTGTATCATGTCCCATCAAAGTTCCATGGCGATCATACTGTATCATGGGTAAATAAACACAGCCATTGGTTTGACTGATCCAAAGCTGAGATTGTGAAAGATGACTGACTGTCCAGATTTATGATACTCTGCTGAGGTAAAATAATAGGTATTAGTGCAGATGATTGCTAAATTATAATGTTGTTAGAGTGAAGTTGATAATAAAATGTAACAAATTATTATGTTGTTGCAGTGAAGATGATAATAAAATGTAAGAAATTATAATGTTGTTACACTGAAGATAATAATAAAATGTAAAAAATTATAATGTTGTTACCATGAAAATGAGAATAAAATGTAACAAATTATAATGTTGTTACAGTGGAGTCAATAATAAAATGTAACAAATTCTGACAAATGTGCTTTCAAGCACACAAGAATTGAAAATAATCTTTCTTTATTATTATGGAACCAGTGCTTACAACAGACTCATTTTTTAGAGCCATCCAAAAACGATGCCTGGACGGTAATGCAAATGCATCCAAAAGCCAATTTCACCAGCATTTCTGAAAAATTAAGCCTAGACTTTGAACATTTGCTTTGTCTAATTTTAGTCAGATTTAAATTTCAACCAATCAGATTACTGGGTTCGAGATTAACATTTCAAATCTGCTGGTGACATCCTGGCTAGGACAGATATCAACATCAAAGTGTGCATCTCAATTTTTCTTCTCTAGAAGTGCAAAAACATCAGGCGACATCTCCAATAGGCACTGACCGAGAAAATTTTATAGAGTCAAGGTCATAATACTGGTTGAAGATGCATTCAGTAGCACAGCATTCCACTGCATGGTATGTGTGTATTAACAACATCGGAAAACGGGAAGTAAAATACTGCACAAACTGGTCTGGAACAGTGCCGAGTGAATTCTTCACTTCCTCAGGCAATTCTCTGTAGTGGTGTTTCTGTAAATATGAAAAAATATTTATGTCTTTACTTTTGAACTGTATCTTAAAGTTGAAATTTCTATTGTGATGCACAATCTAGTCTCATTAATCCAATACCAGCTAGCTCTCTCTCTATCCCTCTCTCTCTACATATATATATATATATATATATAATTACAAATATACACCAAACAGAGTGGATAGTGCTATCCCTGGATTCTACAGGAGAATGCTTGATAACATTAACAGAATTTTGAAATACAAATAAATAAAATTATCATACAGGTTAGAGAATTTTAATTCATACTCTATACTCTATGGAGATTGAAACACACTGTGTGTGTGTATACATACTTATATATATATATATATATATATATATATATATATATATATATATATATATATATATATATATATATAGATATAGATATAGATATATATATATATATATATATATATATATATATATATATATATATATATATATATAATAATAATAATAATCCTTGGATTCACCCAACTAAAATATAACAGATATTGCTGATGGATATGAAATTTAGCAATTTCATCCAAAAAGGCATATCTAAAATTTTGGCAAGTTATAATATAGTAACTGTAGATCTAAGTATGTTATAATATATAAGGCGAGAAATGTTCAGTCTCACTCAAGACAACAAATCACTAAAATGTCTCCATTGCTACTAGTACCAGCTATATGGGATTGCATAAACAAATACAATTTTTAAATCACCTGCAATAAATTATTCTTATTTTGGAATAATTATATATAGAGTGACCACACTCAAGGGCAGCAGCTATATTTGTTGGTCAGAGTGAGAGTGACTACTGAACTGGATTTAGTGGCTAGTGCAAGACAAGAGTGTGGTATGCTAACTAGGATAAAATGAACACATAGTAAGTTTTGTTGTAACTACCATATATACTTACTTATAAGTTCAGTCCAACTGCAAACTGCACAGACCCAGATCTGCAGCCACATAATATACCAGCAGATCTGGGTCTATGCAGTTTGTTAGGAGTAATCAGTAAAACAAACAACACAGACTCTGCTCTGCTGGCACATTGTACGATAGCAGATCAGGTTCTATGTTGTTTGCAGTTTGATGTCAGTTATAAGCAAGTATATACGGTACATGCCCCTCAATGCAATAGGCCTGTTCGATAATGGTTGTTACGTCCCTTGATCTATTTATTCCCCTGATTTACCCATGATGCAATGTTTTCTCCAGTGAGCAAATCAACATTGTAATGGCATCCAGCACAGATGTGAATGAAGCCTATGACCTCGAAAATCTTAGTGTAAAGTACCTCAGAACATATCTACAGGACAGAGGTGCCCACGTATCAGGAAAATAAAGCTGAGCTATCTCGGTTTAACCTTGGGAAAGGCACTTAACTCCCATTACCTCTGCATGAAATAACCAATAATGTGTTAAAAATGCCGTTAAAACAAAAAACAAACAAACCTACAAACAAATAAAAAGCAAACCAAACAAAAACAAACCTGTTGAAAATGTGAAAGCAGATAATTTGGGAAGTAGAATATGATTACATCATCGTTACTTGCACAGTAGAATAATAATGACTCATTTAGATTTAGTCTTTGTAGTCAAATGAGAAAGGCCACATAATATTACACTTGTGAGGTTAAATGATGTTATATAGTTAATAAAATCCCAATACGATGTGAGAAGATTTGTATAATGCAAAGTTTTATACCAGTTTTTAATTATTATGACTGATTGTAAAATGTGCTGATGTATTTGTAGTTCTATTTTGTTATAAATTATGCCAACATGATAGAGTACAATGGATCTAATAATAGAGAAAGTATTGCGAGACATGAAATGAAGAGTATTAAAAGAATTTTTATTTTTTTTAAATATCTCTACAATAAACAACAAACTTTCTAATAATTTCTAAACGCCATTTAACTTATTCTTTAAAGGTGAAATTGAAGTAATGGATATCTTGTTCATTAGGTATGCTGGATTATTTGAATGTAAAGACCTGTATTTGTTTGATACATCGCTGGATCGTGAAAACCTATACTATCTTTCTTCCCCCTATACAAGGCAAAACACTAACTGAAATAAATTGGATGACTCTAGCTTTCTTGTACTATGTTTCGTATTTACACGATGGGTCATTATGATCTTTATTTAGATGGCATAATAAAGTAGGGTATATTATGTTACTAAATATGTGACAACCTACTCCTTTTTTGTTTTGGATGATTTTTACATCACGCCTTTGTATTTTACCAACCAGAAGAGTAGCGCTGTGGCATAACCCCACCAAAAATGAAAGACCTAACTTGTTAAGATGTGAATTGGTAGCACACTCTCTTCGCATATCTGCAATCCCAGGTCTATTCCGGGTTCCAACATTTGAGAAAGTAATGTAGTTGCCCATCTTTGGTCAATGATTTTCAATGACTTTACGATTTTATCCATCACAAAAAAGGTACTTTACACCAACATGTAAGCCATCTAGAGTGCTTACTAAAAGTTGTGAGAATCTGTTCTGCAATCATTATAAAATAAATAATGTATAAAGCTCTAACATTGGCTTTATAAATTATTGTATCTGCATCATATATTTTTGTTGTAATGGAAATTTCAGTTCAGAAAATCTGAAACACAAATCAATAACCCAATATGATTTTCTCAACCTTTTGTCTGTAGGAAACTTGTGGAAAATTATCAATTTTTCCCCAATAACTGGAACTGAGACTACAACAATGTCCCTTCTTTTCAGTCGATTTTGGCATTCTCATGAATGTATTCATACCGGGGGTATTGCTCACCAGAAATAGGGATTGTAAATTTGCACACATGGTTTCTAATTTCATTGCAATGAAGAGCTCTTCAAGGGAGCCTTTTTCAGGGGCGGTATAAACTGTTATTAAAAAGGCCAATAGGTTATAGCTGAAAGTGCACATCTTCCCACCTAACTAGAAATTCCAAAAGTGCAACATATGTTGTTTCCACAACTTCCTTTTCTCAATATCGTTGATTCCTACTGAAAGTATGATGGGTGTCTAATTTGGTCAAATATATTGATTTCTCAATTTATCCATGAACTCATTCTTTTACATTTGTTCTTTCGATTTGTGAAATTTTTGGCTTAATAGGACCAGTAGTTTTGTTGTAATAATGTGAAAAATGTAAAATTAGTAGCTTAAATCATTCCTCATGCATGGCTCACACTTGAAGCACATACACTAATCTGCATACATTTTACTTGTCCTATACTAACAGCCGGTATATTATTTTGAAAATTGAAAACTTAACTTCATCTATGACATTTTATGAATGATTTGGCAACGTCTGTACATTCAGACTTTTCTAATGCCTTTTCATACACACTGTATGTGTTTCTGATTTTTATGTGAAATTTCAATGATTCTTTCCTAAATGCACCCCTTTACCACACAACTAAGTGTGATATGGATGGATATTTGGACAAACTTGACAAAATGGGCACAATGGACTCATCATATTTTAGCTAATCAAATTAGGCAAGCCATGCCTATTGAACATTTCTCTTATGTCTTGAAGAATCATACTGCTTTTCTGCAATTTTCTTTTCTCTGCTCGTATTTTTATCTTTCTGCCCAACACTGAAACAACAGAGATGCTGCCAGGATTTTATCTAAAGGGGGGAGCTCCCCCCTTGTCACCAAATTAAGGTGGGAGTAGAAAACAAATAAGAGGGAGGAGGAAATGGCCATAGTTCAGTATTTACCTAACACATAATTATCCATATCTTTCTTTCTTCGTGCTCTATTGAAATATAAATCCTCAAAAGATGTCTTTTCTAGTTGTATAAGCATTAATCTACTGATCATTTCTGAGCTTAATTTGTGCCTTATCTGTGTATGAATATTGTTTTGTGCTGATAATCCTCTTTCACATATGCATAACTAGCTAAGCCAGCTTGAACAAGTTGGAAAAATGTTCTTTATGGTTGTTATGTACAATTTTCAGCAGCTCAGAGGTATTGTCTCTTGGATATCTCTGCTCCAAAATAATATTTTTCACTAACAAGAGCTCTGCCAAAGTTTCACTTTCCTGAATCAGTGCTTTGCTGACTACTACATGTATGCCAAATTTCTGATCTGTTCCACAATTTTGTATTAGGATTTTAAGTCCATCAATGCCATAGTCAGATTGATCAGAGAGAGTTATTCTGATTAAAAATAAATATCCTTACTTTTGAATTTCTTTCTAGATTTTTATTTATACAATTTATCTTAAACGTTAGAGTGCTATCGTCCCACACCCTATTTTGACGCAGTGTCATAAACTCCCAGTTCTCGAGAGAACGCATCTTTCAATGATGTCACAACCACAACATTAATGTACACTGATAAACATTGAGTCACACAGACAGAAAAATTTGTCGAAAATCCTATTCTTATCGGTTGTGAAATGAAACAAAGATACATACCATGAAAAAAATGCCATTACACTAATTCTCTTTTTTTTCAATCATTAAGTCCTCATAAAAATCACTACTAACTATTCTGATGGGGCAAATCAACTTCCTGCCACAATAGGCATCCAGTCTGCTACTCAACATGTGTTAGCAATGTGACTCATAGCTGATAACTGCATCAGTAACACTGTTTTGAAAGGTGTACAGTGTTATACAGTTTGATGTGGATCTGTCATAACTGATTTTCAGAGGTGGTTCTTTGTTATTATAATTTGTGGAAATTTATAAGAAAAATAAACTTGTACGATATATTTCATAATTAAATTAGTATCCTTTACATTTTTGCTTATTTAAATCAAAGTATTAGGATTTTTTATCTGATAACTAAGCAATTTTACTTTAACAGTGAATTTTCAATAATCTTTTACGACATTCTTGATAGCTAACTTATTTAGACCAATTTATATTTTTAAAGATTTGTTTGATAATAGCACGAATGATAATAAATGAAAATAAAACCTTCTCCTGTAACTCTATGTCTTCTGTCTGTGATTATTTGCATTCTGGATAAACAAAGTTGTGAATAATGCAAAACAGATTTGATTTTTCAAAAAAACAGTACATGCAAGGATTGAGGTTCTGCATGTTCACAATGTCAGTAAAGTATTGGGAAAAAAGTCACATGCTAAATCTAATAATTTTGTAATATTAAGTACACGATTTTATAATAATATCATCATGATTTTTCCAAATTTGATACTTTTTGCTTTAGAGACAAAATCTGTACCAAAATCAAATTTATGATAAATGTAAGAAATGCATTAGGAATGCCAAGTTAAATTTCTTTCTGTAAGTTTTCCTATAAACTTAAGTTTTTTATGTTCTATTGATGTTCCTCTGCAATATAGTTCTTTTCCCCGACCATATGTACAATGGTGTCACTAAGCTTGTTTTGTCCTTGCTCATTAAAATGCACCCTGTTTGCATCATAGTTTTTTGGGAATCTAACATTCGGTCTAATGAATCCAACATTCAGCCTCGAAACCAGTTTACTTATTTTTGTGTCTTTGGGCATTAAATGAATTCTTTGTCAGTTCCGAATCCTTCATGAATGTTCCCCGTTCACATATTTCCAAGAAGAAGACTTTCTTAACATCCTTACAATCAACTGTCATATCATCAAAAGCAGTATATAAGTACATGTTTCTCTATTGCCAAATATTTGGAAACCTTTTAAACAAAAATTAAATTAAATGCTATTTATTTGTCAAAAACTATATCATTAAAAGTTAAAGTAAATATATAATATAATGTCGGCGAATACTTTTGATACTTTTCACTTTCATTCGGTGTATGTAGTACTACGATTAGCTGTTTATCAGATCTGTCGAATCAAGTACGACCGAGTAACATCATTTCACGAATTGTGCTATAACTACGAAAAAAGGAAATAATTCATATCAAAATCTCTCCAATCATATTTTATTTTGCTTTATATTACTACTCAAACAAAAACAAATCATAATTCCTGTGTGTACACCGATATATACACTGAGTATATGTAAATACATGTGTATTTCGGTTTTTCAGTGTATTTCTGTGTTTCTAGTAACCATAGTTTTGTACCACAAGATCCCTCAAGGCAGAATTGTTTGAGTAAAGAAATGAAAAATTGCACTCTACTTTTAAATTGCTTGTGCTTTAATTAGGCTTAGTATTCTGCCTTTTTGACATTTAATTTTGAAGGACTGCTTAATAGGGGATTGACCGGCATACCGTCTGTTTTTGTCCATCCAGCATGTACATCGGACTCATATTCAACATCATTTTCTGGTTCAAAATTACTCACTGGTATATCCAGTAACACTTTCTAGGCTCCAATAATCTCATATACTTCAAAACTTTAAAAATCATTGACATCATCGCTATCATCGGAAAGTATTTGCCGAATGAAATCGTGATCTGAAGATGAACCATGTTGCGAGTCAGCCATTTTGGATTTTCTAGGGGCCCTTACTTTAAACATGCATTTGTAAAACTTCCTTCATGAATTGAAAATTAAAACTCGACAATGCTTGTTCCAGGGCCCAATATGCCAATCAAATTTAGTTTAACAGGCGTTCATATCAAGCTGAACGATGCGCAAACAGTTGCCTACCTGAAAAAAAAGACCCATAATGAGACAAGTGCAACAAGACTTCTACTGGCGGCGCGACTTATGCCCAGACAAGCACTTTAAGGGTTAACAGTTAAATAAAAATTGTATACTGCACACAATACATTTTTATATGCGCGACTTTAAACTAATTTGCGGGAGTTCTCGCGCATCACTGCTTTCCAAGTGCGCAAACTCGTACAAATTTTGCGCGGTTCGCGTAGTCGCGCGCCTGGCAGCATCTCTTAAACAATGGCGAATGACCGACATGCATACTGTTCTCACGATTATGGGTAACATCCACTTATGATATCTCTATATGAATGTATACAAAATCACCTATTGCAACTGATGAAAGTAACCACCTTGCAAACCAGTTAGATATATTCACCTGAGTTCTAAATGAACTGCACTAAATGCAAAGTTGCTGGTAACCAGTCGCTAAATTCAAAATACTTCTGCTCTGAACATTGGACTTGATGATGTATTTCTGCTGTATGAAATGCTTATGGAGGCTAATTTTTGTTAAATGACATCAAACGATTACGTTTTAATATTAGATAAGTACGTGTCTGGCTGATAATGATTCATTACAAAAGGATACGCTCGTAAGCAAACAGAATGAATGTAATTTCCATCAGTTATCTTACATCAGCTGAGATAACTTCTAAATAAAGGATGCCACTGATTAGAGAAAGCACATTTTTTCTCGTTTTTATTTGATAACTGGCTTAAAATTTCACTTGTCTAGTCCGGCAAGCATCTTCAAAATGTCACATGCCCTTCCTCACCTGTCACTTATAAATATGAGCGGAATTTTCGAGCACTGAGCCTGGATCATTCACCAAATTTCTCGAGATGTTTTTTAATGGTCATGGATTCCTTTGCACTTTGTAATTAAATTTGTAAGTGTTTCAGGTGGAATGCATAATGGGTTTATTTATTTTTTATTATTAAAAACTAAAAATACAAAATATAAATTTAAATTAATTCATGAGTAATGGCACTTATAATATGAAATGCCATAAAAATTGAATATGTGTGATGACGTGTAAATAACAAATGTTTTAGGGACTTTAATATAGCAATACTAGCAAATGTCAAACTCTATTTTAAAAAAAACAACATAAAACTTGCTTAAAAATACCAAGAATTTTTAATATACATTCATTGGTGAACATCAGAGAGACACAATGATACTATGGTTTGGTGAAACCAGCGTTTAGTTTTTTCACCTAGAGGCTACATTGCATTATTAGCAAATTCCCATACAGCTTTTTTCCTTTGTAAAAACCTCTTCATGTACAAGACCGTAATAATGCATTATTATTTCACGAACCCCTCTTATAATATAATTATATTATCAAAATATTCTCAGCTTAAAAGTTTGACTTGTTATATTGCTAGTTATATTTGTCTTCAGTTTAAACTACAAATCCTTCATTATAATTCCTAACATGCATTATTTTGTCATATTTTATAACCTGATTTACTGAAATTTACACATCCTGTATTTTAAAATTTTGTTCTGAAAGGGAGAGAATTCTGCATAACCAGAAACCTGTGATTCTAAATACATGTAGTCCTTATCATAGGTTAGTTCCCTATTTCCCCTACTATAAACTGGCAAATAAAGTGGTCCCCTTCTTGAGACACCTTTCTCAGGAGAGATCAGCCACCGATCAGAGGTGACCTTTTCTGATACCAAAATAGTGTATTTTTTACCATTTTGGCTCCCTCAAGAGAAGTCACCACTTTTATAAGTCCAGGTTTTTGGTGCATAAGGGGCGGCCTTAGAAGAAGGAAATAACTGTAATTGCATGCGCTGTACTATGTGTATGCATGGTTCAATATAAAATAAGAATCCCTTGAAAGGAGTAACACTCTACTGTCCGAAAAGAATTTCCAGGAATTCAAGATAAGACTATTTCTCTTTTAACTGCTGAGTGTTGAAACCATCTCTGATAATTATATTCTTCAGCAATAACAAGACTATTTTTGTGCGATAAGATTTTCAAATTAGCCACTGAGGCAGCTATAATGGATGAAACACTGGCACCATTTTCATTTTTGACAAACTGGAGAACATTAGAAGACTTTTGGTGAAAACCCCATGTTGATATGACCATCCATTCAGGAGAATTAATGACAAGATTTTCAATATTTTCATTACAGCGGTCATATTTGGGATCAGATTGGTACATTTTCATTCTGGTCCAACTAGATATCATAATTAGACTTCTGGTGAAAACCCCATTTCAATATGACTTTCCACTTAGTACGAGTAGCAATAACAAAATTTTAAAGATGGCTGCCATGGTGGCCATAATGGATGAAAGATTGGCACCATTCTGATTTAGTACCAACTAGACATCATAATAAGTCTTCTGGTGAAAACACAATATTGATATGACTTTCCATCCAAAAGGAGTATCAAGAAGATTTTCAAGGTGGTGGCCATATTGGATATCAGATCAGCAAAATTTTTAGCTAAGACCAACTAGATAGCATAAGAAGTATTCTGGTGAAACCCCCATGCAGATATGACTTTCCATTCAAGAGTAGCAATAACAAGATTTTCAAGATAGCTCCTTTGGTGACCATTATGGATGTCAATTTTCATTTAGGACAAATACACATCATAAGAAGTCTTTCAGTGAAAACCCCAAATCAATATGACCATCCATTCAGGTGGAGTAGCTATAAAAAGATTCTCATTCTGCCACTGTGATGGCCACACTGGATGCCAACTAGGGGTGAAACGATACACCTGTGCCGCACATCGATACGATTCACGATACACAATCTACAATACGATACATTATCGATTCTCAGTTTAAAGAATAAAAAGGCAAATGACTAATAATTATTCATGACTGCTGAAGATTAAAGTAATTTATATAGGGTAGGTATCATTTTGTATCGATTCTTCACCTCTTGTATCAATACGTGTATCGATATGGCAAAAGTATCGATGCATCAATATATCAATGAATCGTTTCACCCCTAATGCCAACGCAGCACCATTTTTATTTAGGACCAACTAGACATCATAACAAGTCTTCTGGTGAAAACCCCATGCTAATATGACTTTCTATTCTGGAGGAATAGCAATAACAAGATTTTAAACATGGCTGCCATGGTGGCCATATTGGACATCAAGTCATCACCATTTTCATTTATGACCAGCTAGACATAAAAAGTCTCTTAGTGAAAACTCCTTGTTGATATTACCATCTTTTCAGCAGAAGTAACAATAAGAAGATTTTCAAAACAGATGCTGTGATGGCTATATTGAATATCTGAGTGGAACCAGTTTCATTTAGGGGACCAACTAGATATTATAAGAAGTTTCTGGTGAAAACCTTATGTAAATATGACTTTCTGTTCAGGAGATGAAGTGATAACAAGATTTTCAAGACGGCTGCCATGGTGACCATATTGGAGCATTAGATTGGCACTATTTTCATTTAGGACAAACTAGATATCATAAAAGTCTTTTTGTTAAATCCCCATGTTGTTACAACTATCCATTTAGGAGAAGTAATGATAACAAGATTTTCAAGATGTCTGAGCAGCACCATTTTCATTTAGGACCAACTAGACCATGGAATGAATTTGTGTGTAAAGTTTCATGGCAATCCTCCATGTAGTTTAGAAGGAGTAGCGATAACAAACTTGTGCTAACGGACAGACGGATGTCGACAATGGACGATGGACAACAAGCTATAAGTCTATGACCAGTAGAGCTAATTACCAGAATCTCTTGACATTCTACAAGTGCTATAAACAATAATGTAACTCATCTAAGATCTTGATGATATAAGCTTACATACAAAGTCTGGTTACAAGCTCAGCCAATCAGGTGCTAGATCACCTTATTAATATGCATGGATGTTGCTAATAATTTTACTCATTTGCGATCTATAATGATATAAGCTTACATACTAAGTTTCATCAAAATCTGTTCAGAAATATGGTCCGTATAGTGTTCACAAGCTCAGCCAATCAAATGCAAGACCACCTCATTAATATGTGGATGTTGCTCTGCTCATAATCAAACTCATCTGAGATCTTGATGAAACAAGCTTAGGTCTGATCAAAATAAAATCAGAAATATGGCCTCTAGACTGTTCACAAGCTCAGCCAATCAGATGCCTGATCACCTCATTAATATTCATGAATGTCACTCATAATCAAACTTATCCAAGATCTTGATATAAGATTACATACCAAGTATGATCAAAATCTGTTCAGAAATATGTATGTACAGTGTATAGTGTTCGCAAGATCAGCCAATCAAATGCAAAACCACCTCATTAATATGTGTGTATGTCGCTCATAATCAGACTGATTGGATATCTTGATGAAACAAGCTTAAGTCTGATCAAAATCTAATCAGAAATATGGCCCCTAGGCTGTTCACAAGCTCAGCCAATCAGATACAAGATCACCTCATTAATATTTGTGAAGGTCACTCATAATCACACATATACAAGTTCCTGACGATATAAGATTACATACCAAGTCTGATCAAGATCTGATCAGAAATATGGTCTCTAGACTGTTCACATGCTCAGCCAATCAGATGCAAGATCACCTCATTAATATGCATTGTTGTTGCTCATAATCGAGCTCATCCAATATATGAATGATATAAACTTACATACCCAGTTGGGTCAAGATCTGATTAGAAATAAAGCCACTAAAGTGTTCATAAACAAGTGTTGATTGACAGGCAATGGACTATGCAAGATGGATGATGGGGAATGCTGGGCCATACCACAAGCTTCTTGGCCTTTAGCAAGGTGAGCTAAAAACTACCAGACTAGATGCACTAATGTGCTTCAAGGCAAAAAGAGAACATTAAACGGTGCTGCATTATATGCCCACCCCATGTTTAATAGTCCTCTGTGTAGGCACTAGTACATTATATGCCCACCCCATGTTTAATGGTCCTCTGTGTAGGCACTAGTACATTATATGCCCACCCCATGTTTAGTAGTCCTCTGTGTAGGCACTAGTACATTATATGTCCACCTCATGTTTAATAGTCTTCTGTGTAAGCACTAGTACATTATATGCCCATCCGATGTTTAATAGCCCTCTGTGTAGGCACTAGTACATTAAATGTCCACCAGATGTTTAACAGTCCTCTGTGTAGGCACTAGTAGTGTATGGTATGGTTGATAGGCTTCTTCCTTAACCCAATTGCAAGCCATCCATCAGTTTGGTCCTTTTTTGTGATGTAAAACCAATGTTCTTGCGCAAAAACCATTTTTCCTCTTTTTAGGCACAGTGACTGACCTTTGACCTCAAAATCAACAGGCTTCTTCCATACGTCAAGTGCAAGACATCCACAAAGTTGGCAATTGGATTGTGCAGAACTTGAGTTATTGTGTGGAAATAAAATAGAGAACAGATGGAAAGAGAGACAACATCATAACATAACATGCTCTGCCCTATGACTGGTACATCAAAAAAGCAAAAGCTCTAACACAAATTGCTGGAGCAAAGTAATTTGTTGATATGCACATCTTTATTTGGTGATAATATTTACTAAGTTTCATTGCAAACCATCAAAAACTATGTAACTAGTTGTGCTATGAGAATGCGTGCAGGGCTGACCATCCAGCCAGACATGAGGATTATTGCCATTATATAGCCCCACCTCTAAACATTGGAGAAATTTTACTATGATCAAAACAAAAAATAATCAGAAGAAGTGACAAAAGAGTCATCTCTGAATCCTCAAAATATTTAATCACTTGTAATGTATCATATAGAAAATAAAATATCCCAACAAATATCACACTGAAATGGAATGACATTCATGAGTACCTGTCACTGAAGAATTATTAGAAAATATCTTCTTGGAATGCTTTTGGTATGGTCTCTCAACTATCATGCATCATCTGTTAATGATTGTTATTTATAACTTCTTCTAAAACACTGCTTGGCCAATTTACACCAAATTTTACAGGGGGCATTCTGGTGTCAAGGCCTTTCAAATTTGTTCAATGGATGCTGATCCATCATCTAATATAGCCATTGTTGCTAAAAATATAAAAACCTTTCGAGGACTTCAAAAGAATTTGACCAATTTTTTTTACAGAGAGCATCCTGGCATGAAGATCTTTCAAATTTGTTCAAATGGTGCTTATCTGCCATCATATATGGCCGTCACTACTAAAAACAGAAAAAATCTTTAAAATGACAGCTTCTCAAAAAAAATTGAACAGAATCTGACCAAGTTTGACAGAAAACATTCTGGTGCAGAGGGCTTCAAAACTACAAAATGCTGCTGATCTGCCCGTTATTGAAAACAGAAAAAAAATCTTTAAAACAGCTTCTCAGAAACTGCTCAGCAGAATTTGACAAAATGTGACAAAGCATTCTGGTATTCTCTGCTCTCAAATTTATGCAAATGATGTTGATTAGCCATGAAATGTGATTGCCATTACTAAGAATAGAAAATCCTTTAAACTACTACTTCTCAAAACCCACGCAACAGAATCTGAGCAAATTTTATTGAAAGCATTCTCATGTTTCATACAGACTTGGCAACATAAAAATTCCAGGACTTTTCCAGGACATTTCAAGTTTTTCAAGGCTTATTTTTGACAAAGAAATCTATTTTATTTTAGAAAATTTAATTTGCAACTCCCCATTGTGATAATCAATGAGCTGCAACTGAGTTGGTGTCTAAGAATTATAACATTTATTAAAAACTTAACTGGCTGTTATTTTAAGTCACATCTAAATTTCATTGCTATCACACCTCAAAACATCATCACATGACTGTACTGTACTACATAAGTAAATCAAAACGGTATGCATTGCTATCATACCGCAAAACATTATCACATGACTGTACTGGGCTACACAAGTAAATCAACAATTACACATAACTGTACTGTACTACACAAATAAATCAAAACATTAACACATGACTGTACTGTACAACACAAGTAAATCAAAACATTAACACATGACTATACTGTACAACACAAGTAAATCAAAACATTAACACATGACTGTATTGTACTACAGGTACACAAGTAAATCAAAACATTAACACATGACTGTACTGTACTACACAAGTAAATCAAAACATTAACACTGACTGTACTGTACTACACAAGTAAATCAAAACATTAACATATGACAGTACTGTACTACATGAGTAAATCAAAACATTAACACATAACTGTACTGTACTTCATGAGTAACACATGATGAAAGTGCCCTGTCAAAATAATATTCCATGATGTTAAATACATTTTGTAATTACACAATAGCAATGATTGCATAAGATGAAAAAAAAATCTGATAAAAACTAAATAGTTAATTACATTTTAGTTATTCAAAGACAGTTTAGAAAAAACAAAGCAGTTTTTTAACTTAAGTTCCAGGACTTTTTCCAGCATAAAACTCTTTTTGGACAAATTCAAGTACCAATCTAAAATTCCAGGACTTTCCCAGATCTTTGCAAACCCTGCTAAGTCTGTACAACTGATGCCAATCTGCCATCAAATATGGCTGATGTTACTAAAAATAGAAAAACCTCCAATACTTGTTCTAAACAAGAAGTGTCTGCATGTTCAGCCCATGATAAAAGCATTGTTATAAAACATGTGACCTTTACCCCTAGGTCAAAGGTGCTAGCAAGCATGCTGCAGAATAAATTGTCAATGGTTCATATTGATTGAACCCAAGTATGAAGAAGATCCATCACGGGGTTTAGGAAATATAAGCAAATGAAAAAACTTTAATCAAAACCTACACATATTTTCTAGGATTGTGACCCTGACCCCAAGGTCAAAGGGGTGAACATGATTGTGAGAAAATGAGTTGTCTTAACTTCATAATGATTCATCCCAAATATGAATAAAATCTAAAATCTATCAAGCGGTTTAGGAAATATAAGCACAAAAAAAACTTTAATCTAAACCTTAATGCAAATTTTCTATGACTGTGACCTTGAAACCATATAAAAGGAGCAAGCGAGCAATTAATAGAATGACCTGACTTAGCTTCATAACGATTCAGGCTTAGTATGATGAGAATCTATCATGGAATTTAGGAAATATATGCGAATGACAAAGTTAAACCAAAACCATAATAAACTGTTGACAATGCTGCCACCATAGTAGGAAAAGTGACTATGTTTCGCTTCCCACTAACATGGGCTCAACAAAAACCACTAAACAGAATTTGACTAAATTTGACAGACAGTGTCCTAGCTTGAAGACCTTTCAGATTTAAAGAAATCATGCCATTCTGCCATCAAATATGGCTACCATTAATAAAGTGAAGAAAAAAAACATTTACACAACTTTATCTCGAGAAACCCTGAACAGAATTTGACCAACATTGATACAAAGTGTCCTGGCATTGGGGCCTCTATATTGGACAAATGATGCTGATGTGCGATCGAATGTGGATGAAAATACAAAAACTTGAGAAATCTTGAAATAATTGTTTTTGTAACATATGCAATCAACAGCAACAGATGAAATGACAACAGAAAGCATCGACCAAGATTTCTTGACCAACTCATCTAGTACTTGGCTATTACGCAGGTGTCAGCCAGGTGAGCTATCTCTGGCCCACATGGATCTCTTTTTCTATTTCTGCAAGAGCAATAAACTCCACCAAACCTCATTTTTCATAATGCAGGCATACTAGGAAATGGCTGGAGGACATATATGTGGAGTTTCTTGGTAGTGCATCTTATTTTAACCCTTAAAGTGCTATATAGTTTTGTAGCAGAAGATCTCTCGATGCTGAATTGTTTGAGAAAAGCAATTAAAAGTGCACTCTGTTCTTAAATTGCCTATATTTTAATTACTCTACGTAACAGATACACAAATCCTATATGAAAAATAATTATTGAAATCTGAACTTTATTATAAACATCAAATCACATATGTAACTTTATCATATTTGCACCTACAGGTGTAAATACAGGTAAACTTACAAATTACATTTGTATTTCACCTGTATTTTTGTTTCTTTATTAATGAAAATGTTTAAATATGTCTGAACAAATACTCTACTCTTTAGTGGCTCAACCATATATATGTATGTCTATTACAACTTTATATCCAAGTTGTGAAAATCACAGGTGTAGAATAGGTAACAGTTAATGTACATACAGTCAAGGAACACCACAAGTAAGTTTACACCCCCTAAGTCTGTAATAAATGTTCACAAAGTTTTGTAGTTTTTCTGGTTATTTATTCTACTATATGTCTGTCATCTGATGCCCACTTATGAGATTACAAAGACAGTCACCTGTCGAGTTCATTACCTGTTCAGGTATTACTTGCATAGAATATTAAGAATATATCCCGACTCAATTTTTATGCTTTAGTATAGTGTTGATATCACATATTCAAATCAAAATCATGCACCAAACCAAAGGCCATAATCAATGCAAAAAAGTTTAAGTTTGTCGGGTCTGACAGGCTTCTATTTTCTCATGTGGCTGTTGTCAATAAAGTCTGCCCCATTTATTCTCTGATCTGTACAAAGATTTGTTTGATCTATGTTCAAATGCAAGAAATCATCATAAAAAATTTGCCTTAAATGGTCTATAGGCTTGGTATTCTCCATTTCTACATTTAATTTTTGATCCATCCAGCATTCAACATCATTTTCGAGCTCAAAATCACTCACTGGTATTTCCAGCTTCAATAATCTGATATACTTCAAAACTTTCAAAATCATTGTCATCGTTGCTATCATCAGCCAGTATTTGCTAAATGAAATCATCTGAAGAAGAACCATATTGGGGAGTCAGCCATTTCGGGTTTTCTAGGTAGTACATATTTTAAACAAGCATTTGTAAAACTTCCTTGATGAAAGCAAGGTTTAAATTACAACAGAATACTTGTTCCAGGGTCCAATGTACCAATCAAATTTAGTTTAACAACCATTAATGTCAAACCCAAGTACTCGGATAAGTAAACAGTTGCCTACCTGAAAAACAATATATGTCGCAAAAAGAGCTACAAGACTGCTACCAGCGGCATGACTTATGTTGCGAGTAGCACTTTGAGGATTAATGATTAAAAAACTTCCAGATCTGAGCAATCTGGAATCCAACAAAATTATGTAATGTCATGGACCTCTGCACTAATGAAGAGTATCCAAAAACTAGAGTCAGTAACAATGTGTACATCACAAAGGGTCCCACTCACTAAGGTCTGATTGGAAGGGACTTGAACAGAAAAACTTCTGTTGGAAAACCAGAATTTGGAGAAGATGGAAAATCAGAGGACATAACTCTTTTAAACAATGACGTGTAATGCTGGGAATCCAACTCATTCAATGTCTCATCAATATAAAGGTGCATGATAACTTTGGTTGGAATGCAATATTCCTTAGTAAACTTATGCTGCAGAAAGCAAAGTTAGGAGGATTGGCAATCAGGTTCCATAACTCTTCTTCATTAACGGTCTCATCAAGATAACGCTGCAAGTCAAATTTGGTTGAAATGCAACAAAGTTTAGTAGAGTCATGCCATGTAAACTAAAGTCAGAAGGATGAACAATCTGGGGTCATAACACATGTAAATGATGTAGTCAAAAGCTTGAAATCAAACTCACTCAAGGTCTCATCAATCTGAAACCACATGAAATTTGGTTGAAATCCAACAATTTTGTTGAAGTTATCTTGTGGAACCAAAGTCACGAGGACGAGCAATCAGGGGCAACATAACTCTTGTAAATGAGACTAAACCCATAAAAGGCACATGTAAGTCATGTTCATACCAAGTTGGATTAGAACATGTTGAATGGTTCTTAAGCTATGCTAGTTACAAGCACATGGGATATGTGAAGATATCAAGTTAATTATCAAAGGCCATAACTCTATTCAAAATGGAGTTGCTGAGACAAAACCCATAAATAGCACATCTAGGTCTTGAGACAGTGTACACACCAAATTGCATCAGAATATGTTGAATTGTTCCTAAGCTATGCTGGTTACAAGGATCTGCTGCAATGGATGTAATACTGATGGAAAACTGGCAACATCTCCAAGAAAATTGGACCTAAAAAGATGAATCCTTTAAAAGGTACATCTACATGTAATACGCTATTCACCTACCAAACAGCATTATGTGTAATGGCTGCAGAGCTATGCTGGTTACAAGAAGTGTAGAAGATGGACAGACAGATTGGTGGACAGGCTAAGAGATGTCAAAGGTGATTACTACAGTGCTCTTGCATCTTTATTTGGGGCTCTAACAAGATGTCCAAAGGTGGACATCTAGCTTTAAGGCAAGCTAAGCTATATGTGTTATGTACCACATTTACTGTGGACAGAGTCGACCCAAACGTTCAAATACTTAATGCATTGTCAGATCAGGGTGTACCTGGTTTGCTTGAAATCATGGATATAACCAACAAAGGAGGGCATATTATGATGCCAGAGCCAAGTTGATGCTTTTCCATGTTTGGCATACACAAGAAAATGTGACAACTGACAACATACATTCAATTTACATTCTAATTTTAATGGTATCTTAACCAAAGATAATATCCTAACCACCTGCCCCTTGTAGGTTATGAGATATGCTAACTAATCTCCATTAAGAAAGTGCATATATTATGTGCAATGCAAGCCAAAGTCAATTAAAAGACACTCACTTTGTTTCTCATTGCTCGTAACAAATCTCGAAGGTTTTTTCCTTTGTATGCTCTGAATTTTCTAAGATCTGAAGAAGAAAAAAAAATACAATGTGATGCTATCAAGATGATTCATAGCACTGTTATTGTCAGCCCTAAAGATGTCCACTGTAAAATGTAATGGTTCCTTTTTGTCTTGCCTGAGATGAGTGGCACAAAAGGCAAGCAGTAGCAGCCACCATGTCTATCAATCCATCTGTCTGTTGTCAGATTTTTATTTAAAGGGCAAGGAGGTCAAAGGTCAAGGTCACAGGGAACAATTGTTTAAATTATAGGTTGGTTATCACTGATGGAAGTTTTGGGATCAATACTATCTACTATTGTCATGGATGAATTCTCATCAGACATAGTTATGATGTTTACCATGGGATGTAAAATATTGCTGCTGATATGGAGGTCAAAAGGTCAAAGACCAAGGTCACAGTGGTCAGTTTGTTAAAGTTTTTATGGAAGAAAAAAAACCTAAAATGCCCATGGATAGGCATAAGATTTCAACCCAGTCACCAGTGTACATGGAATATCCTTCTGGATGACAAATCGAAGGGTCATAGGGCAAGGTCACATGCTATATTGTTTTAGCTTTTTGTGGTAAATTTTTGAGAGCTTACGAAGTGGTTATATCTTATGTTTCCACATTTGGATTATCAGATTTGGCACATATTGGTTAAATGTAGAAAGGGTGTGGTTTAAATATCCGTAGTCAAGATCACTGGGAATGTTTGGCGGTGTCTAACTAAGGCCCTTACAACATTATCACATGTGAGATGATAAATTTACATATTTTTAATACTATACAGTGAAACCCCGCTATAACGCGCCCCGCTATAACGCGAATTCGGATATAACGCGATCGTGGCGTGGCTCCCAAAATTTCATATATTCATTCGCACATGAACATTTTTTTTTTTCGAAGTACGAGAAATAGTGTATAAAATGTGTATATTACAGTATCATTTTGGGGAAGAGATCGCATATGAATTCGAGTATAATACGTTTGTGGCGTGGTTCCTGAAATTTTATATACATGTTCATGTATTTTTCTCGTACACGGAAAAAAAAATTTTTTTTTTAAGTACGAGAAATAGTGTACAAAAGTTTATTATCATTTTGGGGAAGAGATCACTTATGAATTCGATCATGGCGTGGCTTCTTAAATTTAACAATTTCACCAATTTCTTGAAGTATTATGCCAAAATAAACATTATCAGAAATGTTACTTATTATTGATCCATGAGTAAAGCCAGTAAGTCTTCTTTGTTTTTGTCTTCAATTCATTCTGTATACAATCATTGCTCAAACAATAGCCGACATGTTTTTCTTCTTTAACTGCATACACAACCGAGCATCAGACAATGTGGTGGTTGATACAAGATTCTCATGATATAATAAACATCAGAAAACGTAAGCCGCCAACACGTGCGCTGGACTTCAATTCATCCTGTATACAATCATTGCGCAAACAATAGCCGACTTACGTTTCTTCTTTAACTGCATACACAACCAAGCACCAGGTTGATCAAAGATTGACATATGTGGGTGATTATGTAGAGACTGAGTTTGGGCGGCAAGATCAAAGATTGTCATATGTGGGTGCTTATGTAGAGACTGAGCTTGGGCGGCAAGATCACAGGGAGTTATATTAACCACTCTCTGTTACTTGGCACTGAACAAGTACAGCTGTATCAAACTCGTGGCTCAATCAAAGGGTTGTCATGTGGGAAAACAAAGACAGATCGATATCAGATAGTAAACGGTGTTGATACCCTATTCATGCTATACATTAGACGTGTATACGTTGTTCTCTGAATAAAGTAAAATATAGTAAAACCCCGCAATAACACGACCCCGCTTTTTCTGTGATAGAATTTTATGGACCCCATATATCGCGTTATAGCGGGGTTTCACTGTAGTTTTCTCCCTCTGCAGTTTATAACTGCATCTAGATCTGAATAAGTACAAGCATAATATTACTAAAAATTAGTTGAAAATAAAAATGTAAAATCCTGCATCATCTTGGCCCTGGCACCAGTTTCAACGAATAAAAAAAAATAATCTCAAATTGAGATTTTATATTATTTTACTCATGATACTTGTTCCTCACAAATAAAACAAGACCCTTTTCAGTAGAATTCAAGATACTATGACATTATTTTCCTGATGGCTGCTGAATGTTCAAAAATCTCAATCAGAGGAAGAAAATTTGAGATGATTAGCAAAACTGGGGTCTGGTGACCAAGGTGATTGTTGGTTATTGTGATCCCTCGTATGTGTCTATTTGTGGACGAGTGATCCAGAATGTGCTCATGCTCCTGAGCTGTTGCATACTGACTGGCTGCTTTTTGATACTTTCCTAAGTATCTGTTAAATAAGTAGGGCCTTTCCTAAAAATGTTCATTCTTTATCAACAAGCCATGGTCAGCATTCTGAGTACCTCTCAAAGCATTGGTGTGAACTATATGTCCTTGACCCCAAGGTCAACAGGCTGACCAAGTATGTTGCTGAATGAACTGTCTTTGCTTCATAATGTGACATCCCAAGTATTGACAGAATGATAGGGTTTCTTGAAGGAATGACAGGGTTTCAGAATGATAAAAAACTGAAAAACATTAAACAAAACCTTAACACAAATTTTCTATGACTGTGACCTTGATCCAAAGAGTATAGGGGCATGTGATTTTATTGCAGAATTTTGTCATAATGATTCAATCCAAGTATGAACAGAATCCATCAAGGGGTTTAGGAATAAAAAAGAAGAGTCCCTAGAAGGGACTGATGCTCTAGTGGGCAAAAATAATTTCCAGGAAATCAAGATAAGAACATTTCTTCCTTTTAACAATGTCTACCATTTTTAATGATGAAAACATGTGGTTTTGCATCATTTCACTCATGCTGCAAGATGGTGGCCATGTAAACAATTGCTTAGAAGTACTTTGTCAAAATCAGTGAATATCATATGATTATGCATTCATCTTGTATTTTTGTAATCATGGATATTGTTCATCTAAGTACTTAAATGCTTCTGGTAAATCTTCATTGTGACTGATGCTGTTAAAATTTTTATTATTTTTAATGTCATATTTGCACCATTTTCATTTAGGACCAAGTAGACCCCATAAGAGGTCTGTTAGTAAAAACCCCATATTCATATAACCAATCATTTAGGAGTAGTAATAACAAGATTTTCAAGATGGCTGCCATGGTGGCCATACTGGATGTAAGATCTGCACCATTTTCATTTAGGACCAACTATATATCATAAGAAGTCTTTTAGTGAAACCCCATGCTGATATGACCATCTATTTGGGAAGAGTAGCAATAACAAGATTTTCAAAATGGCTGCCGTGGTGACCATATTGGACTTCAGATTGGCACCATTTTCTGGCACTATTTTCACTTAGGACTAAGTAGACATCATAAGAAGTCCTTCAGTGAAAACCAATGTTGATATGACCATCCATTCAGGAAGAGTAGCAATAACAAGATTTTCAAGATGGCTGCCATACTGGATGTCAGATCTGCACCATTTTCATTTTGGACCAACTAGGCATCATAAGAAGTCTTTTAGTGAAAACCCCATGTTGATATGAGGAGGAGTAGCGATACCAAAAGATTTTCAAGATGGCCACTGTGGTGGCCATATTGGATGTCTGAGCAGCACCATTTTCATCTAGAACCAACTAGACTATGGGATGAATGTGTACGTAAAGTTTAATAGCTATCCTCCAAGTAGTTTAGGAGGAGTAGTGATAACAAACTTGTGCTAACATACAGACGGACGACGGACAACAGACCATCCCATAAGCTCTTCTGATCTATGACCAAAAGAGCTTAAAAAACTTAAATTAAAACCCGAATGCAAATCTTCTATGATGGTGACCTTGATCCCAAGGTTAAATGAACAAGCAAGTGTGTTGGAGAATGAATTGTGTTAACTTGATTGTGATTCATCCCAAGTATGAACATAATCCATCAAGAGGTTTAGGAAACAAAAGCAAATGAAAAACCTTTAAACAAACCCTAATGCCAATCTTCTATGACTGTGACCTTGACACAACAAAGGGTTAGCAAGTGTGTTGCAGAATGAATCATCTGTTTCATTATGACTCATCCCAAGTATGAGAAGAATCCATCAATGGGTTTAAGAAATATATTCAAATCAAAAACTATAACCAAACCTTAACTGTTGAAGAACCCACCACTGGAAATGTAATTGTGATGATAATGTGGGCTTGACAAAAAAAGAATCCTCTAGTATCCCAGCATGTATTTGGATGAAGCTAGTCATGATCACTGAGAGGTTTAGCAGACTATATACCCAAGATGGCATGGAATTAGCAATAGGAAAACCTATGACTTAGAATGGAAACAGTCTTAGATCTTGTTTGCATTGTTGGAGAGAAGGTTGGTTTGAAAATCTACAATATTTAAAGAATTGAATCAATTTCATCCAATATTCAGCAATATTGTGCTTGTAATCAGATTCAGTTACAAATGCAATCTGCAGAGGGTTTTCGAAAACACTACAAGCCAAATTGTCACACTGTTGCATTGTTACGCTTCTCACATATTTGACTGGCTCCAATAGACTTGTAAACTGACCTCTCTTTATCCAGGTAATCTATTAACAAAAGGGCCTGAGATAAATTACCTGATTGACAGCTGCCTAAAAGCCAAATGCAAGAGCATATTAACAAAAAAATCTGGGTCAGCAGGATGCTTTCTGTATAAATTTCTTCCAATGCTGTTGATTGCATATGTTATGAAAACAATGGTTTCAAGGTTTCTTAAGTTTTTATGCCCCATGGCACATCAACATCATTTGTCAAATATTGAAAGATCTCTTTGCCAGGACACTTTCTGTCAGAGTTGGTCAAATTCTGTTTATCATTTTTTCTTTTAGAAAAAGAAGTCATTTAAAGGTTTTTCTATTTTTAGTCATCATGGCCATATTTGATGGTGGATACTGTGAAAGGCCTTTAGAGTTGACCAAATTCTCTAAAAGAATCTTTTTAGAAGAAACTATTAAACAATTTTTTATTTTTAGTAGCAGCAGCCATATCTGATGCAAGATTGGCATCATTTGTAAAAATTAAAAGGCCCTTCATGCAAAGATGCTTTCTGTCCTGTTTGGTCAAATTCTGTCGAGTGGTTATTGAGAAGTCACTCAAACGATTTTCTATTTGTAGCAATAGTGGCCATATTCAATGGCAAATCAGTATCAATTTATAAATTTAAGAGCCCTTAATGTCAGACTTTTTTGGTCGAATTCTGCTGACCAGTTTCTGAGAAGAAATTGCTTATAGATTTTTTAAATTTGTAGTCCTGGTGGCCATATTTTGTGGCAGATTGGCATTAATGGTATAAACCTGAAATGCTGTCCAATTCTGTTAAGCAGATTTGGAGAAAGTAATTTAAAGATTGTTCTTTTTTTAGTAATGGTAGCCATATCTGATGAAAGGCCTCTAAGTCAAGATGCTTTCTGTACAATTTGGTCATATTCTGTTGAGCAGGTTTTGAAAAGAAGTTTTATTCATTTCCAGGTGAAAATACACCGACCATACGATGAGAATTTGTCCTCCCATTAGGGTGAACCAGAAGATTCAAGAACACTTGATCGCCCCTGGGCCACCCTGTAGATACATTGCCCATGTGTACTGTCCTTCATTCTTTTTAGGATGCATCCTTATGTAGTGGGACATCAGTGCATAGTGGGCGGATGGAATCTGGCAATAGCAACAGGTAAGTATTACATCATTAAAATTAGTTTTACCCCCCACCAAAAAACTACATTTTAATATCAGTAATAGATACCTGTTGCTATTGCACAGCTGAATTTGTGTTTGGTGGAAGGCTGATGATCCCTGTTGAAGTAAAACAAACACAAGAAATACTCACCCTCGTTGAAGAGTAGGAGACTACTGCTGGATGGAATCTGCGTGGGCTACTTTCTCAGTGACAATGATCTGGCTCAAGAAGAATATGCCTTCACTTTGGTGAGCTAACAAGCAAAGGTAAAAGGAGGAGAAAGTAGTGTGAGAATGCCAAAACACGGCTTTCATCAGATCCTCCAGAGACGAACGAGTTAGAAAGGCCCATGAGGCAACAATGGCTCGATTTTCAAGGGCTTTAATTTTCATAATTGAAAGGTCCCTATCGGTAAGGGACTTGTAAGCTCTCTTGATAGTTATTGCAATCCACCTTGAAATGGTGGAAGCTGAAATATCAGTAGAATCTTTAATGAGAAAGAAAATATGCTTCCTACCCTTTCTTCTCTCTTTAAAGGCTGCCAAACAAAAACATAAAGCCCTAACTGGACATAAAAGTCTATCTTAATCATCCACATCACAGACATGACAGATATCATTTGAGTTGAGCCAAACATGAAGGTGGAGAATCTGGGGTTTTTTGTGAAGGAGAGAGCCCCTGTGCTGCGATTGGAGGTCCTTCCTCTGATGTAATGTCCTGGGATGGTCCACCAGCAGATCGAGAAGATCGTTGAACCACAATCGCTGGACCCACAGAGTGACTATCAAAATGAGCTGAGCAGTGGAGTGCCTTACTTTGTGGGATCATCCTGAAAAGTGGGCAGGCGTAAGCGAACAGATGATCCTACTTCAGGCTGAAAGCATCTACAGCCCACGCCCTCAGGTTGGGGACTGAGGAAAAATAAGAGGGGGCTTGTTGTTTAGTTTGCCGGCAAACAAGTCCACCAAAGGACTCCCCTAAAGTTGGAACAGGGAGTCTACTATGGATTGGTGGAGTGACCATTCTGTGAGGACTATCTTCCCTTTCCTTGCCAGACTGTCTGTAAAAATATTCTTTTTGCTGGGAATGTGGCAAACTTGGAGGGTAATTCCTTCCAAAATTGCCCAGCGAAGAAGGTTCCAAACCTCCTTGTCTTCTGAGGTACGCTACTACCAACGTATTGTTGGAAGAGACCATCACGCAGCGACCTCTAATTTTGTGGACGCACTCCTGAAGGACTAAGAACACTGCCCTTATTTCCAAATTGCTGATGTGGAGGATAGACTTTTCCCAGGACCATGAACCCTGAAGAATCAGTCCTTTTGGCTCCAGATGAGCGCCCCACCCTGAATCTGATGCGTCTGTGAACAGATAGGAGTTGGATTCAGGGGCATGCATGGGGACTCCGGCCAGAAACCAGTTCCAATTTGTCCACCAAATCAGATGATGGTGGAAATCCTGACCTAGAGAAATCTGAGCATTCAGAGGGTCCCTGTGTGGTTTCCGGACTGACAACAGGAGAAACTGGAGAGGATGCAAGTGTAGTCTGCCTAGGGGAACCAGGTGCGCTGCGGATTTCAAGGTCTCCATAAAAGAGAGAAAAAGACAAGCTGACAATGTGGTCTTTACTCTCAGTGCTTCCATCAGGGACAGGATCTTGTCTACTCTGTCCCAAGGGACACGGACTAATCCTGTTTGTGAGGAAATTCATCCCCATGTAGACAAAATCTTGAGATGGAGTGAGCTCCGATTTCTCTAGGTTTGGCAGAAGGCCCAGTCTGGTCACTATGTACCAACAGCGAGACAGATCTAGTCTGAGGGACTCTAGCCAGCCTTGTGGATCAACCAATCATCAAAATATTGGAAGATTGGGATACCTAGTGACCTTAAATGGGATGCAACTACTCGCTTAACCCTGGTAAAAGCTCTGGGTGCGGAGGCTAGGCCGAATGGCAGAGTTCAAAATTGGAAGACCTCCCCATCCAAGCAAAACCAGAGGTACTTCCCGTGTGGGTGGAAAGATTGAGATGTGAAGGTTCGCATCCTGAAGATTGATGAAGACTGCCCAATCACCAGATCTTATGGCATTCCTGACTTAGGCTGTGGTCTCCATCTTGAATGGTTCCTGTTTAGGGAGGAAAGGTCAATAAGTAGATGGGATTTTCCCCCTTTCTTGGGACCCAGGAAAATCCGGGGGTAGAGAGTCGTTTAACACCCTCTCTACTGCATTCTTCTGAAGAAGAGAGTGAACCTCTTCCTTTAAGTGCACCAGATTTAACTTGTGGAAGAATATGGGGGACCTTACTAGAGGAGGGAGATCCTGAAACTGAAGCCGCTATCCATCTTTTATGATAGAAATGATCCAGCCATCGACTGTTACATCAGACCAAGCCCCTGAAAAGAGGTTTAGTCTGGCGCCTATGGGAACCAATGGAAGAGATACACCCTGCTGGAGAGACAGAAAGAGTTCCTAGGGCTGTCCACCCTTGTCCTTGGGAAATTTCCTCCCTGGGCCATCGTGACGCTTCCTTTTAGGGAAGTTCTGAAACGGTGTTGTTGATCTCTCATATCCTGAGAAGCCACAGAGGGATGAGCCCTCCAAAGAGAGTCTCTGCCTCCAGGGGGCAGCTTTCAGAAGCTTCTTAATGTGCTCTATTAAGAGCTTGATGTGTCCAAAGCAACATCCCTGCATGCTGAGAAGTTTTTGTCACTGCTTCCAACAAACAATGAAGGGCCTATGGTTACTAGTGACCTAGCCTTTTGTTCTAAGGATTCCAGAGTTTTCGCTGGTAGGTGAGCCCAGTTCCCCGTAGAAATGCCCACTTGAGCTTCAGCATCCAGATTAGGCAGGTTAGTGGACCAGGAAGGGGTATGAACTTAATAGCTAGATGCAGCTACCAAGGGTAACAATGTAGAGGGTGGACAGATCACTCCTTACATTGTCTAGCAAAGTCTTGGCCCTTGCTAAACCTTTGGGAGAACTCCTTAATCGTAACCAAGTGAGGAAGCAACAAGAGATCTGGTTGAGAGCTTGCACCAGAAAGTTTTTCCAAACTGGAAAGAATTTTAGAGTTACCAGAACATGAAGGTTTGGGACACTGGTCACTGGGCAAGAGGTGGTAAACCTCATTTACAGCTTTGTTGAAAGACCAGCTCTCTTCCTCCTCTGCCACCTTTACTGACGGGTGAGAGGAGGCTGGGGACCTGAAGGCAGGGGGCACCATTCTGTATCAAATTCATATGCATCGACGAGGACAGAAAGGACGTCTTTGTCCTGCTCTCTCTCTCTCCTGGGAGGCAGGACTATGTGACCCAATGTCTCTCTGTTGCAGGCAGACTTGGAGGGAAGAAGAACTTGAACCGGTAACTCCTCCCATGGAGCTAATGGACTGTCATTAGCAGCAGACTCAGCAGATTGGTGAGAGTGACTCTCTACTCTCCAAGAGCATTTGGGGGAAGAGGTCCATCCCCTCCCTCTTTTTTGACCCAACTTCGTAAGGAGATATAGGTCCATGGCCTGCAGCACTGACCTCTATACCATGTGGCTAAGGTCCAGAAGTCCATGGCTGCATGCAGGGAAAGGGCCAATCACTTCCCTGCAGTGGAAGGCCCCACATCCAGTAGGGATTTAGAGGGATTATAGGGAATGGGGGGGATGCCAATCCAATTCCTTCCCTAATCTGGCATCTATAAGTCGATTCCAATCCCCCATGGGAAGAAATGGCAGTCTGGAGAGAGGGGAGTCTTGACCCAATTCCTATCCCAGTACCATAGGGGCCCCAATGACCAAAGACCAGTGACTGGCACCTGGTGCCCAGTGACTGGTCAAAGACCTGTCAGGCGACTCAGATATGTAGGAATACCCTTCCCCAGATCAGATAGACTTAGATCTGAGCTCTCCCCTTATCAGGTGACTAGATCCCATCACCAACAATGGACACTGGGGATTGAAAAGGTGTTGCTCCACCCTTACGATGGGGGGGGGGGGGCACGACTCAATTTCAGCCTGCACCAAGCTATTGACAAGTAGAGGGTGCTGCTCCCCCCTCATGGGGAGTGGTCCAACTCACTCTCTGCCCTTCTGGATGAAAGAGGGTGCTGCTCCTCCATGATGGGAGGGCACGACTCACTCTGTCCTAGTCGAAAAGAGAGAGTGCTGCTTGTCCCTCATGAGAGGGTGCAACTCGCTCTCTGTTCTCACGGAATGGGGAGGGTGCTGCTCCTTCCTAAAGAGAGGGCGCTACTCACTCTCCACTTGTTTATAACCTCCCTTGAGAGGGGGCCCACTAACCCTAAGAGTCTCTGATGAGACTTTGGTAATCCTTCACTGAGACCTGAGAGACTCAGATAACGAAAACCCTGAAAATTCTGAGAAAGATGAGGAAGGAACTTTCTTCCTCCCTTTATGGGTATGTCTATGCTCAGTGAGATCCCAGACCTCATCTGACCATAGGCTGCAAAAGGGGCAACCATCTGTCCTCTCACAGTCTGTACAAGATAGGCAAGTGGGGCGTGTGTCCCAGGGGGCTTTCCTGTGACCACACCTACCCACACCATACTTAGACATTGCTGTAAAAGGGAAAATAAGATTTATTCAAAAACTTCTATGCAAAGGTAATGCGTGGACTAAGTCTATGCTAATATGATAACAGTGAGAAGTCACCTTACTTAGGTGTTGTCACAAAGAATTAAAACAATCACTGATGTTTTAATGCAAAATGTAAGCAATGCTAACCTGAGTACTGAAAATTATAAGATAATGAAGCCAACCAGGCTTAAACAAAAGCTAGGGACGACTAAATTAGCAAAAAAACCAGTTGGTAAGACTGCTAATAAAAAATAATAATATCAAGGAAAACTATCTGAAACTGAGTTGGAGAATGAACTGGTGGTCGATAACCAAACAGGCGATATGAAGGTTAAAAGTGGTGTGTGACCTGCTTTTCAGAGTATAAAAATAGCACAATTCACAATAAGGAATGTGAGTTACAATGGTTCATACTGAATAATAAGATGAATCAAAGTGAGTCTGAAGACTCAATTAGGCAAGGACAGGGAAATTTTAACAAAATACCTAACCTAGCTAGAAAAACTGCACAACTAAATTAGTTTACACTAACACCCTAGAAGGGTGAAAAAATGACAATAAAATACAAGGCTGTACACAATGTGTACCAGAACAATTGCTAATAACTTGAGAAAGAGCTCAAATTAAACTGAGAAAAGTCTTGATCAGAGATAATTCCATTACAAAAACAATGCACATAAAGAATATAGTAAATTCGCTTGCTAACCCCTGAAGCAAATTAAAGCAAATCTTTATTGATGTAAACAAGACAGACATAACAGCCATGAGACCGAAAAAGAATAAAGCACAATGCGCATGGGCAACTTATCTATGGGGTGGCCCAGGGGCAATCGAGTGTTCTAGAATCTTCTGGTTCACCCTAATGGGAGGACACATTTTCATCATACAGTCAGGGTATTTTCTGCCCAGAAAAGTACCAGCTATGCAATAGCAACAGGTATGTATTACTGATATTAAACTGAAAGCCATCTATGCAGGGATGCTTTCTGAACAATTTGGTAAAATTCTGTTTAGCAGTTTTTGAGAAGTTGTTTAAAGGTTTCGCTATTTTTAGTAATGGTGGCTATATCTGATGGTGGACAGGCATCATTTGAACACATTTTAAAGACCTTCATGCCAGGATACTTTTTGTCAAATTTAGTTAAATTCTATTGAGCTGTTTTTGAGAAGAAGTTGTTTCAAGGTTTTTATATTTTAGTGAGAGTGGTCATGTTGCAAGATGGATTGGTATCCGTTGAACAAATCTGAAAGGCCTTGATGCCAGAATGCTTCCTATAAATGTATGTACAAATTGGCCAAGTAGTTTTTGAGAAGTTGCAAATAGCAATTGTGAATTGACATCATCCACCCCATGTTTAACAGTCTTCTTGTAAGCACTAGTGGGGCATGGTTGACTCTGGAGATTACTGACCAACATGTCTCAATGTCCTTGACTTTTGGTCAAAGTATGTGGTCTTCAACTAAATTTACATAAGCCATTATTTTCTTATTAGATTTACCATGACCATGATTTCTGACCTTTAGAACACACAATGTACAGGTTTCTATATTACTCTCTATAAAAAAAATGCACAAAACTTAGTCATTTCATTCATGAATTTATAATTTCTAACCTGATTGTCTTTTTTTTCCTACAGCAAGAGTTATGTAGTTCATCGTCTCTGATAAGCTCCAATAATTCCGTAAATTTAAGTAACTTTGGGAGTTGCATCACTTTGAACCCATGTACATAAAAGTTACACTGCTTTACCTTTTTATTTTGTTCAATTTTTTTGAGAAATATGAAAACAAGACATTTAAAATATTGGATGCAGATGACACAGTTTTTACCTTCGATGTATGTGTAGTCCAAGGAATCTCACCCCTTAACTGAAAATGGACTTTTCCAGGTGGAAAGGACAGTGAGCAGGCTGGTTGTTTACATTGAAAACTTTCCTTTGGTTTTTAACACAAACAAAGACAACAGTGTTAGGGACCCCCTGGCAACAATCAAGTTAGAAATTATAAATTAATTAATGAAATGATTAAGTTTTGTGCATTTGTTATATCCCTGATGCTTTTCGTTGTTAAAATTGCAAGGGAGATACAAACTGCCCGAGGGTGGGGGTGGGTAGGCAAATACTATAATGTTACTGTGTAGAAACCATTTTTCTTCTTTCAGCAACAGTGACCTTGACCTTTCACCCCCAAATCCTTACCCCAAGTACAAGCAAGCCATAAAGTTTGGTTATAGTAGATGGTGGAGAACTCAAGTTATTATGTGGAAACAAAAAAGGGAACAGATGGGCAGATGTATGGATGGACAGATTTCATAAAATAATATGCTCCACCTTATGGCAAGGAATGGATTGAATAAAGCTACAACATACCATTCTGTAGTTCTAAACAGATATGTTTTCTCCAGTCGCCCTTGACAACTGTGGTCCCTCCTCTTTCAAGCCTCTGAACAATATCACAGTCTTCTTTCTCTTTCTCTATCCTGTCACTAACATCCTGAACAGTAAGAAATTAAACAATCAACATGGGCTATATATTATTATTAGTAGTAGTATTATCATTATTACATCAAGAACAGACACAGAAAGTAGTATGGCCTTACACTAAGAATACAAAATGAAGCCTTGTTAATACATACCGTATATACTTGTGTATTTCAAACTGATTTCCGTATTGATTCTTTGAATGGATTTGTTATTTGGGACTAATTGTTAATCTGAACAAATGGGAAATGAACTTAAGTGTCAGGATAAACACTGTTTCATAGTGCACACCTGTACATATGTATGCATAGGATTTAACAGCATATCAGCAAAACACTGGCTATATAGTGCCAAGTAAGTTTAGGTATCCAAAAAAAAGACATGCAAAATAAAGATAAAGGCAAAAAGGGTAAAATCCTTAAAATACAAAGTCAAATTTTTCTATATAAATCACAACATTTTAAAAGCCCAAGCATTCTCAGCTGGAACACCTGTAAAAAATGGGTTCTATATCAGAAAGGTATACTTATCATTTTGAGATTTAAACACCAATATGCCTTTACACAAGTAATCAAACACCAATATGCCTTGACATAAGTAATCAAACACCAATATGGCTTTACACAAGCAATCAAACACCAATATGCCTTTACATAAGTAATCAAACACCAATATGCTTTCACATAAGTAATCAAACACCAATATGCCTTTACACAAGTAATCAAACACCAATATGCCTTGACATAAGTAATCAAGCACCAATATGGCTTTACACAAGCAATCAAACACCAATATGCCTTGACATAAGTAATCAAGCACCAATATGCCTTTACATAAGTAATCAAACACCAATATTCTTTCACATAAGTAATCAAACACCAATATGCCTTTACACAAGTAATCAAACACCAATATGGCTTTACACAAGTAATCAAACACCAATATGCCTTTACATAAGTAATCAAACACCAATATGCTTTCACATAAGTAATCAAACACCAATATGCCTTTACATAAGTAATCAAACACCAATATGCTTTCACATAAGTAATCAAACACCAATATGCCTTTACATAAGTAATCAAACACCAATATGCTTTCACATAAGTAATCAAACACCAATATGCCTTTACATAAGTAATCAAACACCAATATGCCTTTACATAAGTAATCAAACACCAATATGCTTTCACATAAGTAATCAAACACCAATATGCCTTTACATAAGTAATCAAACACCAATATGCTTTCACATAAGTAATCAAACACCAATATGCTTTCACATAAGTAATCAAACACCAATATGCCTTTACATAAGTAATCAAACACCAATATGCCTTTACATAAGTAATCAAACACCAATATGCCTTTACATAAGTAATCAAAAACCAATATGCTTTCACATAAGTAATCAAACACCGATATGCTTTCACATAAGTAATCAAAAACCAATATGCTTTCACATAAGTAATCAAACACCAATATGCTTTCACATAAGTAATCAAACACCAATATGCTTTCACATAAGTAATCAAACACCAATATGCTTTCACATAAGTAATCAAACACAAATATGCCTTTACATAAGTAATCAAACACCAATATGCTTTCACATAAGTAATCAAACACCAATATGCTTTCACATAAGTAATCAAACACCAATATGCCTTTACACAAGTAATCAAACACCAATATGCTTTCACATAAGTAATCAAACACCAATATGCCTTTACACAAGTAATCAAACACCAATATGCCTTCACACAAGCAATCAAACACCAATATGCCTTTACATAAGTAATCAAACACCAATATGCTTTCACATAAGTAATCAAACATCAATATGGCTTTACACAAGCAATCAAGCACCAATATGCCTTTATATAGGCTTGTTACAATATATTATGCCTTTACACAAGTAATCAAACACCAATATGCTTTCACATAAGTAATCAAACACCAATATGCCTTTACATAAGTAATCAAACACCAATATGCCTTTACATAAGTAATCAAAAACCAATATGCTTTCACATAAGTAATCAAACACCGATATGCTTTCACATAAGTAATCAAACACCAATATGCTTTCACATAAGTAATCGAACACCAATATGCTTTCACATAAGTAATCAAACACCAATATGCCTTTACATAAGTAATCAAACACCAATATGCTTTCACATAAGTAATCAAACACCAATATGCTTTCACATAAGTAATCAAACACCAATATGCCTTTACACAAGTAATCAAACACCAATATGCTTTCACATAAGTAATCAAACACCAATATGCCTTTACATAAGTAATCAAACACCAATATGCCTTTACATAAGTAATCAAACACCAATATGCTTTCACATAAGTAATCAAACACCAATATGCCTTTACATAAGTAATCAAACACCAAATTTCCTTTACATAAGTAATCAAACACCAATATGCTTTCACATAAGTAATCAAACACCAATATGCCTTTACATAAGTAATCAAACACCAATATGCTTTCACATAAGTAATCAAACACCAATATGCTTTTACATAAGTAATCAAACACCAATATGGCTTTACAAAGCAATCAAGCACCAATATGCCTTTATATAGGCTTGTTACAATATATTATATTTTCTTTATGAAAACTGTCCATTATAGATAATTAAATGTATTTTCTAAGTACTTGTGAAATTTACACAAACCAGACTAATTGAGAAAAAAAAACTATATCGGTGTATGCACATTTAAAAGTATAAGGGAGGCAACTCACCTGGAAGAACATGAGTTGCTTTTCTCTTCTCCAGAAGACGGGATGTTTCAGTACTGCTTTAGCAGTAGGTCGTGCACTTGGCTCAAAGGACAACATTTTCTCTATGATATCTCTTTGAACATACCCATCTAAAAGAGAAAGAAAGTTGAATAATTTAATTCATAGTTACATAAACAAGCATTCTGACAAGTGTGATTAGAGCAGTATGGCAGCTCTGTTGACAAAGCTGGTGATATTGGTTTTATTTAAGTCTTCTGAAAAGATTTTGATTGCATAAATGTTAAGGTCAACATCATTTTATTGAAAAAGTTGAAAACATGACAAAGTCATGTAGGAGCCCATATAGGGGCAATAATGAACCAGGATGGAAGCACAAAAGAGTTATAACTCTACTCAAACAGCAGACACTCAAAAGAAATGTTGATGATAGGTGTGTGTATGTGTATATATATATATATGTGTGTGTGTGTGTGTGTGTGTGCATGTGTGTGTGTGTGTGTGTGTGTGTGTGTGTGTGTGTGTGTGTGTGTGTGTGTGTGTGTGTGTGTGTGTGTGCAAAGGAAGTTACTCCAATACTCCAAGTATAGAAGAAATAGGAGAAAAAAAATGAAAACTTAAAATATTTGGTACTATTATGTGGCTTGGAATAAAATCATATAAACATGTTGGAAGGCTGCAGATAAATGCTAATTACACAAAATCATGATGAATACTCAATTTATGACACATATATATGTTGCTTATGTTCAGGAGTCATAACATCCTTGGGAAGACAGGCACATAACTATATGCACACTAATCTATAAGGCAGTTTACATTCTAATATGGTGACTAGATGCTGAGCTATTCTGACATCAGGATCCTAGTTGACTGAAACATGCCTTGATTTGGTTAAAAAAAAAGGGGGGGGTGGAAGGAAGGAAAACTAACAAAACCTATATCACAGTTACAGCTTCATTAAACTATTAACTTCACATAACAAATGGCATTATTGATTAAAGTGAGACAAATGATCACTTAGCTGTGCTGGTTGAAAGTGTGAACAAACAGAAGGAAGAATGGACAAATAAGGGTACAGATAAATGGATCAATGGAAAAAGTGATTACAATTGGGCTTCTATATCCATGTTTTGTACAGCCCCACAGTGTTGATTTTCAAGGACTTTTCAAGAAGTTTATAATCACTTTCAAAACTTTTTCAAGAAGTATTTTTCTTGCAGACACTGAACTTTTTCATATGTTACTTCGTTTATCACTGCATAAAAAGGTAGAAGAAAAAACATGTGACTAACTAGAGTGCCACTACAGCAAAGGGATACTACTCCATCTGGTAAATACCTACGTCATGTGTCATTTGATCTACCCAATGTTATCCCATTTTAATTATTTATTTATTGTTTTTGGAAATTTGCATTAAATATCAAAAATTCTGAATTTAAAAAGTGATATATTTTCTTCAGTTTTAACATTTTGCATTCCATCAGATAAGTTTAAGAAGTTCATAGAAAAATTCAAGGAGTTTTTTTTAAAAATGAATTCACAGTCTTTTCAAAGATAAAACTAAGTTTTTTTCAAAATTCAAGGAGTTTTCCAGGCAACCCCTCAGATTAAAGGATTTTTCAAGGTTGTACGAACCATGATATCTTCATGCAGCTGTGCATAAAAGCTTCAAATTATTTTTTTTTTTCAAATTATTTTTAAACAAATTTTTCCCACTTAAATTGCTTAAGATCTGTTAAATTGAGCAATTATGATAAACTATTTAAACTTTCTTGAGGACACTAAAGTTTGCTTCCAGTTGTCAAGACAACCATACATTTTATTCAATACAGACAATGGCTTCTGGACTCACCATTCATGGGTATACCATCTAAGCTGTATTCCCCATTCATAATATTAGCCTGTCTCTTTAATGCATCACCAAATGGGTGCTTCCCCCTGGTTAGCACATAGTACATCACACACCCAGCTGAGAAAATATCCACAGAACATGTCTGAAATGAAGTATGAAAAAGAAGTGCAGATGCTATCACTGGTGAGGACCTTTCACTGGCTAACTGACAAGTAGGTACATTTCATGTTTCCAAATAAACATATTACTACAGGTAGAACTCAAAGAAATAAATGCAAACAAGAAAGATTAGTAAATTCGATCACATACACTGGTGTTAAATTTCTCATTCAACACCAGATTAATAAGATTGGTTATTTTTTAACATTCCTTATTCAGAAGTACATCAAAAACAGAATTGACTGTGAAATTTGTTTGGGGGTATTTTGGTTGAAAACTTGACACATGATGGACAGTAGACAAACAGTATTAACGACCACTGTATCTACCCTTTTATAACTTTTCCATGGCCTTGATCTTTGACTTTTTCACCTATCAACCACTAACTTTTCATATACCCAAGAGAACCTTAGTGCTCATTCTCATGACAGTCCACTGCAGCAAACAGATGATGAACAATTTTTAAGAATTCAGCCAACTGTAATGATTCACAGAAAAGCCGTACAATGAATGACACTGTTATCAATGTACATTTTGTGATATGAATTACAAGGAAATTTTTCCTTTGTTGTCTGTAAATAACCTCTGCCATGGGTGAACTACAGTAGGGGTGTCAAACTCATTTGCTATGGCAGGCCAGATTTGATATAAATACAGTGAAACTCCTCAAAACCAAACCCTCAGGATACCAGAATCCCCTCAAGACTGATATTTTTTCTTAGTCCCGAAATTTTCCTTCTTTATTATCATAATTTTTTCCCCAGTAAACCGAAACCCCTCAACTCTGAACACCGGAACAATTTTTGATCCCCAATTTCAATTTTACGTTAAAAAATACCCCATAAAACCCAAACTCAGTTGAAACTTGGAAATATATTTTAGCTGCTAAATTCCTGACACACGTTGGAACATATTAATTACGGTTAATAGGTGCTGTAGTAGTCTGATTGTCGAGACAAAGACCCAAAAACTGCCATAAAGGCACGCGAGGTTAAAACAACATTTTACACACGCGCCAACACAGATTAGGGCTGACAATAGGCTAATCTGAAGTCTTTGCATCACACAGAAGAGTCAACTTTTATGGCTAATTACATGTATTAATAACTAAATGCTTACAGGTAAGCCAATTTAGAAAGATTATTAATGCGAACAATGATAACGTCAGTGAAAATGGCGAAGACGATATTCCCTTGGCTCGACTGGCTCATGAATTACGACTGGACATTGACCCTGAGCGCCTATATCATTTTGACAATGATGTTCCTGTTGAGGATAATTCCGATGACTGGGAGAGTGAACTTGTTTCGCAGTTTCGTGAAAGCAATCAGGCCAATGATGAAAGCAATGAATATGATGATGACAATGTATGTTCTGAGCCACCTGGCAGTGATATGACATACCCTGAAATTTTAGAGTTTATAAAGAGATTAAAAACTTTCACGATCGCAATGGATGACCGTTATTTGGCTATGGCACAAGAAATGGAGTCATTAACGCAAGCTACATTAGTTAAAGAATGATGTAAGAAACAACAGACAACGCTCCATGCCTTCTTCAAGCCAGACTCTTGAACTGTGAACATTATGAATTATACGGAGTATTTACATATTGTGGAGTATCATTCATAATTCCAATGGACTTATAGTAAAGCAATAAAAGATCTGTATTTCATTCCTCGTATATATCTTGTGACGAGGACTGTATTTCTGTGTGGAGCAACTGTATTTATTCCTGTGAAAGGATACAATTTTCGGTAGGAATGTATCTTGTTCAGCTAATTCTTCATTAAATTCAAGTATAAAAAAAAAAAGAAAAAAAAAATATCAGCTTTCTTAAATTTGTGCACATTTACACACACATATACTGATCCTTTCGTAACTGCATTCTCTCTCTCTCTCTCTCTCTCTCTCTCTCTCTCTCTCTCTCTCTCTCTCATCACATAAGAGCTCTGAAAGAGATTTTTTTTCACATCTGCAAAAGCCTCAGTAAACCGAAAACTTCTCAAAACCGGAAAAAAATTGGGTCCCAAGAGTGTTTGGCTTTGAGTAGTTTCACTGTATTAATAAATAATAATAAATCATAATAATAAATAATGAGTCTGGCGGGCTGTATCTGGCCCGCAGGCCGTATATTTGACACCCCTGAACTACAGTGTTAATTTAATGATTGTGAAGATAACAAAACTCACTAATAGGGCTCCAGTTAGAGTTATACTTGCTTTGCACCTCTGCAGCTGCATGTTAAATCCCCAGTTCTAACATGAGCATGGAACAGTGATTGCCATTCAAAGTTGGAGTTTTATCCAAGTTTTCCACTCTTTCCATATCAAGAAGCACACTATACCAAGACCCAAGCTCTCAAAAAAAACTTATATAAAATTATGAAAACTTGTACAATCAACAACAAACAAATGAAGTTCAAATTTAAATGAATTTCATTACTGTTCTCTGTTCTTCTTTCAGCATCTCCGGAGCTATCCATCCCTCTGTACCTGCTACCCCAGATCTTCTAGAGAAAGACATTCTTCCCGCTGCCAGTTTTTTACAGAGACCAAAATCTGAGATCATGGCTCTCACTTCACCCTGAGCATTGGGTTGGGATATCAATACATTGTGTGGCTTTAAGTCACGATGAACTGAAAAATAAACACCTGCCTCTGATACAAATTCTAGACAAAAATATATGTTTGGCATATAGATCACTTTAAAAAAATTTAAACAACTCAATACTGCATACTGCACTTTCAAATTTCTGAATACAGATACTTAAGACACGTAAAGCAAAATACTGCTGTTAAGACCACTAACCAGACTCCTGAAATGAATCTCCTGATGGAATTCACCACATACTCATTGTGCAGATAGCAGGTGTGTAGTATGGGTCTTCTGGTTCTCTGAATCAACAATTCTAATAATATTTAAGTCCTTCGAAAGAAAAGAACCAGTCTGTAAATCCAACAACACACTTGTGCTATTTGGAAACTGACAAGAGTGATGGAATAGTTTCATTATGAAAATAAACTCATGAGCAAAATAGACCTGAACTGGGAGGTGATTTCATTTTAAAAGATATATTTAATATTTTACAAAGTAAATTTGAATATTTAGATGTTGTTATTGAAAAATATTCTTACAGTATTTTAGTGTGGTCATAAAGAAAGGTTTTACTGTATCTAAAATGACAAACTTTTTTGCTCATTCAAAATCAGTATGATTTCTTCGAAAACTTTCACTCATGCTTGGTGATTCTATGTAGTGTTCATTCACAATAAAATGGGTCATTAGATCCTTAGAGGACAAAGAAACTAATGGAAATATGACACAATTCTGTCTGTTTTTAACTAACTTCCAACCAGTAAAAATTGTTTATTATAAACAGAATTTTGTTAAAAACAACACGTGAATATTCACTACATCTGAGTAAGTTTAGATAATTTTATTTTTATTTTCTCCATTTATACTGTAATGTGATGATTCTTCATAAATCAAAGCATACTACACTATTTAATATGGAACTCAAATATGAATATATTACTTACTTTCAGTCATCAAGAATTAAAGCATCCTGTAAGTTCTCATACTATTTCTGTAGTACAAATTGATTGTGCAAGCAAAGTCAAATGGCACTGAAATGTTCTGTCATGTAACTTAACAAGTGGCTAAGTGGGCCTGAGACAATTTACCTGGCTGACATCTGCCTAACAGCCAAATGAAAGAGCAGTTGGCCAAGAAATCTGGGTCAGTAGGATGCTTTCTGCTGAAATTTCTTCCTTTGCTTTGATTGCATATGTTATGACAACAACTCTTTCCATGTTTCTCTAGTTTTTTTTCTGTTCATCCATATTTGATGGCACATCATCAACATCTGTCCAGTACTGAAAGGTCCCTATGCCAGGATGCTTAGTGTCAAAGTTGGTCAAATTCTGGTAACTGGGATTTTTTAAAATAAAGTTACTTAAATGTTTTTCTACTTTCACTAATAGCAGCCATATCTGATGGTGGAACAGCATCATTTGTATCAATCTGAAAGGTATTCAAGCTAAGACACTTTCTGTCAAATTTGATCAAATCTGTAAAACAGTTTTTTAGAAGAAGTTTTTAAAGGTTTTTCTATTTTCAGTAACAGCAGTCAGACTTGATGGCAGATTGGCATCATTTGTACAAAATTAAAAGCCCTTCATGCCAGAATGCTTTCTGTAAAATTTAGTCAAATTCTGAAGAGTGGTTTCTAAGAAGTAATTTAAAGAATGTTCAATTTTTAGTAATGGCAGCCATATTTGATGGTGAATATGCATCATTTGTATAAATTTGTAAGCCCTTGATACAAAATACTTTGTCATATTTGGTCAATTTCTTCTGAGCAGTTACTGAGAAGTAGTCATTTAAAGTTTTTTCTATCTTTAGTAATGGTGCCTACATTTGATGGTTGACTGGCATCATTTGTATAAATTTGAAAGCACTTTATGCCAGGATACTTTCTGTAAAGTCTGATCAAATTCCATTGATTACTTTTCAGATGTTTAAATGTTTTACTATTTTCTGCAATGGTGGCCATATTTGATGGTGGATCGGCATCATTTGTATAAAGCTGAAAGCCATCTATGCGAAGATTATTTCTGTCATATTTTGTCAAATTCTGTTGAGCAGTTTTTGTGAAAGTCATTTAAATGTGTTTATATTTTTAGTAATGGTGGTCATACTTGATGGCGGATCAGCATCAGTTGTATAAATTCGAAAGTCCCCCACACCTGGATGCTTTCTGTCAAATTTGCTCAAATTTTGCTGAGTAGTGAGAAGTCATTTAAAGGTAATTTATTTTTTGTAATGGTGCCTATATTTTATGGCAAATTGGCATCATTTGTAAAAATCGGGAAGGTCTTCCTCCCGAGATGCTTTCAATAAAGCTTGGTTAAGTCTATTCAGAAATTTTGGAAAACAACTTGCTTAAAGGTTTTTCTATTTATAGTTGTGGTGTTTATATTTTATGTGAGATTGGCTTTGTCTGTATAAATCTAGAAAGTCTTCATACCAGGATGCATTATGTCCAGTGAGGTCAAATCCTGTTCAGCAGTTTTGGAGAAGTTGTTTACAGGTTTTTAAATTTTTACTAATGGTGGCCACATTTGATGGCAAATTTGCATCATTTGTATAAACTTCAAAGGCCTTTATGCCAGGATGCACTGTGCCAAGCTTGGCTGAAACTGGTCTCATGGGTTTTAAGAAGTTGAAAATAGCAATTGCTGATGGACGATGGATAGCTTGTTTTATTTTTAGTCAGTGTGGCCATATCTGAAAGCGGATCAGCATCATTTGTACAAACTTGAAAGGTCTTCATGCAAGTATGCTTTCTGTCAAATTTCATAAAATTCTGTCCAGTGGTTTTTGAGAAATTTTTGGGTTTTTCTATTTTTAGTAATGGTGGCCATATTTGATGAAGGATCAGCATTATTTGTATAAATGTGAAAGTCCTTCATACTGCGATGCACTGCCAAATTTGATCAAAAATTATTCCAGTGGTTCAAAATAGCAATTTAAAATAGCAATTGTTGATGGACACATGCTGCATGAAGGACACAGGGCCATACCAGAAGTTCACTTGGCCTTAGAGCCATGTGAGTTAAAAATCTATACTTTTTAAGAATTTTTTCATAAAAAGCTAACTTCTGAAACTTTATATACCAATTATACTTGCATATAAGCTGATACCAAGTGCAAACTGCATAGACCCAGATCTGCCATCGCATAATGCGGCGGCAGATCTGGGTCTATATAGTTTATAAGGACTAATCAGTAGAACAAACAACACAGACCCTGATCTGCTGGCGCATTATCAGGGTCTATGTTGTTTGCACTTGGACCCGGCTTAAACGCGAGTATAGACGGTAATTACATTTTTCTAAAACATGCATATTTTCAGTATCTGTCTGAACAGCAACTAATAATTTGTGAAAAATGGAGATACCGGTCTTGTATAACAACAAGAAGCTGGCCATGGCCTGTATGTCAAGCGCACAAGTGAGTTTTGACAATGAGGGATAGACAAGGAAAATGACTAGAAAACTTCCAACTAGCCCATCCCTACAAGAAAGAATGTGTGGAGCTGATATATGAAATACATTTCTCTGTTTCAACATTTTGCTATTTGCTATTCTCATCTGTCTTTCTATATGATTCAGTGTTGGTGGAACTCTGGAAGAGGGTCCCAGGCTCCAGTTGATGGTGTAAAAACTACAGGGATTTGGCCGGAATGATGCTGAGGGGACCCTCTCCAATAGGCTGTTCCATCATATGATATGCAAAACCTTGACCAGTTTTGTCTTTTCTATTAAGACTCATCAGAGGGAGTTGTAAATTGTATTGGCATGTTGTGTGTGCCTTCGTATACCATAGATTAGCCGGTAATAACTGGCATTAGGTTACATGATCAAAATTAACCAATCATATTGTGTTAATCATTGGGTTAGCCAAGTGTTAGCTGGTATTGGTATTGTATAGCCAATGTTAGCTGGTGTTAGTCTGAGTTAACCATTGTTAGTCAACGTTTGCCAATGGTAGCCAGTATTTAGCCAGGTGAGAACATTCATTAAGCCTCTGTTAGCCTGGAATTAGCCAGGTGAAAGACCTGGATGGGCTTCTTAACTGGTGTTAGCTGGGTAGTTGGAGGTAATGGAGGCTCCTATCTAATAAGCCTAAAAAAAATTGTTAATCAACAAATCATATGTACACAAGGGGACAATACAGTAGGACCCCGCTATAGCACGATGGTCGGGGTCCACAAAACGGGATCGTGCTATGTCCCGAACCGTGCTATAACCAACCTAGACAAAACCAAGTCATTTAGCTGAAGAAAATGATGCATGCACCAAAAAAATGGGGGGGGGGGGGGTAAATTGTGGGCTCAAAACAACGTGCTTCATTGGCACAGTTACCATCTTAAATCAATGCATAATAAACGATAAATACACATGCAGTGAAAACAGAGATTGCACATATAATATTTTACTTTATTCAGAGAACCATGCACTGGTACATTTATATGTACATGTCTATTGTATAGCATGAATAGTTACAGGATCAACACGTGTACTCACCAGCCGATCTCATGGCATGCATAGGAGTGAGTCCATAATAATTCCATCGAAAATATGCACACAGAAGTATAATATCATTGTCTGATAAAGTTCTGAAATCCTACATCGTCGTCTAGTCATTGTAAATCGTCGTCGTCTAGTCATCATAAATCACGTTCGACTCCGATTCCTCAACTGTACTGTCATATGCGGGTGCTTATGCACGAGACTGAGCTTGGGCTCTTGCAAGTAACACTTTGATCATAAAGTCAGAAATCTATTAAAGGATGCAACTGGACACGTGTCAATTGTGCGGCAAGATCACAGGGAGTTCAAATAACCACCCTCTGTTACTTGGCACTGAACAAGTATCAAACAAGCGGCTTGATCAAAGGGTTGTCACGTGGGAAAACAAAGAGTGTGGTGCCTTTACAAGCTAAGGGATTAAGGTCAAAGTATATGCACAGGAAGTTGTAGAACTCTACTTGAAAACAAAGTGAGTGCTTTTACAAACCAGAGGCTTATCGGCCCACGTGCACTGGCAGATAACTTGGGAAATGTCACTTGGGAATTAAATCTGACTTGTGGAAACACCGGACTTAATCCTGTCCATGGCTTCAAGCTTCTCTTTAACAGAAACAGCTTAACGTTTCCGTGTACTGTTATCCATTGTAAATAACTACTAATTAAAACTCTGACACCTATTTGTTTAAACAACTAATTCAAGAATAATTGTTAATCAACAATGGGGTCATTTTTATAGGGGATGTACAATATTATTCACTTGTGAACTGATTGCGTGGGGATTGTCTAACAACACCGCCAAGCCACGTGTGCGCGTTGGCGGCTTTCGTTTTTTGGATGTTTTATAAATCATTGCCGCATGGTTTGAACAACTTTAGCTTTGAGATTGACTTTGATGATTGTCAATGACTTAAATTAATTGATTTATAAATTCAGGTGCGAATCTTTTATCAACCACCGCATTGTTTGGTGCTTGGCTGTGTATGCAGTTGAATGAGCAAACATATGTCGGCTATTGTTTGAGCAACGATTGTACACAGAATGTATTGAAGACAAACACAAAGAAGACTTAATGACTTTATTGTTCATGTATCAGTAATAATAAGATTAACACTTGTCAGCTTTAAAATGAGCTGACATCTTTCAAAAATAAACTAAGATCAAAGTGCAGTGATTGACTACTGACACATTTGAAATGAACATTCACAAATAGAAATGTTCAGCATCTTTATTCATTTAATGAAAGATGCAATCATAAGACACTTTTTCTTCGAGAATACAATACAGCTTGCCAAATTATTAAATCAAACTCTTGTTTATTTTGGCACAAAACTTTGCAGTAGTTCATGAAATTGGCGAAATTATTGTAAAATTTCGGTAGCCACGCCACGATCATATTATATCCGAATTCATACACGATCTCTTCCCCAAAATGATAATTAATTTTTTACACGTTATTTTTCGTACTTTGAAAAAATAATTTTGTTTCATGTACGAAAAAATAGATGAAATTTCGGGAACCATGCCACGATCGTGTTATATCCGAATTTGTGCTATAACGAAGCGTGCTATAGCGGGGTCCTACTGTAGTTGTTATGTGTAAATAAACTGAAATGATCATTATGTGAACAGAAAAAGCATGACTTTGGGTAGGAAAAGCAATTTAATAATCAAAAATGACAGAAAAGAAGTTTTATAGTCTATAATGTCTCTCCTAGAATACCTACCCCATCACATTAATGTTAGGAAATAAATTCCATTACCTCTCGAATCCAGCCCTCCCAGAAAGATTAAAAATGTATATTTTGTCTATATACCATATAGAATATGCAAACAGCATATATGGGAAGAATATCTCCCAGATATGATTATAATTACCTCCCAATAGAACTGCTAGGTGGACACCCATATACAGAATTTTTTTTTGCCATGGATCTGCTAGATGGACACCCATATAAAGGATGTAATTCAGGTTCAGATTGAGGTTGCTCACATTTGCATGGAGGTGTGGGAGGGTTTAATAGTAATATGATCAGGTAAGTAATCTCAAAGAAACTTAATTTACTATAAAATTTCTCTTCTCTGTCAAATATATTGCCCAATCACATTAACATTAGGAGAATATGTAATAGCAAAAGGAAATGGATCAGCATCCAACTTCTACTATGAATACCTTTGAAGCTATAAACCCATGCCCATGAGGAGGTTATGCTGTCATTAACTGGTCTGGTGATCAGCTAGGCCACAGGCACTGGACCCACCAAATTCAATTCACTTCTCTGTGATGCTAGATCTCAAAAATAGAAGCTTGAAAAGGTTGACTGTGCATGCCAGCCAATGGCTTCAATGATGTCTCAGACTGAAACACTCCATTTGAACATGACGTTCACAGTAATCACTTGAACCTCATGTGCGGAAATGACAGACTATGCTATGCATATAACCTACTTAAACCAAGACACCCATGCTTGAGAGGCTATCATTATGTCACATTTCCCAGCCTTTACTGGAAGGAAGAGATGTCAGGCCCCATGACTGTTTTCTGTGCATTTCAAGTAGTGCCTGCAAGCATTGACCAGATCTGGCAGCATTGCCTCATTTGATGTATCAAGCAAGTAAATGACTACCTTCTGATTGTCCACAAATGGTGACCTGTTCTTGGCTATGAAGCCTCATTGCATCATTAGGTAAACCAAACCAATTGATCAAAACTGGAGATAGTCTGTATCTACTGAATGGGCATGCAATTTACTCACCTGCATGCCAAAGATAGCAGCTTCAGCAAGGTTCTAGCCACAGGCTCAAACTTGTCCAAGTTGAGCCATGTCAGGACCTAGGAAAGGTTCCATTTGGGGAACAAGGCAAGGGACTAGAGCTGATCAAGGATGAAATTGGTCAGCAGGTCCAACAAGTCCTTGTCATGACTTATATCACTTCTACCATAATGTATGAATGTGTCAGAAATCATGGAGCAGCAGCCCTTGATAGTAATAGGGGTAAACTTCTCCTCAAAATGCCAGATAAGAAGTTAACAAGTTGAGAGATCAAGGCCTGCAACGAGATGATGTTGTAGACCTTGCAGAAGCCCATGAAAATGCACCACTTGCCCACATACACCTCCAAAGTGGAGGGTCTTCTAGTTCATGTGATCCTCCCTAAGATTAAACGGCTAAATTCCTTTCTGTACAAGGCTCTCCTGACAAGAGCCAAGCATGTTGGAGGAGCCTGTCGGGGCATGGATGGAAAACCTGCAACGCGGATTGCTCGAGAAGGTTAGGCAGAGCCAGGATTTTTTTTGGGTGGTCAATTTCTAGATCAAGTAGACTGTTCACCCATCACAGGAACTATCTGGGCCACTTTGCAGGTCTGGCTCCTTATATTCTTGATTATTCTTGGTATCAGACCAGTTGAAGAGAAGGCATAACCCCAAAACCCATCCCCAATTACTGACAGCACACCCATGGCATAGGCCTCTGGGTCCGGGACTGGAGAGATGAATGTGAGCATTTTGTGGATCCACCTTAATGCAAAGAGATCTATCACTGGACACCACCAAAGTAAGCAAATCTGTTGAAAGAGCGATGGGTAAAGAGACCACTTGGTATGAAGTGTCTTTCCCCTTCTTGATAAGTTGGCCAAGACATTAAACCTGCTGGGAATGTGTCTGATCTACACTAATCTTGTCCTGGGAGCACACGTGCAGAAAGTCCCAGACAAATACATTTGGTCCTCCCCTGTTTGTGGAGGTAGGTCACCAGCACCAAGTTGTTGGACATTATGAAGATTACCCTCCCACAAAGCTGATACTTCAAAGCATGAAAGACATTGATTATGACCTTCATTTCCAGAAGACTGATGGGAAGGGCACTCTCCTCTGGCCCGCAATTCACTGTGGTGAAGTGGGGCTGCAGTTGGGTTCCCCAACTGTATCAACTGGTGTCCATACTAACTCAGGCTGGTGTTTCTCCAAAGGAATTCCTGCTGTAAGCCATTGTCTGGTTTGCCACTGATGCAGGAACTGTTTTATCTTGGTCAAGATCATAAACCTGATGATCTAAGCAACCAGAAAAGGGGTGCCGCTGGGCCAGGAAGGCAATTTGGAGCAAATGCATGAATTAATGACAGAGGTGGAGCAGGTTTGCCATTACAATGAGTAAACAAGGAATTACAAAAACTCCCTCGCAGAAATCCACTCCATATTAGAAATGGATTCTGGGTGCTTGATAATGCATATGAGATGGAGGTGAACAAGGTGGAAGTAAAATAAAAAATTCCATACCAAGAAGGATGAAGTGCTGGGAGTGAGATATGACTTCTCACAGTACACAAGAAATTCCAGCTGGAAGAAAAGGGAGAGGAGACTGTTTATGTCCTTAAGAATGTCATCCAGATACAATGCAGTCGATGTTGATGAGACTACTGAACAGGGTGACAATGCAGTCGATAGTCTTCATAAATGCCTATGGGCTGAGATTGAGACTTAATGGGAGTGCACAAAAGTGGTATATATATATACATGTATATATATATATGATTCATTGAAATGCAAATTGAAGAAATTTGTGTGCAGCCAGATGGATTGGGATATAAAAGTATGCATCATTCAGACTGAGACTGACCACAAACTCATCCCTTTTTGATCTTTCTGTTCGCTTTTGGTACCTGGAAACGTTTGGAGTAAAACCTCGGAAAGTTTGGTCTGTGAGCTCTCTTTACTGCTCGCTTGGAGAGTAAAGTGCAGATCTTCTTGAGTTAGTTCCTTGACCAAACTTTGTGGATGGCTTGCACTTAAGGTTATGAAGAAACCTGTATATTCTGAGGTCTAAAGGTCAGAGGTCATAGCCATGGTAAGTCTAATAAGAAAATAATGGTTTCTCTACATAAAGTTTAGCGTAAGTGTCTGCATAGAGGAATATTAAATATGGGGTCGACACGTGATGTGCCATTTGCAGTACTCTTGTTCATTGATAACTGCTTATCTTTCGAAGTTTGTGGATGTTGTCTCTGACCTTGTAGTCACACACAGTATCATTGATACTCACTGTTTCATATGTTTTACTTGCAGACACTGCTTTAAATTACACTTTTGTTTAACTTCAGTCATTGATATAGTTTGCACTTTATGGTTATTATTTCCCATTATTTTGTTGTGTTCATTGTCATTCAAAGTATACAATGGTGACTCAATGTTCCATATACTTAAAAGTTTAAGGTCTCTGCTAACATTCATGAGATGTGCCTCAGCTGCATCAAGTGCACATCATCTTGAGCCTTTATCCTGAGACTTCATCGGTAGCCAACATAGTGCAGCATACCACAATGGCCCCTCCCCCTCTCTAAGATTCCTAGAACCCTACTTTCAGGAACTGTCACACTGGCCAGCTGAAAGCAAAGAAAGATTTGCAGTGGATGCATCCATGCTACACACACTGCATTTGCTTCTTGAGTCTCAGATGAGGCAACTTATACAGAAGACAGTGATGCAGTTGTTGGCTGTAGGAGGAGTTTGTATCCTGCCTTTCATCATGTCTCTCCAATACAGACTTGTTGATGATTGGAGATTTTCCTCCCATATTTTGGCAGACCAGTGAGCATAAATTCGCCCACATGCCACAGCATGGCCAGAGTGCCTGTAAGTCATGGTGCATGGGGTTTGATACTGACCTCACAGGCTTGTATTACCAGTCATCCACTGCTGTCCAGGTTGCCTACCAGCCACTTAAGCCGGTCAGTCGTAACTGCTAGCAACCAGAGGTGGGCCATATTGATGAGTCGTACTGCTAACCAGCCCATTAGCCCATTTGTTACATGGACCTGTACAACCTGTACAACCGGTCCATCTGCTTCACCACCCATCTCTCCCAGTGATACAAACCATATAAATTGCCCATCTGCCACTCCAGTCAGTGGGTCCAATGTCAATGGCATAACCTGTGGACAGGTACTGCAATACATCCAGAGATGATGGCACTTCTTCCATGGCTTATACGCAAGTATATATGGTAGGCAAGTGAGTGTTGAGCTGCTGTTAGCAAACAAACCATCCAAGAGACTGAGTCCCAGGCATTAAGTGTAAGCAGGGTTTTTAATGACAGAGTTTATGTTATTTTCAAATTGCTGGAATAAAATAGCAATGGAAATGAAGTCAAACATGGGTTCTAGTGTTATGACATTTTGAAACAGCTGTTGCATGAGGACTTCTGGTCGATTGGCACACAGGAAGGTTTGTCAGGCCCAGAGTAACAATGTCTCTATCGGATTATAGGGTGAAACGCCGGTGGGTGTACTTTGTAGCATGCCAGGTTAAAATTGCTGCTCATTGCCAGTGCAAAAGAAAATGACTGTTGACACTTGGGTCTTGAAGTGGCCTTTCAAAGCAATAAAGCTCAACTAGATTGTAGCAGTTGCTTGAACAATAGATGGTCTTTCTTGACTAAGAGATCAACAGTTGTGTAGATTGGTAATAGGTCATATGTGGTTTTGAAGGCAGCAGTGGACAGAGCTCTGTAAGCAAAAGTCAGACAAACTTGGCGACTGATGCACACAAGGTCGAGACTTCCCTGAACAACATTGGATCAATAAAATAAAGATGATGCTTGTGAGCATGAATCATCACAAATGGAAGAGTGTGATGATAGGAGAGCCTCCTGTGAGGGTTGCAATGACTGAGCTGGTGACACAGCTGTGTGGGACACTGAACAAAGTATGGTAGTCGGTCCATGCTGGGACACAGTTATCTCCAGGCATTTACTATGTGTATCACCTATGGTCTGGGGCTGGTATCAGGCATACAGGAATGCAGTGTTGCCATAACAGGTACTGGGGCATGACAGAGCTGGGATCAGTGATGGAACCATCCAGTGCCAGTCAGCTATTCTTCCACGAGTCTGGTGCTGGTTAGGGTGAGACAGTTTGCTGATTTTGGTGCTGGATATGCTTAATATGCTTGGCATCTACAACAGTCATGGCTGGAGGCCAGGGTCAGGTGCTATCTGTGTTTTGAAGCAGGGAATAGGTACACTGGGAAAATCCAATGTCATACCTGATTCTGGTGCCAAATATACTTGATATAATTGGCATCCTGGTCAAAGTCAGTGCTAGAACTGTCATGGCCAAGTGCCAGGAAGATGGGAATGGGTATGCTGGGAAAATGTATCACAACACCCTGTCCCAGGAGTTGAAAACATAGGTTGAGACTGTGCCAGTAATGGTGTCATCTACAGTCATGTGGCATCTGGTGCCCATGTTTTGTAATGGCTGTCCCAGAAAAGATCACTGTAGCCAATACCTGGTTTGTATGTGTTGACTGCATACTACTGGTCCAGATGGGTCACTGTACCCCATGTCGGTCTTGGCCCACAGTATTGTCATGAAAATCTTAAATGCCTGCAGCAACAGGGAGTGAAGTTTCAACAGATGTGTTGTCGGTGGCAAGACTGATGGAGTCTGTATCCTTGATTGTGCATTTCTTCACTCCCTCATTGCTCACAGCAAGTGGCAATGATGGCTACCCATACCTTCTCAGGTCAGTGAGGGCAGATTTGACATGTAAAACCTAAAATGCACCCATTACAATAGATATAAAGAATGGGTGGTTAACATCAGTCTTGCTAGAGATGGTTACATGCCACACACTTAATCCTTTCCATTATATTGATACCTGTAAATATAGAGAATGGCATGCACATGTGAAATCAGTCAAGCGTTGTGTAAAGAGGACACCAATGATAACCAAAAATACCTAAGGAAATTACTTGCATGATCTTACAACATTTAATAAGACATTTGTTTGACAGAATTCATAGACAATGTTGAGTAATGAAGCTGAATTGATTTAAGTACTATGGACTCTAGGGCAGGCAATTAAAATGGCACCAACATGTTAGACAAATGAAGTGTGAAATTTTCATCTCCAATGACAACTGAGTGAGAAATAGACATAAATATAGCTAAAGTATACTCCCCAGAATCACTCAAATGGTGAAAATGTGCAAGTGGATATCAGTTTTGCTAGGTCTTGAAAAAAAGTGTGATTCCTAGCATGAGCAAAAGTAACAACTGATAAATGTACAGGATCTGGAGCCAATCCCTATATCCAAGGGGAGCCCACTCTCTTCTGACTACCACCCTGGCAAGCAGACAACTTTTTAGCACTTTTGTTGCTAATACAAACCTGGAAGGGCTGATTTATGAGGCAGTGGATGTACTCTTAAGATATTACAATCAGGTAACGTATTTAAAAAAAGATGGGGACAATAGGAATATCACAAGACAACCCTCTTTTAATCAATGTTAAGCAGGAAATTCTACATAAATTTCATGTTGATAAAGGAGAAGATACACATGCCTAATAAGGTTTTGGAACTTACTAATGTGTGGGGTATTTATATTTCACACAGTCAGTACTGAAACATAAGAGCTCCATCAAGGGCAATAACCATTCATGTAAAGTGACTAGCTCACTCATAAGCAAAGAATTCCAAAAAGTTCTCATGGGTTAAAGGCAAACAAGATAAGATAGGCACAAGCATATGTAACTGTATTGAGTGTGGCATCAAATGTGATCCTCCATGTTCCCATGTTAAACTATGTGCCAAGACCAAGTACAAATCCAAGACACCAACAGGAGATAAGCAATGTCCAATCAACTTTAACTTAAGGTTGAAAGTAGAAAGATGAAGGATAGACAGATGGATGAAAAGATGACTGTGACACTAATGTCAGAACTTTTGCAACATTCTTCCAACTGTGACAGAACTTCTAACCTATTATTTTGTTTTGTTGCCTAAATTAGGCTCATATAATCTAAAATCCTTTAATTTATGAGTGAGTGTACCTGCAGACTTACCTATATCTAATGAATGTAGATGTGCCAGGCCACATACTGCCTGTTGTAGCAATGGAATCGGTTCTAGGTCTCTTGCATATTCACATCGGCCCTCCACATAATCCTGTATTGTAGCTACACACAGCTCCAGGGCAATGTAACGGAACTGACTGTCAGCTTCCTGAAACATGAGTTGAAAATAAACAATGATTTTTTTCCAATCTCATATTTTAGCATAAACATATCTAACATCTACTTCTCACTACATGGGACTTCTGACAATATACATAAGAAGTTATTGTACCCAAGAAACCACCTTCCCCTGGGAAAACCTATCAATATTCTTACTGGAAACTAAGCAGCTAAGATTATCTCCAAGGTACTGTATATACTCTCTTATAAAACAAGTCCAACTGTAAACTGCACAGACCTAGCAGATCTGGTTCTATGCAGTCTGTTAGGAGTAATCAGTAGAACAAACAACACAGACCCTGATCTACTGGTGTATTATGTGATGGCAGATCAGGGTCTCTGTTGTTTGCACTTGGTCTGGGATTATAAGCGAGTATATACGGTAAGCCAATCGTGAATCTTGTATGATAAATATACTTAAATCTCTCAATACCAAAACCTTACTAAACCAAAACCCCTTGATACTGAATCATGTTTTTAAATTTTAATTCATTAAACCTAAACTGCTCTACCTGAAAACTGAAAGAAATTTTCAGTCCCAAATGTCAAGTTTACATTAGAATGAAATCCATAAAACCAAAATTGAAAAAGAGCATGTGACCAGCCAATGGTCTTTATACAGCACAAAGCCATGTGGAGAAAAATCCAATTAATAAACGTTCATACAGAAGCATGAAATCCTAATTATCATGGATGTCTACTGTAAAACTTGACTGGATACTGATTTTGTATCGGAAACAATTTTTAGACGGTGAAATATGTTTCTTCGAATATACTTACTTGATCATAACATGTTAGGAGTATATCCACTACCTTGCAAATCCTGCCCAACCAAGTTAAAAACGATATTAGAATTGCCCTAGTAACAATGGTGCTAAACTGTTGTCTGCTTGCCTAAAAAGGAAGAGAGACAAGAGTAGTCATCAGTTGTTACTGGAGTGGATGTCGATGCTCTACAGTGGATTTAACTGTGGAGATGGCTTGGGAGGGTGTGCCCATATTTTGATCTTGGTAAGTATTATTGAAGAAACATATTTTACCTAAGAAAAAAAGTTGTTTTTCTTCAAATATGTAATCTGATCAAAATACATTGTAGAAAAAGAAAGAGGGAGTTACATCCCCCTTACCCTAGAGTCTACCCATATTTCAGTCTCCTAACATATATGAAACAGTTTCAAATGAATAACCTACAGGTTAGGGTTTGCCATTGTTATACAGGGCAATGTGGGTCATGTGATAGAGAAAACTTTTGCTCCTGCAAATCCATCGAAGTCAAATGACCCGCATTCTTATGAAGCTGCTGAAAGACCTGGGTGGGTTGCTTGTTCAGGACATTTCATAAAATTGGAAGTGGCAGGTAAAGATTCAATAGAAACAGTGGGGTTTGGGGATGCTCTGGCAATGAGAATACAGGGGCAGCAAAAAGTAGTCAATTGCTCTGGCAGATTTAGGCAAGTAAATTACCCTGCTACTGGCACTTTGGAATGCCCTGTTGCTGTGCTGCTGCTATTGGACCTACCAGGTGGGACTAAGTTACTTGGGATGAGCTGCCTCTGACCTCCAACCCATGACTTGGGATACAGTGGTAAAGGAACAGTTCTGCCTGAATGCTAAGCTCATAGCAACCACCCTAACCTTGTGAGCCAAAACCTGTAAAAAGCCTATTTGGTATTGGGTTAGTTCCTTATATGCTGAGCGTTCTCACAACAATCAAAAGTCTTCATTTACATCAGAAGGCAAATGGGGAATCAAGTCCCCAGTATTCGAGCGCCTGATTTGGGATTTTCTCAAGTCGTGTCATCATTGACAAATCTACCTCCAGAGGTCTGTGGACTTGTTTCTCCCTTTTGCCTTCTGATGTAAATAAAGACTGTTAATTGTCAGGCAGACTGAGAATAGCCTTCCTGGACAGCAACTCTAGCCATGATTGAACATTATGCACCATGACCTGCATCTCCAGAGATAAATGTGAATGAGTGCTCCTCACGAAAGTCACACCCTACTTACTTTTAGGAAGGAGGGCAAGGGTTAATGACCCATTGCCTGTCAGGTTGGTATCTAAGCAGATCATAATTCCAGCTGTTGTTCCCACCAAGCGATACCTGCCCAAAGTCAAGTAGGGTCATCCTATTGATGAGATAAGATCTTATACTGTCCAAAACTTGGTTATTGTCTTAGCAGGTAAAGAATGGCTGCCACTGGGATAGAAGGATCATCTCCAGAGGTTTCATGCACAAATGGCCCAAACTGGGGGATCAGATGTTACCTTGAGGAGATCCATGAGGTGAAGAGATTCCCTGACTGAAGAACTTCTCTGAGAGAATATTAGACCACAAAGATAATTTCAAGATACATTCAGGGAGAAACTGTGTTGTTGTAAGTGAAACAGGTGACTGCATATATTGATACAAAGAGAGCTGACTTGGACCTTTGTTGAGTGTTACTCATATTAAATGTCCTCCCTGTATACAAACCTTGTGAATTCCAGGTAGACACATGAAAGTGTACAAGAAGATACATATCTTGGCCTTGGTTGACTGCAAGAATGCTCTCCTGAACAGCAATGGGGACCATTCTTAGTGTCTCCATCCTCAAAGTGGTGCCCAAATGAAGGGAAGAGAGAGTTTAAATCTATGACTCTTGTTGCAGAATGTTTGCTACCGGTATGTATGGATCTCTTGAGATGTCTGTAGAAAATGGAGCCTTTGATAGTGGGGGCACTAAACATGGTCTGGAAGCACTCCAAAATGGTTTGTAACATCCATGGCTTTGCCAACATCTCTCCCATTCCATGGAAAAGTGTTGAATTCTTCCTCCCACCTAGATGCCAGAAATGGGTAGTGTAAGCATGTCATCTTTTCTGTTGAAAGTTGATGGGGAGAGAAGCTGAAACATGATGGGTCATTGTCATCCCTGTATTAATCATTGGAGATTCATCAAAAATCGGTCCTTGATGAGAGAAATACAAAAGGAAGGTTTTTTTTCTATTTTATGTGTCATAGGGTGTCCTTCCTGCTTTTCTGATCTATCCTAGGAAACAAGAACAGAGATTCAGTTTTAGCCTAGCTGGTGGCCTGTTGTAATATAAAAGTGGCTTTGCAATGATACCTGACATGGAGAGAGATGAATCTCTTTCTGCCAAGTGAAGATCAGTGAAGCAGATGCAGCTATGGCATTGGACATGAGCCATACAAGAGACTAGATCCCAAACATGAGTATCAGCAGGGTTGTCGACAAAACGGTTTATGCTATGTTCAGATTGCTGACAAATAGATAATAAAACCAAGTCAAGCCTGGATCCCTATATTGCTACAACAGTTCCATGTAGTTGTGTGTTGAAGGGCTTCTGATCCATTCGCTTTGATAATGGTATGGCAATCCCGGTCCCACCAAGTCTCTGTCAACAGCTGGAGCTTGGGGGCAAAACATCAGTGAGTGTGTCATGCTGCATGCCAGGTTAGACAGGTGAGATTCACTGGTACAAAAAGGGAAGGTCTATTGACACTTGCATCTTGAAGGGCCTTTCTGATGGACAAATGCACATGACTCAACCAGACAGTGGTAGTTGCCTGTATGATGGCTGGTCTGTTCTGACTGAAAGATCAACAGATGCGGGAAGGTGAAAGGTCTGAGATGGCTTAGAAAGCAGGGTGGACAGAACTCTGGAGGCAGAAGCTGGAAAACCTCAACAATTGATGGGCAGCAGACTGAACATCCTCTGAGAATCAACAAATTGGAATGGAAGATGGAGCTCATGGGCATGACTCTTCACAAACAAAAGAGTGGGATGATAGGAGAACCCTTCATGATTGCTACAGCAACTGAATATGCAAAACTGGATGTGTGGGATGGTGAACAAGACCTGGGAGGTTGTTCATGTTGGGATACAGTATATCCAGTGCATCACCTATGGGTCATGACAGGTCTGGGACTAGTGATATAACTGTCCAGTGGCAGACCACTGTAATTCTCTGGGGCTGGGGCTAGATTTTGCTGCCCTCTACAATGGGTGCATAGCTGTGAGTTCGTAGTAGCACATATGGTCCAAATTGCACCCCTTATAATTGATACAGGTGAGATTATTACCCTCTGCCAGTTTAAACTGCTTGCGATCACAGCACTTAGCTTTGCCAATCGCACATGGTCCCCTGTAGTTAAAGAGAGCAAAACAAACGCATATACAGGTGAAATTCAGTCAAACATCTTATATGCAGGGGAACCTATCACCATTGTAATAGTTCAGAAAAATTGATGAATAGCTCTATATTCTGAATTGTATATAAAGCCAGATGTGAATAAAGGCTCATTATTGGCCAGGTTAAGAAGAAAACAGGACAGTACTGAAATGGTTTGTAAGTGTTCACAACTCCATGTAGGCAATTAAGATGGCACCAACTGAATCAGCACATGACAGAGTTAACTAAGGTACAGCTCTCTCCTGTTATAACATGGTACATGGGGTCCATAAATGCTGACTGCATTATGTACTGAACTGCAGTAAAGTGAGAATGATAGAAACTTATATGAATGCATGTATGTGTTCCAGTCAGTGGGGGGAGACCATAATGCCAGTTAAAATGTATAGTGATAATTTTAGTTATGTAAATTAGATTTTTTTTCACTTCATGGTATTGGTACATTTAAATTTGTCCAATAATAACATTTTTAAAATGGAAATAAAAATATAATGCTAAGCTTCATGTTGTTTTCTTTTAATCCATATTGTCATACATTTGATGGATCAATCATACGAGTAACATGAAAACAATGATGTAACCAACTGTCTTTAATAAATATACTTGTCAATCCTCATTTCTAATCTACAGCTGCATTGTCATCAAGTTTAAAGTGATTTAAATTAATGAAAAATCTCAGTCACTTGCAAAAAAAATCGTGTGATTAAATTATGGTTGTACTGGAGGCCATCTCATCCTGACGATAAGAATCTGATTATTTTTTTTAGTTAGGAGCTAAAAATCACATTTTTTGGCAATTAAATATCTCATCTTCAGTTCAAAGTACCAGCTGATTTGCACCTGAATGATGTCACACCATGTACAGCATGGTTTTAGCAATTCTAAAACAGAAAGGAAATGTTTAGTAAACTACTCTCTGTTACCTCCAAATCCAGCCCTCTCCGAAAGTCAAAAAACGTCTTGCCATCTATATATTACATAGACAAAGAGAACTAGCTCTTACAGATTAACTCCCCTTGTTCCTGCTAGGTGGCCACACATATCCTGGATGTTACCAGTTTAGGCTTGAGTGAAACTTATAACAGGATGCCCACAAATTTTAGCGAAATATGTTAGGGATTAATAGTAATGTGATCCGAGTATTTTTGGAGAAACATAATTTATTAAAAAATTTCCTTTCTCCATCAAATACACTACCTCACTACATTAACATTTGGAGAATAGGTAAGCGGAGGATGAAATGCTTGAGCATCCAACCTCTACCCATGTCACCATGTAGGAGCATGATTACTGCTCCACTGAAAGAATAAACTTTGCCTAATGTGAAGTTAGCACAACTGAAGATTATGCATTTATACATGTGCAAGGGAGATTTCTCTGAAATTCCGCAACTGGCTATTGCCTTATATTTAAAAGTTTCCTGGGTGAATCCAGCGAAAGTTGCAAGGTTATGACCAGGGCTGAGATTGTGCTGTCATAAACATAGTATGGTAACTGTGCAGCTACCAGTGGCTCAACAAGATTCGGCTTTCTCCTTTGCAAGGCCATGTCACACAAATAAAAACTACAGAAAGTAGACTGAGTGTGCCAGCCAAATGACTCCACTATGTCTTGAATTGAGACATTATGTTCGAAGGCCAAGCTCGTAGAAATTGCTCATATTTCATGAGCTGAAATCTTCAGGAGTCATACCTGATCCTGTGAGAGTTCAGAGTACACTGATCTAATAACCCCCTTAGCCAAGCAGCCATCACTTGTGGGGTTATGTCTTGCTTTCCTGCCAAAAACTGGAAGGAAGAGCCTTTGACGGCCACCATGGACATTCTCCATGCATCTCAGATAGCATCTGAGGGCGTGTATGGGGTCCTACCAATTTGCCTCTCTCAACGGGTTGATCAAGGAGAGAAAGTGGACAGTTATTTGTTGGTTACCTTTTTGATGGTAACCTATTTTTAGAAATGAAACCAGCCTGTGACATAGTACAACTGTGACATAGTACAACATCGGAACAGAACTGTATGTAGTTCAGATCCATGGACAACACATGCAGCTCACTCACCCTGCAAGCTGAAGCTAGTGCTGTCAGGAAGCAAGTCTTGTATGATAACTGCTTCAGTGAGGTAGAAGACAAGAGATCAAGCTTAGATGAGTTGAGCCACATCAAGACCCAGGAGAGGTTCCGTTTTGGGAACAAGGTGAGCGAATGTGGCCTGGATATGTCAAAATTGGACAACAAGCCAGTATGGTCCTTGTTGCAACCAATATCATCTCTTCCATGATGTCTGCATATGTCTGAGATCATAGATTGTGGTATCCCTTGATTGTGATAGAGGCCAGCTTCTTTTCTTCAAAGAGGAACAGAAAGAAGTTAGCCAGTTGGGGAATGGAGGCTGTGAGTGGTGTGACATCATTAACATGACACAAGTCATTAAAAATGCGCTACTTCGTCTCATATGCCTTTAAAGTGGAGGGCCATCTAGCTGTCACAATTTTCTCCACAATCAAAGTGCAAAACTCCTTTCCATTCAGGGCATCCATGACAAGAGCCAGAAGGAATACTGATGACCTCAGCTGCATCAGGAGCACAGTGGGCGCTATGATTGTCCTGGGTACTTCCATCGTTAGATCAAGCAGATCGTTAATCCAAGATCTGTCCCATTAGAGAGGTGCAATCAGAACTACTTTACAAGCCCTGCCATTCATATTCTGGATTAATTTTGGTATTAGAGCTGCTGGAGGGAAGGCATATGCCCATATTCCCTCCCAGCTGACTGAAAGGGCATAGATGGCCCATGCCTCAGGGTCTGGGAATGGAGAGATGAAGGTGAGCAGTTTGTTGTTCCACCTCATTGTGAATAGGTCTAGCATAGGTCTCTAATGTTAAAGTCAGCAAGGACACTGAGCCTGCCCAGGATGTGTTGGACTTGTATGTTTATGTGATATTGGGCACACCAACGAAGGTACTCCCATACCATATTGCAAGGGTCTGGTGACTTGTTTGAAGAGGTAGTTCACTATGACCACACTGCATGGGAGTCATTGAGGATAGCCTTAATTTCCAGAAGATTGATGTGAAGAGCCTTCTTTTGCAGTGTCCGCTTGCCACTAACCATCCCAGAGTCTGGTAGCAAGTGTGCCCACCCAACCTGGCAAACTGGCATCTGTACAGATTGTGATTTCCAGTTGTGGGACTTCTAAATGATATTTATATGATATATAGACAGAAAGACGTTTTTCGTCTTTCAGGGAGGACTAGATTCAGAGTTAGCAGAGAGTAATTTCCTAATGTTAATGTGATCAGGTAATGTATTTGATGGAGAAATAACAAACTTGCATGCATGTAATCCATTTGAAATCCAATAATGTCTGAAATAAGCTCATTTGTTCACATAAGGTACTAATCCAAATAGAATAAGTACTGTTCATTTGCATGATGTGTATTCCCTACTTCAAGTATTTCATGATTTTATGTTGTTTGAGACCTGGTCATTCTCCTTTTTTGCAAAGTCTATGATGTTTCTCAGCTACATAATCTATAAAGGTTCAACATCATAGCTTTGTATTTACATCAGTCCTTTCTCCAATCCAAATATGACTTCCGAAATGGCTTCCAGTGGGTCCTCCTTATCACTGTCAATAGTAAAACCAACTTCTTAATCTGTTTTCTATTTTGCTGCCTTGAAAAAACTGGATGATTTCAGTATCAGTTTTGCATTCATGAGTGGGGCAGTCCTCACCAATGTTGATCCAGTGCTGAACATTGCCAATTGATTTAAAATGTTCTCTTAGCACAGCTTTAGTCCTTAGCAACTTTGCATTTCACCAGATTTAAGTCGCTTTAAAACATCCAACTTATATTCCAAAGAATAAGCCTTTTTCTCTGGATGTCTCCATTGAGATTAAATGTCTCAATTCACTATTTACCCAAATGAATTAAGTGAACAGTGTTCTGTCTTAATTCACTCTTAAATGTGGATAATACTGAACCACTCTTAAATTGAACTTATAACATAACAAAGAGACACTTAACTGTTTTAATGGACCCTATTTGTAGCTACATTATGCAAATGAACATCTATCAGTGACTGTCACTTTCTCTGTGGTGATTGGATAATACACTCTGGGCTGCACTGAAGCAATTAAGTCACTAGTTTTTTATGACAAGTACCAAAGACAAAGTTATCATGGGCCATTGTTTATTGACATTCGGATAGCAACAGATCACAGAAAGAGGCTACATGTACAAAAGACACGCTGCCACTAATCCTTTCTGTGATCTGCTGCTGTCCAAGTGTCAATGAACAATGACCTACAACAAGCTGGTCTTTTGTATGATGGGCGAGGTGTGTTTATGCAGATTAAGTCACTGATCTGCTGGAATGGCTTTAGTGCTAAAGGAAATTTGACAGTCCCATGTACTGTCACTAAATACAACAGGCCGATTACAATAGTGGCAAATTAAAGACATGGGTAATTTTGGGTGTGCTATAGCCTAGGAATACAATATCTGACATTGAATACAATAGTGGCTAATTAGAGTTTGTGTTTGAACAGTATTTATTCAAGAAAACATTTTCATGTATGATTTATAAAAAACAATATTATAGTAGAAAGCTGGAAGCTTGTTGAAAACTCTCTCCTCTATTACAGAGAAATTTTAACAATCAATAATTGTCTCCTGACTTAAAGTAGATATTAAAGTCATATATAAATATATACATCATCAATTCTAGTATATGTAATTATTTCAGAGATCATATAATAGTAAGAAAGGATGAAATACACTTTTATGGTTGTGACCTGTCTATTCATTTGTAAAACATTTTAATAATTTTATGAAGGTTTGCACTGCCATAAATATTTGCATATTAATTTCATCAGAGTAAGTCGGACTGCCAGATAATAATGTCTCAATTGTAATGTGGAATGGTAATGTGGTAATGTAAAGAGAACACAATTTCTCAGAGTAGCATATTTTTTACATTCTAACAGAAAGTGTTCAGCTGTTTCTACTTGTCTGCATGTGCAGTACCTATTGTTAGAAACATGATTTAGAAATAAATCGTTATTTAAGCTAGTGCAGAGTCAAATCCTGACTGCAAAAGCATGTTCTGGTGATGTCCAAATCAAGTACAGTGGTATTTTTGCAAAGTTTTCAGATGATGGATGTACAGAATTCTAAAAACAAAAATTATTTCATAATTTTGGCCACAGGGTCCATAGCGTTACTGCATTTTATCTAGAATCACGTTATAGCGAACCAAATTATGACTGGGGAAAACATATAAATTATTCACCAGGAATGCAAGTGGAGCAAGAAAAAGGTAGAAAACAGATGGACTACACTTCCATGCAGTAAGAAAACTCCAATACTTTGCTTCAGCACTGGGAAGGCATCTTAAGAATTGGAATTTGCGAAGCTCCCATAAGAAGCATGCACATTGGCAAAATCGGAAGTAATAACTGACAAGTATAGGGTATTTAGCGCAAGCCCTATATATAAGGAGAAACTAGCCTTTGTTTGACTTCCTTGTTAGGTAAGCAACAATAATTTAGCACCATTGTTGCTACCCAAGCCAAAAACAGTTGTAATGTCTTTAGTTAGCTTGAGAGGGCTTCATTTGCAAGGTAGTGGATGTACTCCTAATGTATTATGATTGGGTAATGTATCTGAAGAAGAAATATATAAATATTTACCTGCATATGTGTGAACACAAACATATTGATATTTAGGTGCATATGTCTGAACACAAACATATTGATATTTACCTGCATATGTGTGAACACAAGCATACATCTCATTCGCTGATGAAAATAGTGATATCAGTCAACTGAACACCTCTAAAAACTGAAAACTTATTTTGGTTCTGAAGGCTTTTGGACTTGAAAGGTTTCAATGAACAAGCCAGAGCTTGATTTTGAATTTTGGAGGGTACCGTAAATATGTGTGTATTTTCCTGGTCCAAATGCAAACAACATGCACCCTGATCATCCCGTCGCATAATGCGCCGGCAGATCAGGGTCTATGTTGTTTGTTCTACTGATTAGTCCTTACAAACTGCATAGACCCAGATCTGCCGGTGCATTATGCGATGGCAGATCTGGGTCTTTGCAGTTGGTATCGGCTTATACGCGAGTATATACAGTATATTTATTACAGATACAAATTTTTATTCACATGAAGATAATGTTTAGATATATAATGATACCACTCAGGACCAAAAACTCTGGGGACCAAATCAAAAATTTCAATCATGTGAGGTTTTGGTTTACTAAGGTTCTCCATTTTCAACCAAAAAAAGACATTATCTGTTTTGTCCATTTGTAAAAGTATATCAAGGCTTCCAAAACAGCCCTATATGCCAGGCATGTCTGCAAAAAGACCTCAAATGACTTGTTGTTAACTCAACATGTTTGACATTTGACATATGGCGCCCATAATTATCCCATGCAATTGTTCAGTCCCTGTGTTTTTCCTTACTGTTCAAACACTCTGTAGCCACAAATTATGTGACAAAAGAGGTGTTAAAATTCATCTCCACCTCTCTAGACCTATCAGTACACTACAGCTTGAACAACTGCCCCAGGCTCTGTACATAGCAGTGTTCATCAATCCCTCACACTGTAATTTTGTCACCATTGTGTGACAGTGTCAGTGCATACAACCATAAAATAATAAATGTGTCACCTACTACCTTATTACCACTAAATAAAATCAGGAAAAAACAACGTAACTAATCTTTAATATCATCCTCAATACTTTTCTTGAGGGCCTGGTCAGATACAAGTTTACCATCTGACCTGATCGAAAATGTATATCAATAAGGTGTTTTGTATTTTTGATGTTGTAAATCTGCTTCTTCACACACAAAAAATAATCTACTTTTTAAAAGCAAAATTTGTTAGTACAGTCTGTTTCTCTAAGAATACTTACCCTGTCACATTACTGTTAGAAAATTGAGAGGTATTGTTACAAGTATCAGTTCCATATACCGTATATACTCGCGTATAAGCCAATACCAACTACAAACTACATAGACCCAGATCTGCCATCGCATAATGCGCCAGCAGATCTCGGTCTATGCAGTTTGTAAGGACTAATCAGTAGAACAAACAACAAAGACCCTGATTTGCCGGCACCTTATGCACCGGCAGATCAGGGTCTATGTTGTTTGCATTTGGACCCGGATAATACTTGAGTATATATATTAGTTATATTGTAAACTACATCAATATAACCAAGACACTGACCATACAGAAATATCTGATAACATTTGGGTGTTGATCTGATTCCCGCAACAGTTCCACTTCTCTGTCAGCAAAACTGAAACACTCTGGTAATAATCGCTTCACTGCTACATCTCTTCCATCAAACCGCCCCCTGTCAAGAGTCAAATAAGAATTCAAAAGTTATAATATAGAGTGTACATTTTCTGCAAAGCACCAATTTAAGTATCTTTGACAGCATCAAAAACATAAAAAAATGAAATTAATCATCATTCATATGTTGCTAAACTATGACGCTCCAATGGTTCATCCCAGAGAAGAGACTCTTCCACAGTGTAGGCTATTTTAATTCAATTGCAAAAGTCAACAGATGTACTGTACTTGAATAAATAAAATATATAACAAACTGTCACAGTTTTTATGCGTGGTTGTGTTTACTTTAGCTTTTTGCTCATGAGTTTCCAATAGTAGTTTTTATTATAAATAGGTTACAATCATTTAATTACATGGAATGTTTATACTGCAGACCTGCCAACCCTAACAAGACCTTCTCAGTAAGGCAGTCAATTTTTTTCAATAAGTTATATCAGTTTTCAGTAAGGTGTAACAAAATATCATGTATGCTATTGTTAAGTTGGAAAATATGCATTTAAAAAGTTCAGAAGTGTTATTTGAGACTGATGCAGCGATGGTAAACATTATGTTGAACTAAAAAGTTGTAAAGTACACTTAGACCATTAATTACCTTCACAAACTGAAGTTCCAAACCATATGAGCTCAATGGCTTCTTTCTGTCTCTCAACTTGATGTAATCTTGGCTATTTTTTTCAATTCCACGTGGTGACGGCAATCATCTCTCCCGCCATGAGACATACTCAAATCAACACATGATGTCCATTAAACGTAATTTTTGCCCTTCCTGCTTTTTTCCCCCTCAAGAATCTGAATATTCCTTTTTATTCTTCTGTACTGATTATTAAAACTTTTTAAGAGGCTTATTGTCCCTTTTGTCTTGAAGGACTTGCGGTACTAATGATATGGAAGAATGGGAACCAGTCTAGAAATGGGTGAACGTAAAATAGAGTATATATGGGTTTGGCTGGCCAGAATTGGTTGATAATGAAAGTAAGATTTTAATAAAAAGAATCTTTTGAAAGCTTATCCTAGTAGTAACTTAAAAAAATAGAGACAATGTTTTATTGATGGAATTTCAGTCCTTTTACAGACTTGAGTTTTGGGAAACTCATTACTGAAATTAGCACACTTAGACCTTAATTAGACTCTGGTGTGGAATTGAAAACACATGGTTGAAACACATGTAGATCCAAAAAATGATGCAGCTCATATGGTATTCTCTACACAGAAGCTTGCATCAAAGATGTGTCTATACTGATAAATACAGGTTTGATCATGAGCATTCAGAAATTTCAAGTTATTGAATTTTTAATATCATGATGTTTCCATAGGTTTACTATGGGAGCTGAATTAGTACCATGAGTCCTGAACATGTATTACTTGTTGGATGCTATTTTTAGAAAATTCTATAAGCAACAGCTTGACCATGCAGACGTTTTGCATGAAAAAATATGTGCAGTTTAAATTGTCTGAGCTATTCCTGTAAAGTTAGTCTGGTCCCCTAACCAACTACACTTTATCTAATATGAAACATGAATCCAAATCAAACACGGACAAGCAAGTATCTGGATTTTACCACCACAATAATATTTTCATAATTTTTGCTTTTATTCTGTAAGTCCGTATTTTAAGGGTCTTTTCTGTAAGACTTGTGGTCAAATCATAAGGGTTGGCAGGTCTGAAAAATTACTTGCTTTAAAAAGAGTATATTGAATAATGACCATTTTCTCTCCCACACCTTTGCCAAAATTATTATTACTATTATTATTATTATCTATTAGTATCTATTATTATTATTATTAATTAATTAATTAATTAATATTATTATTACCATCAATAATGTAAATATCTGGACATTTTACAATGATTACTTTTCACTCTGTACAGATAATTTAATTTATGTGCTAATGAAAATTATCATTTTTCCCAAATATTTTGGGTGGAAGATTAATATTCTATTTTCTGGATCATGTATCGATGCACCCAGCAAATTCATGTAATGCTGGGCAAAAAGTGGGCAAGGTAAACAAGGTTGCATTATATACTTGCTTGCTAATAAAGAAAACTTATATAATAATGTTTCAGTGTTTTCATTTTACAAATAAAGAATTCTGGTTGCAGTTCTGTTATTTGTTTTTCATTTTGTTTGTAAAACAATATGTCTGTACAGTGATAAATGTACATGTACCCAAATATCCCCAGTCACTAGTTGCAAACAATATAATTCCTTAACTCTATTTTTTTAGTATAGGCAAAACATTCCTTAGTTTACATTCCAGCTTGAATTGTTTTTACCTGATTTCTGGAAAGTTTATGTACTACTGAAAATTAATACAAAGTTTGGTGTCCGGAAAATTTAAGGGTCCAGGCATTTACAATAATGATGGTATTATTATTATTATTATTATTATTATTATTATTTCATTTCTGACCTAAGCTTTGTCATCACATTTTATTATTTTAATATATTTTATTTGTTAACTAATCCAAGATTTTCTTATGTTTCTCGTAGTTATGTCATAATTTCTAGGATAAGATAGCAATATTTAAGTGTGTTGAAGAACAAAATATAACTTTTAAAGAGTGCTTCTCTGTCTCCTTAAAATTCCTGCAACTCTACCAAAACATCATGCCATGCATGCAAGGTAAAAAAAGGAACTAAAAAGATGAATAAATCTATTTTAAATGTATTAATTTTTTACATTGCTGAAGTACAGAACTACTAGGAATGAAATAAAAATGTGATGAGCAGCTGAAGTTCAATTTCTTAACATGCAGTTTCTGACACCGAGTGGATATTACACAACAGCAACAAAATACCAATGCTACATAGTAAAATTTTTTAACATTTTAGTTTTTAGACAGTAGCTCAACCTTACTCCATGATATTATTAACACAACTTTGAACATAAAAGACACGAAATCACAAAAATTCCTTTGTGGAGCAAACCTGTGCTCATATCTAATTTTGAAGCCTAAATTGCTAAACTGAGCATATATTCTGCAATTTCCACTATACCAACTCATTTTCAACAGTCATTTTTTTTATTTTACGAAATAAAAATCTATAAACAAAATGACTGTAAAACAGTTTGGCTTGTATTCTGAATGACACATTAACACTAACAGTCATGAATTTTTATCAATATTTGTATTTTCATAAAAATGGAAGCAGAGACAGGCCTTTATCACATATGGTCCTTTCTATATATAATTATGTATACAAGTATGTACAAAATTATGAATAAATTTCATAATAAACATTCCAGATCTTCAGTTGTATTTTTAAAGTCTGGAACCAAATACAATATTTAAAAACCTGAAAAACATAAAAATAAAGACAATCAGAGTGTAAAATCTGCCAAAATTAAATGTCAAAATCATCTATGTCAAAATTGGCCAGACAGTTGAAAATGTTGCAGAAGGTCTAAATGTATTTGTTATCATGTATATACACACATACATATAGAATATATACATGCAGATCCTGGTTATAAATTGGGTCTACATGATACTATATATTCACTGGAAACTAAAAAGATAAGAACAAAGGTCCACAAACAGCATGCACAGGAAGAAAAAAGACAACGTGTATACCTCAAAGCCATTTACTATGGGATAAAACAATTTTAATTTTATACAATTTTTTTTAACTCACCTATATACAAAAGTTCCCTCACATCCATGACCTAACACACCTTTGGGATTGTAGAAGATTTTTCCAACTTGGAAAAATCCTTGTGGCACATCTAAAAAAGAAAATATGCAAGGTTTATAACAAGGGTTCCATAAAAAACACCATGTGTGACTATTAACAACTATAACACAAAACCTTAAAGTCTTTGACAATGTCAATGTCACCATGGAAAAGTAATAACTATGTCTCACTGTCTGCCAGTGCAGGCAAGGCAATAAGTCATTATAACTAGGTAGATCTAATAGTTCTGCATAGATCTATGTTTTGGATGGTTAGCTGCTGTTTTTTGTGTATTTAGAGTTGGGTTGTTGTTGTTGTTGTTTAAATATTTAATGAAAATGTTGATGGCAGCTAAAATACAACAGCTCCTGACTTTCTAATATATTTTTCACATAAGTAAAAATGATTTACCATTAAAGTTTATTTTTTTAAAAATCAGTTGGTAAGAGTTGTCTCCCCTTGATTACTACCTATTTTTGGTTTGCTGCTTTATAGTACAGCACACAAGTAGGTTATTTAGTGTCAAGGCAATTGGAGTAAAGTGCCTTGCCGAAGGACACACCACGGTAGGTGACCCAGGTTGGTCCGGTGGTACGATTTGTACCCACACCCTTTCGGTCGTGAGTCTGGCATGCTAACCACTGAGCCACCACAGCTAGCTACTATCTATTAAACAATATCTTGTAGCATGTGCAACTCTTTTTGGGAAGAAAAAGGATCTACCTCAGTTACATGCTTACAAGTGAATTTTCTAAGTCTGAACTTTTGGATTATGCTTCCTCTGTCAGAAACTATAGAAGGATTTCAATGCCTCAAATACGCTGGATTGCTCGACTTGTTTTCAAGACCCAACAGAAAGTTTGTAAATTTATGAAACTATTGAGATTCTAAGGTTTTGTTAAATTCAATACATGTATAAATGTATCTGTAATCATATTATTATGTAACACTGAAAGGAGAAAGCATTACTGTTTGTCATGCAAAACTGTCATTGCAGAAAATAACTGAGGGAACATACACAAAAGTCTGAAACACATACCACTCGACTTAAAGGTGCATGTGAGTATGGCTGGTCAACATACCACTAGACTTACAAGTGCATGTGAGTATGGCTGGTCAAAATACCACTAGACTTAGAGATACAGGTGAGAATGGCTGGTCAACATACCACTAGACTTAAAGATGCAGGTGAGTATTGCTGGTCAACATACCATTTGACTTAAGGGGGCAGACCTGCATTGCTGGTGAACATATCACAAGACTTAAAAGTGGTGGTCAACATACCACTAGCCTAAAAGCTGCTGGTCAGTAAGTGGCATAATATACCTCTGTCTACAAGAAGTCATGAGACTTCACTAAAAAAAATAAAAAATCAGAATTCTGCTAAAACTTGACCCAAAAATATTCTGATTTCTACAAAATGATAATTACCTACTATTTTGTTATTTTTTCTGCTGTAACTTAGGCTGAAACATATAAAACTACTGCATCAAGACAAGAACAGGAAATGAGAAAGTTGAATATTATCTATAATGACAAACCAGATATCTAATTCTGAAGTTCTAGATCGATCTGATGAATCTCATGCCTGTCAAAAACCTGCAACTGACCTTCACATTCCATGCTGGATATTGAGCCATTGCTTCTAACAAGAGAAGTCTGTGCTAACCGCTGTTGCTGATCCTGTAGTCTGTTTTCCTCTATCTGCTTTTTCAACATAATCTTTATGGATTCTTCTGTTCGCTGAAAGAATAAATAATTTTCTTTGATGTCAATACTGGAATAAGCACTAGAGTATTTATCTTATGCATTTGACGCAATAATTTACTCAGTGCTTATCCTTTTAAATCCTATGAATCCTTAGATACCAATTTTTGGAGTAAAATATGTTTTTTCAATAATACTCATCCAATTCTATTAACTTAGGAGAACATGCAGTAACTTGCAAATTTCAGTCCTCCCAAGCTAAACAATATGTTCGCCATGTCTTTTGACTTGTTTTATCAACAGAAGTGCTAAAAAGTTGTCTGCTTGCCAAAGTGGAAGTCAAATAAATGGACCTTCCTTGGCCAGAGGATTGATGCCAAACTGTCAGTTGCTACTGAAGCAGATATGCATGAACTTATAAAAGATATAACTGCAGGAAGACATTGGCAGGATACACCACCTGAGCATAATACATTAGAAGAATAGGTGAGAGGAGGGAGTTACATCCCCTTACCATGAAATTGGACCTGTCGCTGGTCTCCTAATGTATGTGAAGCAGCTTTGAGTTGTGTGAACTACAGGCTAGAGTTAGCATATGGTTTATGCATATAAAGTGGTTTGGAGAAAAAACTGTCACTCCCTTAAGATCAGTGGAAGTAGTGTAACCCATGTTGCTATAAACCTGCAGAATGACCTGGGAAGGTTGTCTGTTGCACTGCTATGTAGGTCCTACCAGGTCAAACTAAGCCCTTTGGAATAAAAAGACTCCAATGTAAAAGCTAGAGAACGTTGTCTCTGACCTCCATCCCATGGCTTGGTTGATGTCAGTAAGGTAGTGGTTTTGCTCAAATGCCATCCTTGTGGTGGGTTAGTTCCTTGTAGGCTGAGCAGATAACCTATCATATCCAGGATGACAGAACTTGAGCCAAAATATTGTCCCTTCCTTCTGAGTTGTAAGAAGATGTGAGTTTTCCCTCTTCCAATTGGTTCAGTTCATTTCATGTACCACTTCAAAGCCACAGTGCTGCACCTTGAGCAAGCCCTGGGGACATTCTCCCACCCCAAACTGCCAGTGTCCCTCTATATTTAACAGATCCCCATACCTTGATCATTATAAGGGAACAGAGGTACATAAAATGTCCCTTTGACAACTCAACTATGCTGCAACACTGGAGCCATGATGGGGTCCTGTAGATGCCCTTTGGACAAGGGGTCCAAAGAAGACACTGATTTTTAGACAAAGGACTGATTCCTCGTGAGTGGGGAGCCTGTTCTTGGCAATGAAAGCAGGGGCTATTATAAGTGAAACCAACCAAACCATCGTGGCAGAACTGCAGATAGTTTGGGTTAAATGACACAGAAGGTATCTCACTGATTCTGTTTGCTGTAGCTAGAATTATTAAGATGCAGGTTTGCTCAAGAGATGAGTAGTGGAGTGTTACGACTGTAGGTCTTAAAATATGTAACAGAAAGAAAGTGAAACCAATAAAGTCAAGTAAAATCACCAAACAATTTATTTCCAAACAATTAAAGTAAAAGTCAAAAGACACTCGAGTTAAATTCCAAATAATTCTAAATGTCCTAATCACAAGTCCAATAATAATAGAATGTTCTGATGAATTCAAATAGCCTTGAACGTCCTGATGTAACACAAAGATGTAATCCAGAATGTATTTGAATGAGTTCACATAAATCCAAAAATCATGCATTAATCCAAAAGTCAATGAACACTTTAGTAATTCCAATGAATATTTTAAATAAATAACTCCTCTCAAATTATATCTGATTTCAACAACACAACTGTAATTACTTAAATAGATTCCTTACAGACTCATCTTTAGAACTGGAATTCTAGAACAGGAATGAATTTGTTTTACCAAAATCTGTATATAAATACACATGCCTATGTCACATCAGAATATGAGTAATTCTACTGGAAAAATACTGGCCTACCTGACATATGTCACAAAAGTCAAATTGTGAAATGCCTATGAAAATACTGGCCTACCTGACACATGTCACAACTTACAAGCATGGACAAAAGTTGAGTATGTATTTTCAAAAAACCATACAACTTACAATCATAACAAAAGTATGTAAACATCATACATAACATGGAGGTTGTACACAGTGGTTCGAAGATGTCTTATTCAACCACATCAGAGCCCATGGAAGATTCCTTTTTGTACAAAGGGTCAAAGTCTTCCATCAAGACAGGTTTGCAAGAAGGTGAGAGAGGTCTTTGCTCTTGATTATATTCTCCCTTCCATGATCTCAAAACATGTCTGAAATCACCGGAGCCTTTGATTGTGATAGGAGCTAACTTCTCCTTAAAGAGCCATAGGAGAAAGTTAGCTATCTGTGGTACCAAGGCTTTTAATGGAGAGATATGTTTCTGTTCACACCTCTCATGGCTTTCAAAGTTATGTGTCTTCTTGCCTGAGCAATTCTGTTTCTGAGAACCATTTCTTTCTGTTGGTTTGCTTGATATAAGGCAGATATGAGGCAGGCATGCAGGTTCAACATCTCTGGTTTTGGATGGAATACCTACATTCATGGTGGTTTGAGCAGGTGGGGAGAAGGCTGGATCTTTCTGGGAATCGCCACTGCAAAGTTCAACAAGTTGTTGATCCAAGATTTTTTCCACAATGACAGGAGCAATCATGATTAGATGGCATCCTGATTTCCTTGCTTTCTGCAAGATTTTGAAGATCAGGGGGGTTGGGGGAAATGCATGTGCATCAAGACCTTTCCAATTCTGGGAAAGAGTGTTGACTACCCTTTTAGACCTGGAACTGGAGAGACGAAGATTGGAGATTTGTGTTCCACCTCATTGCAAATGGATCCATGAGAGGTCAACCCCAGTGGATGCAGATTCAAATGATGACTGAGGGATGAATGGACCATTTGGTGTGAATTATCTATTTCTATCATGACAGTGAGTTTACTAAAAAATTAAGCCTGCCTGGGATGTGGTGTACTTATACGTGGATTTGTCAACGATGACACCACCTGAGAAAATCCCAAGCCAGATGGCAACAGTGTGCTGACTTGGTTCCCCATGCCTTCCAATGTAATTGACAAAAGTAAAACTGTTGGAAAGACTGAGAATGCCTTTATGAGACAGCATCTCATGCCACAATTGAAAGGCATTCACTATGGTCTCCATCTACAGGAGGGAGGGCAGGAGGTGGGTACCCCTGCCTGTCATGCTGGCGTCTCTGTATATCATAGTTTCTGGTTGCTGATCCTGCAGCAAAATGCCTGCCATAAGCCAAGTGAGTTCCTCCCATATGCTGAGATGTGACCTCATATAGTCCGAAACTTGGATCACTTCGATTCAATGGGCAAAATTTCAGCTGCCAGTGCAATAGGAGAATTATCTGCAGTGGTCTCATGAACAAGTGGCTCAGGATGAGGAGATTCACAGCCATGTTGAGGAGACCCAAAAGGCTAAGAAATTCCCAGGCTGAAATTCAATTCTCTGAGTGAATGGTGGATACTACTGAGATGATTTTTAAGGCATGTTCCTGAGGGAGATAGACTCAGTGGAAGAGGGTTTTGAACTCCATACTCTAATGAGGGAAATGTTGGGGTGGGATGAGATATTGAATTTGTCCTTGTTTTCAAGGAATCAAAGGCCAAGCAGAAATGGAAGAAGGGATTTGAAGTCTTGATACAAAAGAGAACTCACTTGGTGCTTTTGCAGAATGTCATCAAGGTAGCTGGATATCATGGATGTGGATATGGTTTCGAAGTACATGTGACTGTCCATAATTCTCATGAAGACCCAAGGTCTGATATTCAGACCAAAAGCCCAGAGGTGCTAAATCAAACACCAACCTCAGGAATTTCTGGGAAGACACGTAAATGGGAATGTGAAGTTATGCATTATGCAGGTCTAGGCTGACAACAAAGTCTCTCTCCTGAACAGTGTTGAGAACCAATCTTGGTGTCTCCATTCTGAACAGTGGTGCCTGAATGAACTGGTTGTGAGAACTTCGATTTTTGACTAGACAAAGCTTGGAATTGGCCTTGGGAACAAAGAAGAGTCTGGAGTAAAATCCTGTAAAGTTTGCATTTTGAACAATCTCTGCCACCCTTTTTATAAGAAGAGTGTTTATTTCTTGCTGCAGAATGCTGGCTTTGCATGGGTCTCTTGGGATGCCTGTAGTCATGGGAGCCATTGACTACAAGGGATGGGAGCTAAAGTGATCTGGAGTCACTATGAGATGACTTCCAAGACCCATGCATTGTTGGAGCAGAGTCTCTCACATTCTGTGGCAGAGTGCTGGAGTATTCTCCCCAGCAGGATGTTGGAAAAAGGTGACATGAGCTTGATGTCATTTTCTGGGAAAAGAGGCTGCCTGGGAGAGAAACTGGGTTGAAGTGATGCATGTCTCCTCATGTCTTGTGGCCCTTAGAAACTGAATTCTTGTCAAGGTGAAGGGTTTGAAGGATGGTTTCTCCATGTGACATGCACTGTGGAGGGAATCTTCCTGTTTCTCTGATCTCTCCTCAAGCACGATGGTTGGGCTATGGGTCACTGGACCTGCAAGTGGTTCACCTCTCTTGGAGCCTGTTTCCTGGCATTTTCAATCTAGCAATGGAAGAGAAGATTGGAAGAATGTGATTGTGATCTGAGGATGGATTTGTGGTGATCTTTTTCAGGAAGACTGACATGGAGAGAAAGGAATCTCTTTCCACAAGCTGAATGTTAACAAATGCAGTACATCATTGAAAAGTATTCAGCTGCTCTTTTAAGCAAACATGCCACATGCGAGACTGACTCTCACAAGTGTTACCATCAGCATGTTTGTTGACAGAAGGTCTAGGCTGTGTTCAGACTGCTGAAAAACAACAAACAAAACCAAGTCACACATGGATCCTATCACTGCTACATTATAAAACTATTTGTTGAGCATTGAGGAAGGACATACAGTCCCTACATACAGTTGAAGGTTTTGACTTTCCCAGGCACATTTACCTGTTGACAGCTAGGACTTTAGTGTCAAAAACCAGCATGTCTTGTAGAAAACTGGGCTGAAATTTAATGACAGTCATTGATGTAAAAATAAAGGCCTGTTGATGTTTGAATCCTGAAGACTGTCTTCCAAAATAATACACTATATCAGTGACTTGATCAGACTGAAGTAGCTGGTCTTTTGTTGCTAACAGATCAACAGATGTGGTCATAGACAGAGTAGTTTGAGACAGACAAAACTGGCACCAGCAACCTCTTCCATCAATGTGTGGCAAGCTGAGTCTTCTTTGGACATCAGTGGATTGTGAAAGGAAAACGATGCTTGAGAATATGAATTTTCAAACACAGAATGGGGTGACAGAAAAGCCTCCAGTGATGCATGTGACAACTGGAGGGTCAAGCCATGTTGGGAGCAATCCACAGTAGCTCAGCTGGTAGAACATCAGACTCATAATCCAAGGGTTGTGGGTTAGATACCCATTCAGACCAGCCCAAGTTGGCTGCCTCCGTGTGTTCTTGAGAAAGGCACTTAGTTCCCATTTCCTCAGCATGATATAGTGAACAATGTGTCAAAAGTGCTGTTAAAACCAACAAGAAACAAACCAACTATGTTCGGACCCAGTTATTCCCTGGCATCCATTGGTTGTATCATCTACATTCTGTGACTAGTACTGAGCGTCTGAGAATGGGGCATCATTGCAGTCGGTACTGGGTCGAGATGGCACCAGGACTGGTGATAGGCATATCCAGAACTGAGTAGCATGAGATGAATCAACAATTCTGGTGCCTGTTATAAAATTTGTCTGAGTCTTAGTTGGGGCAGGAACAAGCATGACCTGATGTTGGGCACTATCTTTATCTTGAAGCAGGAACTGGGTATACCAGGAAAATAGATCACTGTGCCTGGTCCTGGAAATCAAAGATATATGTAAAGGCTTTGATGTAGCTTGTGTGATCTGTAGACGGTTGGTATCTGGTGCCAAAGTCAGGTTCTAGCTATTCGAGGAAAGATCACCATAGCTAGTGCCAGGGCATACATGTGTTGCCTGCATGTCCACTCATGGTCCAGATGGGCCACTCTATTAAATCAGTACTGGCCCAATGATAGTGCAATGAAGCTCTGTTCTGTTTGCAGCAACTAGGATGATGGCAGGTCTGGCACTGTATAAGAAGCTTGTAATGGCCTGGATTGACAAATCTTCTGAATTTATTGAGATTTCCACCTTCAGGGATTCAGACTAAAGGAACATGTTGACAGAGGTAACATTGCTGATGATGCTGATTGCACATGCATTATTTATCATACATTTCTTAGCTCTCTCATTCTACCTAGTTATTTGGTAGTGACAGTCACCCATACATCCTCAGACCAACATGAGCATGCATCACATGTATGACCTGAATTGTACCTCATACAATTTATGCAGGTAGAGTGATGGTCTTCTGCCAGTTTGAACATTTGCACCCCACACACTTAATCCTGCACATTGTGTTGACACATGTAAGTACAGAGAGCAGCACAATGGCATACCATGGGAAATTAGTCAAGTGTCATGTTGAACTTACTGTGAAAAGGATTATATGACTAAATAAAAATGCCCAGTGAAATTACATGCATGACCTTACAACATGTAATAACAGAACAAACACCTGACAGAATTCATAAATAAGGTCAAGTACTGAGTTGAACTGAAAGTACTACAGACCATAAAGCAGGCATTTACAATAATGCTGACAAGCTTATCGTATGAAGTTAGACAAATAAAGTGCAAAATATTCATCTACAATGAAGCTGGAGTGAGAAATTGACAATAATAGTTGAAGTATACTTCCCTGTTGTTAGAAAACTCAAAAAATTGCAGAACTGTTCAAAAGGCACAAGTGAATTCGGTACTGTGAGGCCTAAAAATAGAGTGTGCTTCCGAGCACAAGCTGAAGTAGAAACCAACGATTGATGGGACTTGGCACCAATCCCTCAAATGGGGAGACCACTCTCACTTCCACCTTGACAAGCAGATGAATTTTTGATACTTGTGTTGCAAAAACAAACCAAAAGATGCAGCGAACATATTTTTTTAGCTTGGGAGGGCTGGATTTGCAAGGCAGTGGTTGTACTCCTAACATATTGTGATCAGGTAATGTATATGAAGAAAGAACAAACCTTAAACAGTGACATTGTTTATTCTAATTTTAATTTAAACAGTATCATGAATGTTCACATTTATCCACAATCACAAAATTATATGATTATGGCATTCAAGAAATTTCATACAGATAAACAACAAGACCTTAGTAAACCAAAAGAAGCACGCCATTAGTCCATGTGTAAGTATCATAGATGGTCTCTCGAACATGTAAACCCTGAACAAAGAATCTATTAATTTCAGAACATTTTATCTGTACCTTGCTTTTTAGTTGCATCCAACAGCATGTAAGACATTATGCAAATCTTTAAAAACAAAGTTTTTCTTGTGCAACCTATCCAATACTTTACTTTTCACATTGGGAGCCATGATAGTTCAGTTGGTAGAGTGTCAGATTCATAATCCAAGGATTGCAGATTCGATACCTGCCCAGGCCATTCTGAATTGGTTGCCTTGGTGTGTCCTTGGGAAAGGCATTTAGTTCCCATTTTCCTCAGCATGATATAGCCAATAATGTGTTAAAAGTGCTGTTAAAACCAACAAAAACAAAATCTTTTCGGGCAAGACATTGCATGTTGCAAAATACTTGCACATTTTTCTTTATATGAATAAACGTTTATGGTGCCTACCTGCTTTAAGAAGGGTAAAGGAATGATTAATTTACAAATGGCCAGGAGACCTAGCAGATATGCAATTAAATTCCCTCTTATGCTACCAGTGTTTTTTTTTTAAACTGCATTACTACAATGAGAAAGAGAGAAGAAAGATAAAGTCAAATGGAAAAACAGCTTGGATAGACAAACAGAGAGATGGTCAGAAATGGATCATAAAGACTCATACCTTTGGAAAATATATTACCACAATTCCAATAGTGAGTAATAAGAGTATGATGGTAGTGATAAATTTCAGATCCAAGTTGTATAGAAAGCCTGGCTGCGATTCCCCCATTGTGGATGCATTACGAATATCAGCTACCCCCTCCCTGCTGTCCATACTTGGGAGGGGTTTCTGACTGGGTTGGTGAGGTATCACTTTCTCTGTGCTGCCAGACTTGTCTGTGATCTGATAAGTCGGAAAGATTCGTGACATATCCTGCTCTGGTACTTCATGGTAACCTAGCAACGAAAGAAAATAGTACTCACAGTAAACAAGAAAGATATTTTTCAAAATATAAAAAAAAATATTTAGTTATAATGCTAAAATATGCAAAAAAAGATGCTAACTGAAACTCCAAAAATATGATTATGGAACTTTCAAAGACCATACAGTATGGCCTTTATTATTCTAAGTTTGATCATCCAAATCTTTGGTTTATCTGAACCAACACCATGTTCCTAAAAGTAAGTAAGTATGTAAGTATGTAAGTATGTATGTATGTATGTATGTATGTATGTATGCATGCATGCTAACAAGTCCAGCTTTCTCAAAACATGGTCCGATCTTTCACTCATTGTCGCATGAGCTGCAATTAGTGTAAATTGGCTTGATTAATGAGGTTGCAAGGTTCACTAATACAGTGCACTGATAATCACCAGTAACATCTTCCTTTTCCATGATGGCCACCAAAAATTGAGCCCCATGAAAATAAATGATACTACAGTACTTAATTATTAAATGTACTGAAAAATGTCATTTTCAGTTCCTGATTTGTTGCTGCTTTAGTGTTAGTATTATCCTTCCATGATTAACTGGTTTCCTCTTAAGCTAATTAGTTATAAAACTTTGACAGAACTATACTATAGAATTTCACCTGCATTTCTAGTAAAGTTGGATGGTGAATTTTTTTTATTTTTTATCAGGACCCCAAAATCAGTCTTGGTAGATGATAATATAAGTTAGTTATTGTAGCTAGTATATTTTTTTCTTAATTCGGGCCTATGCTTCACACATTTTAATTCGAACCTAGGCTTCACATATTTTGCTCTAAAGATATCATGTGCTGACACACCTCGACACAAAGGGACTGATCTAATGTCTATTATATAGTACTGAGCCCAAGGCAATCATTCACTTATAAAAGCTTTTTAAGAAGTCTAGGAGATGAGCTTTGATACCTCTTTTTTGTTTTGTGTTCTGTGGTTATAATGTTTAAACAACTGGAAAAATGTATTGATCAAACAAGCTATGTCGATGACACCTCTATTGATTGTCCAACAAAGAAACTGTAAATTAGACCAAGCCATCTTTTTGAACTGAGCTCAGTCAGCAACATCTTCATTGACTGTCCGACAAAGAAATAATCTGTAAACTAGACCTAGTGAACTTTTAATTTTATTTCATTACGTTATTTATGGTGTTGATTTGGCAGTTAAATGGATAAACAAATCAAAGACAAGTTGATATAATGATATTTGAGAACTTTTATGACCAATGTCCAACCTTTGATCTACTGGGCATGTCTTGCAAATACAGGGGTTTTAGGATTTCTGGTATGTATGTATCTTTCTATCTATCTAGAAATGTTTGGACACCATTTTGTAAACATGCATGCATGCACATGTATGCATGCACATGCACACATGCATGCATGTTAACATGTGCACACACACACATGCATGTGTGCAGACACGGGTTGTAGGATTTCTCGTATGTATGTATCTTTCTATCTATCTAGAAATGTTTGGACACCATTTTGTAACTGCACACACACATGCATGCAGGCACATGTATGCATGCACATGCACACATGCAAGCATGCTCACATATGCACACACACGCACACATGCATGTGTGCACACGGGTTGTAGGATTTCTGGTATGTATGTATCTTTCTATCCAGAAATGTTTGGACACCATTTTGTAACTGCACACACATGCATGCACATTTGTGTGTGCATATGTGCACACACACAGAGAGAGGTTTATCTGAATTCCCAATCCTTCAAACTCCTCTGATACCCACTTGACAAAATCAGATGAAAGAGGACATTTAGTATATTGACCTGTATTTAATTCTTGTCCCAGCAAGCATCAATATCATTGACATCTGCTATGTATATACATATACTTGTATATCATATCTAGTTTTTATCTTTGAACAGTTCTTGTTCAGTAGTAAAATGTCTTATTTCCTTATTGATGTACAATGTCACTTTTATGCATTAAAAATTTAGGTCTATTTTTAGCAAAACAATTTCTTTCTATATTCTGTATCTTTGGTTTATATAAAATGAGGATGTTTCCAATGATTGTTCACTGGCATTTCCAAAACCACTACAAATATGATTCATATACTTTTTCTCAAATCCTAAACTAAGGTGGAAAAAGTGCTTGTACGAAGGACCTTCAGGCCATACCTAACAAAAGCACAATTCCACCCCTTCTGACTGTGTGTGCTGTAACCCTTTCTTCATACGTGTTCTGGTTTTGTTTTTTATCCACAGGTGCAGGGTTTGGCCCTTCCAGCAATTTGAGCCCTTTGTCACGAGGCTGAAATGTTAAATAAAATAGAACTAGAAAGAGTGACAGCACAGAAACAAAATGTTTAACAAAAGTACTGTGAACGTCACACTACATTCGCAATGCATGTTTAACAGTCCTTTATGCAGAACTGAAATTTGTGTGCAAAAACTATTTTTCTTCTTTCAGTCACAGTGACCATGACTTTCAATCTTCGACCTTTTCACCCCCAAATCAAAAGGCTTTTTCCTTCCCAAAAGTGTAAGCCATCCACAAAGTTTGCCTAGGTCTGTGATGTAAAAACTAATGTAATTGTGCATAAACCATTTTTCTTCTTTCAGTCACAGTAACACTGACCTCTAACCTTTTGACCCCAAAATCAAGAAGTTTCTTCCCCACCTGAGGTGCAAACCATCCACAAAGTTTGGTAAATGTAGATGGTGGAGAACTCAAGTTGAAACATTTTTCTTCTTTCATTCTCAGAGACCTTGACTTTTGTTCTTTTGACCAAAAGATTAATTAGGGTTATTTCTTGCCCCAAGTGCAAACCATCTACAAAGTTAAGTAACTGTAGATGCTGAAAAACTCAATTGATTGTGCAAAAACCATATTTTTTTCCTGTCAGTCACCATTACATTTTGACCCTGAAATTGATAGGCTTCTTCCCTACCCCAAATGTAAACCATACACAAAGTTTAGTAACTGTAGATGGTGAAGAATTTGAGTTATTGTGCAGAAACCATTTTCTTTTCAGTCACTGACCTTGACCTGAGCTTTTGACCCCAAAGTCAATAGGGATCTTTATTACCCCAAGTGCAGGCCATTAAATTCACGAACCAAATGGCATCCAATTACATATAAGGGTCACAAAGCTATGGTACTCACAAGAAGTGTGAACGGACAGTCAGTCAGACAGATGGACAGACAATGTGATTACTCTAGGGTTCCTACATCTCAATGCAGAGTCCTAAATACTGTCACCAGAAATGCAAAGATACATAACTTTACACCCTTCTAAAACATAATAATAAGTAACTTAAAAATTAAACATTTTTTTTGAATTGTATAACAGGTTCTCACATTTTTTATTAATTATTTTTGAAAAATCTAGCTTTGGATGAAGGTGAAGGAAACCAACAAAATCCCCCCCCCCCCCCCAACTTTGTATGGACAACTACTTTTCCTTGCTCAAGTCTGTAATGGATCCAAAAAGTGTTCTCAATCTGCACCCCACACACCCCACATTGCGGAAAGTTAAATACTAAAACACATATCCATCCCTACATATCTTCTTGACCCGAGAAGGAGTATCATGATTCTAAAAATGTAATGCAAATCAGCCAGAATTGCCATGCTTTGAAGTCTTAATTTTAAATGGTGTAAGATTGTAGTGCAAGACTTACAATGCTTACATGCCTGCATTTCCTAGACATCCCACATGCTGTATAACATAGTACTGATTTTTCATTTAAAACAGTGAGGACAATAAATCAATCATGCATCTGTATAAGTATCTACTTGTGAATTCTTATCAGATTATTAAAACTTTCAGAGCACAAAAACTGAACTGATGATAAAATTTCAACCATTCTGATACTTTAATACTTTCGTTGGGGTGAAATTAGAATCATGAAAATTTCAGGATTATTGTATTGTGTTTATCTCTAGAAGCTTGCTAAATTTCAGTGATATCTGGAGACCTTAACAATGAGTTTTGAGTCTGAGTTTAGGCAGTTTCATGACCTTGCGGTCTGATTTTTCTTTAAAAATGCGAGAATACAATGCAATCATACGTCTGTATTAGCGTCTACCTGTGAATTCTTATATGATTATTACATTAAACAATGCATGATCGAAAGCATCAACTTATATCTAAGATCCTTGGCCTGAGAATAAAAGCTGTACTTATTATTGCCAAGGAAAAACAGTACATACAGCTCTCTCCTGTTATAGTATGCTCTGTTATAATACAATTCTAGATATAACTTGGTCCCACTATGGATCCCAACTACCATGTTATAGAGGGAGAGCTGTAACACATAAATTATGATTGGAGGTATAATGTGCATAAATAAGGTCAGCATCTTGCATTCAAGTTTTTACTGTCTTCATCACGGCTTTATTCCAGAATATACCTGGTTCCGATATATTTATTTTACAAATCTTCTGAAATATCATTTATTCCATCATATTTTTAGCAGTCTACATCCATGAGATCAGGTCTATCCTGTTTCTGATATGCCTGTTCTCTTTTCTTTCTTTTCTGTCCTTAGTTTAACAGTTACCTTTCATTTGTCTTCCTATCTTGGGTGAAAAGTCAATCGACTCTAGCATAATAAATCTGTACTCACTGTAATTGTAACAGTTTTGTTTCTATCTAGGGTGGAAAGTCAGTCTACTCTATCATAACAAATCTGTACTCACTGCAATTGTAACAGTTTCTTCATCAACAAAAGATGCTGTAGCAAAAACGCCATGCTCATACTCTCCTACATACAGGGTGGGGCTGAAATGGAACAAAGAAAATGATATAAATCAAATATATTGCAACAAGAAAACAAAACAAGGATGACATTTATTTCTTAAATAATGTATCCATACATGTAAAATCAAGCAATAAAAAAATTAAGCTTTTTAAAGCTAATATTCCAGCTCTGGATCAGTGACTCCAAAAATTGAACATCTACAGCAAGAAGCTATGTACCCATACTTTTCTTGTTTCATATCTTCACTTTTGCCACCACTGTCATCTCAATCAGGGCTGTCGCAAGTTTGTGCTGGAAGAAACGGCGAGCGGCACCCACATTCGGGGAAAAAACCCGCAAGCTCCATGAAATAGCGCCCCCAGGCAATCGCCCTTTTCATCCCCCCCCCCCTTATGACAGCCCTGATCCCAATCCCCCAAACCCTCAAAAGGTGAATAAAAATGTTATGAATATTGTTCACACCCTAAAACATTTCCTATACAGGGCCGTCATAAGGGGCAGGCAATACAGGCGACCGCTTGGGGCACCAAGTCCGGGGGGCACCATTTAGCGGAGTTTGCGGTATTTTTTTCTGAATGGTGGGCACAAAAAGGCGACGCTCACCTGGGGCACCGTTTCATCCAGCAGAACTTGTGACGGCCCTGACTCTATAACTTCTATCGTCTACAAGAAGTGGAATATTACACATGTATGTGCAAGAATTTCTATATACTGGTATACTGTGTTTTTTAAAAGTATAATTTAAACATCCAAAAACTGATTATAAAATCATCTTAAACAAACAGGGTGCCCAAAAAGAAAAACATGAATCTTCTCAAGACTTTAACAATATGAAAATGACTACCTGTTACAGCACATGCCATTTTGTTGCAAAGAAGGAAATGAAAAATTATAAATGCCAAAGTTTAATAAATTTGGATAACTAAGATACTTAGTTTCCTTTGAGAATGTATTACATTCTTTTAAAATTCAAATTATGCCTAAATACAAGAAATGCGCAACAATACAGGAACAAAAGGCCTAAGTGGGTCTCAAAATGCTCACCATTCTAAAATTCACCTAAAATCCAAATGCAAGGGTAATTGACCAAGAAATCTTGAATAGTATAACACTTTCTGACACTTTCAGGTTTTTCTATTTTTTTAGTAATGGCAGCCATACTGGATGGCAGATCAGCTTCATTTGTGCAAACATTAAAGACGTTATGCAGGATGCTTTCTGTGAAATTTGGTCATCTTCTGTTGATCAGATTTTTAGAAGTCTTGAAAGGTTCTTCTGTTTTTAGTAACAATTGCCATACCGAATAGTGGATCAGCATCATATGTGCAAAACTCAATGACCTTCATGCTAGGATGCTTTCTGTCACATTTAGTCATATTTTGTCAAACAGTTCTTGCAATTAAGTCATTTTAAGTTTGTTCTTTTTCCTTTTAGCAGTGCCAACCAAATCTGAGGGCAAAAGGGCATCATTTGCACAAACTTGAAAGGCCTTCTTAGCAGGATACTGTTAAATTTTTGATCAAATTCTGTTAAGTAGTTTTGTGCAGATGTTGTTTAAAGTCTCTCTTTTTTTTTTTTTTTTTTTAATAAGAACTGCCATATTGGATAGCAGATCCACATTTTGTACAAAATTTTAAATCCTTCATGCAAAATCATTTTATGTCACAGCATTTTTTTAAAGTCACTGAAGGTTTTCTTTAATTTTAATAACATCAGTCATATTTGATAGCAGATCAGCATCATTTATGAACAAGAGTACTGTGAATAGCACATTATACACCTGCCCTGTGTTCAATAGTCCTCTATGTAGTTAACTGAAAGTTTTGTGCAGAAACCACTTTTCTTCTTTCAGTCACAGTGACCTTGGCCTTTGACCTTTTGACCACGAAAATGATAGCTTTTGTCCTAACTCCAAGTGAAATTCATCCAAAATGTTTGGTCCTGATATGTGATACTGAACTCACTATTGTGTGGAAACCATTTTTATTCTTTCAGGCACAATGGCCTTGACATTTGGCATTTTGCCCCCAAAACTGATAAGCTGCTTCCTTACCTCAAGTGCAAGCCATCCACTAAGTTTGGACCAGATATGTGATGTTGAACTAATGTTATTGTGTTGGAACCAGTTTTATTCTTTCAGTTAGTGACCTTGACCTTTGACCTTTTGACACCTAAATCACTAGGGTTCTTCCTTACCACAAGTGCAAGCCATCCACAAGGTTTGGCAGCTGCAGATTGTACAGAACTCAAGTTATTGTGTAGAAACCAATTTTCTTCTTTCAGTCAGAGGGACCTTGATCTTTTGGCCTTGATTAGCAAAAGGATTCTTTCTTTCCCAAAGGCAAGCCATCCACAAAGTTTGGTAACTGTAGATGCTGGAGAACTCAACTTATTGTGCAGAAACCATTTTTCTTCTTTCAGTGACAGTGACCTTGACTTTTTTACCCTTAAATAAATAGTGTTTTTCCTCGGTCCAAGTGGTGAAAAGCCATCTACAAAGTTTGGTAACTGCAGATGGTGGAGAAGTTACCGTGTGTAAATCATTTTTCTTCCTTCAGTCAGTGACCTTGATCTTTGAGCTTTTAACCCTGAAATTGATAGGCTTCTTCCTTACCCAAAGAACCAGTCATCCACAAAGTTTGGAGAACATGAGTCATCATGTGGAAACAAAATTGGCAACAGACAGAAGGGACAACATCATAACATAATACCCTATGCCTTATGGCGGGCATATAAAATGTCCTGTCTAAATGACTGACAAATCAGCACTGTGTAATTAAAATCTAGCATTCTTTTGGGATATAATTTCCATTAATAATATACCAAAGGGTGACACATTTCTATAATATTAAAGTAGTTTCATATATTTGCTTGTTCATGATTTTGTTTCATCCACTTGGGTATTGCCAGTTGTCATGTGACTCACATCCTGCTTGTATGTCACATGATCTAGTTATGACCTTGCTCGAGTTCTTACACCCCTCCAGTATAATTTTTAAGAGAAATACTGGATTTTAAGTCATGAAATTGACCAATCATATTCCTAGAAAGCAAATATTTTAGTAAATTATGTATCTCCGATAATACTTACCTGATCACATTACATTAGGATAACTTTCTCTGCTACATCAGAATCCAGCCCTCCCAGAAATACAAAATGCGTCTTTCTGTCTATATATTAATTACACAAAGGGAAGCAACTCTTACATGTTAATTCCCCTTTCAACCTGCTAGGTGGCTAATGTTATACCAGGATGTAACCAGTTTTTACTCGAGCAAAACCTTCAAAGATGCTCGCATTGCAGGGAAGGGTGGGAGGAATTATTTGCAATGTGATCAGGTAAGTATTATTGGTGAAACATAATTTACTTTAAAAAATTTGCTTTCTCCATCAAATACATAACCTGATTATATTACATCAGGAGAACAGGCAAGAGGAGGAGGAAATGCTGAGCATCCTACCTCTACCCTGTCACCCAGTAGGAGCATGATTGCTCTACTAAAAGGATGAACTTCTCCTAATGTTAGTTTAGCACAGTGAGAGACAATTTGTTTATACATGTGCAAGGGAGATCCCTGTGGACTCTGCACTTGATCATTCTCTCACAATCAAATGTTTTCCAGGCGAATCCAGCAAAAGTGGCAAGTTCATGATTGGGTCTAAGGTTGTGCTTTCGTGAATGGGACGTGATCACTGTATATGCAGCTACCACTAGCCCAATAAGATTCAGTTTTCTCCTTAGCAAGGCCATGTCACGCAAACAGAAGCTAGAGAAGGTAGACTGGGTGTGCCAGTCTGCTGACTCTGCTATGTCCCAAATTGAGACATAACATTCAAGGCCAGGTTCATGAAAGTCGCTCGTATTTCGTGAGCTGAAATCTTCATTAGTCGTACCTGATCCTGTGAAAGTATGGAGTATGATGATTTAATAACTCCCTTCAGCCAAGTGGCCAGTGCTTGTGGGGTTATGTCTTGCTTTCCTGCCTTCAGCAGTAGGAATAGTCTTTTACTGCTGCTGTGGATATTGTCCAAGCATCTTAGGTAGCATCTGAGGGCACGTACAGGGTCCTGCAGCTTTGCTTCTTTCAAAAGATCGATCATGGAGGAGAGAATAGTTATTTAATGGTTGACTAGTGACAGCAACATGGTCTTAGAAAGGGAACCAAGTTGTGTCATTAGAACGAATGAACCATCTGAACAGAACTGCATGTATTTTGGATCTACGGATATCATATGTAGTCCACTCACTCTGCATGTTGAAGCTAGCATTATCATACATTGCAATTTTTGCATGATAGCTAATTTAGCAGTTCAAACTTAGATGAGTTTGGCCATATCAAAACCCAGCAGAGATTCCATTTGGAAATAGTGTGAGTAAGCGTGGTCCGGATATGCTGAAATTGGACCACAAGTCAGAAACTTCTTTGTTGTGGCCAACATCGTCTCTTTCATGAAGTCCAAACATGTCTGAGATCATGGAACAACATGCCTTGATTGTGATAGGGGCTAACTTCATGTCTTCATTGAGAAAGAGAATGAAGTTAGCTGTCGGGGAATAGGTGCTGAGAGTAGTGTGATATCATTGATGGGACACCAGTCATTGACAACACACAATTTTAATTTCCCCTCATATGTCTTCGAAGTGGAGGATCTTCAGCTGTTGCGATCCTCTCCATGATTGAAGCTCCAAACTTCTTTTCAATTTGGACATCCCTGAAAGGAACCAGGCATGAAGGAGGAGTTTCTCTGGACATGGATAGAATAGTAGCGATCTCAACTGCTTGAGTGGAGTGGAGGTCGCTACAACTTGTCTGGGTACGTTTTTAGCTAAATGGAGCAGATCGTTGATCCAGGATGTTCTTCATCTTAGTGGGGTAATCAGAACTATTTGCAGTCTCTGCCCCACATTTCTGAATTATCTTCATAATCAAGACTGATGGAGGGAAGGTGAATGACACAATACCTCCCAGTTGACTGAAAGAGGATCAAGAGCCCATGCTTCTGGGGCCAGGAAAAAAAGGCCAAGCATCAGATGGCCCCACAGTGCAAAGACCCGATGGCAGGTTCACAGATGGACAACTCTGTATAAAGCTCTCCTCTCCTTGATAATGAGTTGGCCAGGACACTGAGCTGACCAGGATTGTGTCAGACTTGAATACTACCTGATATTGGGAGCACCAATGAAGGTATTCCCATACCGTGAGGCAAAGGTCCAGTAATATTTCCCCCCTTTTCCGAGGTATGTCACCACAACCAAAAATTGTCAGACATTGTCAGGATCGTGTTCCATAGATGCGTTCCGCCCATGTATGGGAGGCATTGAGAATGGCTTTCATTTCCAAGAGGTTCATATGAAAAGCCTTCTCTTCAAGCATCCACTTGCCACTCACCATTGCAAAGTCCAGTAGTAAGTGTGCTCCCCAATCCGACAAACTGGCATTGTAACAAGTCCACCGCAGCATTGAGTAGGCTAAGGAGATGTAAGAAACTTCCTTGCCTAACAAATTTTTGTTTGTTGCTTTCTCTGACATACTTTCTATACTTCTGATGCATTTGGGAGAAAGACTCCAAGTTAATATGTGTTAAAAGAGTTCTATAACAAGATGGACAAAATGTTGAGAAGGCATAAGGTCCAACTTCTCTACACTGATTATCCACCCTGAACCACGAATGTGGAAAGTAAGGTTGTTCATGTTGTGAACCAAAACCATACTTTCCAAGTGTTTTTGTTGGAATACCACCATCTCTGTGAGGATGTCCTGAACTGGGATATGACATGGTCTAATGTCTTATTGAAAGTCCAACGTCAACGTCTTGGTTGAGGCCTTCTCCGACGCATGAACGAGACTGTCGATGCATTTGGGATGAAGATGCCAAGTTGATATGTGTTATGGGTTCCAAACCAATATGGACCAAATGTTGAGAAGGGATAAGGTCTGACTTCTATACATTGATTATCCAATACATAATAAGAGAAGTAAGGTTGTTCATGTTGTGAACCAAAACCAAACTTACCAAATGTTTTTTTAGTGTATAATCCAGGAACATTGCCATCTCAGCAGTAGATGTTCTGAACTCTTAGTGAATGCCCAAGGGCTTAGATAGAGGCTGAATGGAAGGGTGTGGAAATGGTATATTACTCCCCGAGTATGCAAATCTAAGATAATTGCGTGATGCAATATGAATCAGTATATGGAAGAATGCATCTGGCATGTCAAGACTGATCGTGTACTTGTCATGTCACACTAAAATACAAACATACTTGCCCTCTCCATCTTGAAATGGGGCAGAATAAATTGGTTAAGCCTGCTTAAAAATATCGCAGGTCTCAATTTGCCGTTGGACTTCATAACCAGAAATGTTCTGGAGTAGAAGCCACCCTGTGCATGCAGTTTTTGTACACCATTTACAAGCAAAAAAATAGATTTTCTTCTGTAAAACATCACCTTCATGGGATTGCTTTGGAGTTCATCATGAAGGTAGGACTACAAAAGTGGAGAGAGGTCAGATAACAAAATCCAGTGACACTCTGAAGCTGTGTTTTTCTCTCCTCTTCCTGCCTGCCTGTGAAAACAGGGGCATATGACCGCCTATAATTTACTTGGCCTAGAGAAAGAACCTGCTGTTGTTTTGAAAATCACCCCTGCAATTTCTATGTCAACAATCGTCCCTTCTCTTGTACGTTCTCTAACAGGGTCATGCAGAGATTGGAGCTTGCAATGAAAGCTAAAGGGGCAACTCTTGTGCTTCTTGCTTTCTCACCTCCTCACTTTGATGCCCTAACTGTAGTGGAGAAAAGAAAGGGAGGGAGTGCATCAAAACCTAGCTATGATCGTTTGCAGCCTTTTGGGCTAGAAGAAAAAAAAGTCAAGTAGGCAGGAAGTCCACACAATGTTTCTGACTAACTCTGACGTAGCATTAAAGACATATCTGTGCACTTTATTAATGTCTAGACAGCATACATGTGGATGAAAGATCTCGGTATGTGACTTTTTACCAGTTGGGTGAGAAAGTTGCAGGCAACTGACTCACCATAAAGAAAGCTCTTGCATTACCGGGATCACAAATGCTCCAGGAGACACCTGGTAATTTGTGCAATCATTAACAATTGTGTCAAGATTCTGAATGACGAACTGTCATCATCAGCGACAAAATCCTATAAATTTCCTCTATCGCTGCCTTGAACTAAATTCCATCCGTTCCACTGTTGGATTGTCATGTTCTGCCATTTCCATTTCATCACCTTCATCAACGTGGGAGTTATCCTCCTGTACATCCTGAGTCCTGGGATACAGCCTTCCATCTGGTAATGATAATGAAGTATCATCATCAACATGCATAATCATTATGCTCATTGGATATGCTGTCAGTAGTGATCACATTATAGAATGCCAGTCCAGCATGGCCGGTTTGGCTTGGTCGCAGAGCTTCATACATAATGCCGGTTCACTATGAATTTCATAGAAATGGTCAGTCAGTGCAGTCTGTTCGGCATAAGACACAGCTGCTGTCGGAAGACATGGCCGGCTGGCCGGCTTGCCAGTCAGAGATAAAAGACTCCTGAGCACTGTAATCATACATAGCTCATTCGTAAAGCTGGACCGGTCAGTCAGCAGTCAGAACAACGTATGAAGGACGATATATGCCTTGCGGTATGGCTGGCTGGTATGGTGGTCAGCCGTATTGGTCAAATTGCAAATCTTCATATCCAGCTTATTTCTTAATATTTTCATGCATGGATGGGTTAAATGATACTTGCACACACTCATGCCTCACGGGCAGGGGACAAGTTTGAATGTAAACCCTCACGCCTCATAGGCGGGCAATATTTAATTGCAAGCCCTCACGCATCATGGGCATGGTCCTATTTCTCTGTGAGTCCTCATGCCTAATTGGCAGTGTCCTAGGCTTATTCCCAGTGGGATTGCAATATATAATCATCATTTCTACTTGTCAACATATCGAGACAAAGCCTTTAAGTCAGTTTGATCATAAACAATTCCAATGCTTGGTTGGAATCACCTGTGGTTTCGACTGTATTCACAGATATAGTATGTTCTGGCGCTGTTTCTGCATCATCACCCAAGAGACTAATCAATAATTCTACTGTATTCACGGATACAATATATTCTGGTGCTGTTTCTACGTCTTCATTGAGGGTGAAGAGGGACTCTCAATGTCAACCATGTGACTAATCAACAATTCTACTGTATTCACGGATACAGTATGTTGTGGAGCTGTTTCTGCATCTTCATAGCGGGTGGAGAGGGCATCTTGACATCCCCACATGAGACTAATCAATGATTTGGACATAAGCATGTTTAAAAATTCTTGCTCCGATGTATTGGACCCTGCTTGTTTTTGTGGCCCTTGAGCTGCTTCTTCAAAAGTTTGGACCATGTATTTCCAAGCAAACTGCACACACATTACATGTGTATGCCAATGAGTAATGGTACATGTAGACACGTCTTGTGTCCATCCTCCATGACCTTAAACCATTTACACTTCTTGCACTTGGTTGTCATCACTGTAATGAAGAAGAGAAACAAACAAGTGTGTACAATATATTGAGGATACCTATGTTTTTTTAGTAGATATAAGGAAATATTTCATGAGTGAAGATGGAAACATTGTATTGCCATGAGTGGTGAAGCCACAAGTGACAATATAAAATCTTTCCACTTCATGAGTGAAATATTTTCTTATATCTACTAAAAAAATGTAGATTTTCTTTTTAATACATATTTTTAAGGCAAAAACCGTCAATTTGCATGAATTTTTTTCTCCATTCTGTGCCAATGCGAATAACAGCTGCATTACTACATCGATAAAAAGAAATTCCAAAATATACAATAATTTTATGACAACGACCTTTTACAAATTTATCTTGTACAAATAATGCTTCAAATTGTGTATTTTGTCAAATTAATTACTGTTTTCAAAAGAAAATGAAGAGATTTTTATTTTCGTTAACACATTTCTTACACGGATTAATACAGTAAACATTGTTGGGGTAGAAGTACTGTAGAAATATCATGAAGTCACATCTGAGAGATTTCAGAGTAACATCTTTAAACAAAAGATTCTAATGATTGAGAGTTTGCTTGTATTGATTTTTATTCTTTGTTTCGTTCATTTTTGCATTCAAATGTAAATCTCTGGCCTTGGCAACCTTGCAGTCTGGTTCAGCACCAGATGCTGCACCCAAATTTTGATTGTCACTTAATTTTGATTTGCAATCAACACTTATGAATGCCTGATTTCTCCATCATTTTCAAAGATGATTATGATTATGATTGTGTTGAGAGTTAGAATCGCTACTTAAACAATTTTATTACTATATTTAACCAAGAGTTTTTCCTAAATATGTGTCTGTCTGTCGTAGAGTGTAAACTGCACACTGTATGGGTGACAGAATATCTAACAGTTCATGTAAGTTCAGTCACTAATCATTTGCAGGATTCATGTGGAAAACTAATTTAAAAAAGTTAACACTTAAAGCCTACATTTTGTTCTTTGGAGTTCATTTTTAGGCATTTTTTTGGCGCCTCTTTATTGATTAAATAAATGTATGCTAGAGGGTCTACAGTCTTGACACATTTTAAGATATGTTCATCCTGAAGTAGAGAGAAAGAGAGAAGGAGCCAAAAAAGAAGAAGAAGAAGAAAAAGAAAAATGAACTAGGCTTAAATATGGAAATACAGAAATACATATTTGAATAACATACTTAAGGGCAGATATATTCCTAATTGGGAAAAGAAAGTAGTTCCAAAAGTGGTATTTCCACTGTGGTGATATCATTTTTCTCCTATTTATGTATTTCATTATCTCATTATGAAATGTATAATAAATATATATACAGTCAAACCTGTCTACAGTGGCCACCCATGGGAAAAGGCCAAAGTGGCTGCTGTAGACAGGTGACCTCTGAAGGCAGGTTCAGCTCTCAAACTTGGTTCATGACAAATACATGTACTATGCACCAAATGGTATTAGCATTATTAGTAGTAGCAGTAGTATGCTATTAGATTACATTTTTTGGGTTTAGCTATTTAGCAAAAAGAAAAATAACAAAATAATAAAGTTAAAAGTTCCACTTTAATCCATCATGTATATTAAATCATCACTTATCAAAAATGGTGTCTAAATAAAATTACTAATTGACAGCTTACCTGTGATTGTCAAACACAGGACTGACTCTATGTTAGGCCAGCTGGTATAATTAGGCATGAAAACAGGTGTTCACACTTCACACAACTGATGGATTAAGCAGTTGCTCAAACTCACAGAAATCAAAAGACAGTCAGCTTTTGCAAGAGACCTTTGATGATTAGGAATGAAAAGAAGCTTCCTGCAGCTATTGTCAGTAGCATATAAACTGTACGGGATATCACAAGTACAGTGTACATGTATATCTACTAATCTCTTACACTCTAGATTAACGTTGTTCTCAAAATTGGCCATAATACCTCGCTTACGCTGGATCTTAGTTCGCCCGACTCCCATTTCTGTGGCAACTACGCACTACAGTGAAACCCCACTATAGCACGCTTCGTTATAGCATGAATTCTGATATAACATGATTCTGGCATGGCTCCCGAAATTTCATCTATTTTTTTGTATGTGAAAAAAAAAATAATTCAAAATGACAAATAATGTGTACAAAATTAGTTATCATTTTGGAGTAGAAATCATGTATAAATTCGGATATAACACAATCATGGCATGGCTCCCAAAATTTTACAATAATTTCACACATTTCTCTAAGTACTGCAAAGTTTTGTGCCAAATAAAGAAGAGTTTGATTCAATAATTTGGCAAGATGTATTGTATTCTTAAAGAAAAAAGTGTCTTATGATTACATCTTTCTTTATTGGAATAAAGATGTTAAACATTTCTATTTGTGAATATTCATTTCAAATGTGTCAGTAGTCAACACTGCATTTTGATCTTAGCTTATTTTTCAAAGATGTCAACTCATTAAAAAGTTGATAAGTGTTAATCTTATTATTATTGAATCATGAACAATAAAGCCAGTAAGTCTTCCTTGCGTTTTTCTTCAATGCATTCTGTGTACAATTTTGTTGCTCAAAAGAAAGAAGATTCTCCTCCAAATTTATAATTAATTAATTTAAGTAATTGCTAATCATCAAACTCAATCTCACTGCTAAAGGTTGTTCAAAATATGTGGCAATGATTTATAAAAACATTTAATAAAAAAATTTAAAAAACGCCAACATGTGCATGTGGTTTTGCGGTGTTATCAGACAATCGTCACGCAATCAACTGACCAGTGAATAATATCATGCATTCCCTATACAAATGACGACATTGTTCCTTAACAATTATTCTTGCTGTAGTCATTCAAACAAATAGGTGTCAGAGTGTTAATTAGTGGGTATTTACAATGGATAACAGGATACAGAAACGTAAAGCTTTTACTGTTAAAGAGAAGTTTGAAGTCCTGGGCAGGATTAAGTCTGGATTTAAACAAATGCAATTAGCTTCGAGATTTAGATGTTCACAAGTCGAGCAAACAATTAGGTGGACTGAAAAAGTTTCTTACCCGAATTTATAAATCAATTAATTTACCAACCTTTTTAAGTAAAAACAATTGACTATCAATGCCTGCTCAATCAACCATCATACACACCCGCTTAAACAAGTTTATGGCCCGAATTATCAGAAGCAGTTTTGGTCATTGCCACACACATGTACCCCCCTCCCCCTCCCTTCATTTTAACCCTTTTTATTTCTAGCTTTAAATCATTCACATATACACAGGAAACTGTCCTTCCAGTGTTAGCACTCTTTGGAACAGAACCATTTAAGTTGTAGGGGTGGAGCATTTGGCTAATATAATCAAACATTCTACTCCCAGCTTTTGCTCTGCAGTGAAGCAAAGTCACAGTTATAAACAAAAGTTTAATCGAATATTGGGTTTATTTTATTTATTTTTTCCTCTGTCCATTAGAGAATGACTCAGCTGTTTTGATGGAACTCAGTGTACCCATACAATCGAATGGTTTACTCCCAAGCTGGCTTAAGGCAGTTTAGGTGTATACACACCTGTAGAATTCTCATCACAAGTACATTACGAGGTCAATACAGTACATCTGACCTCCTGTATGAATTTTCAGCTCTAGTACATGTACTTTTCAAGCCTAAATACAGGTTTCTTTTTAGAAGTTTCTAATGTCTGAATCATGCATTTTATTGTCCGTCAGAAATCAGACCCTTTAGACAAGTCCAGCAAATATGAATGTTGCAGCAAAAAAAAAACTTGTTCATAAGTTTGTGTGAATGTATTAGCAAGAAATTCAATATTAGGATTCAACTGGATCTATCAACAATTTTTAAAATAAAAATTATGCTTCTTTGTACACATTTTTGATGGAATTACTATTATGGATACAACCATATTCGACTGGTGAGTACACGCACTCTTAACTATTTACACTAAGTTGCCGATTTTGTATACATAAAAATAAATATTAAATATGTAATGACTGTTTTAAGTAGTTCTTGTTTAATATGGAACAAATTTATAACTGCGTCAATGAAGTCCGAAGTATTAAAATGCCCCCCTCCCCCCCCCCTCTGGGCTTGCATTGAATTCAGACACATAATGATGTATGACAAAATGACCAAATATTATACTTCTGTGTGCATATTTTCTATAGAATGATTATGGATTCACTCTTACGCATGCTGTGAGATCGGTTGGTGAGTACACGTGTTGATACTTTAACTATTTATGCTCTGCATTAGACATGTACATATACATGTACCAATGCATGGTTCTCTGAATAAAGTAAAAACTTTTATATGTGCAATCTCTGTGTTTTCACCATATGTGTATTTCTCGTTTAATATGCATTGATTTAAGATGGTAACTGTGCCAATGAAGCTTGTAGTTTTGCACCCACTATTATACCCCCCCCCCCTTTTTTCTTTTGGTGCATGCATCATTTTCTTCTGCTAAATGACTTGGTTGGTTATATAGCACGGTTCAGTACATAGCACGATGTAGTTTTGTGGACCCTGACCATCGTGCTATAGCTGGGTTTCATTGTACTTTGTCCACTATCCAGCAATCTAATTGCTTTGATTCTCTCATGTAAGGACAAAAACCGCATTGCTTTCAAAGTTGACATGTTGACACCTTTGAGTTTGACTGACAGCGTGACTGGATTACAGTAAGTACAATCGAGATATGAAATGCTTAGAGAGGTCACTGGTGATATACCCCAGTGACAACTGAAGGAAGGGTCAAACCAGTGTTTGGTTAGAAAACACCTGGCTGCTGACCACTGAAAGCAACTGACTATTAAATACAGGACATTTATTTAAGAAATTTGCCTGGGGGAAATTAGATTGACCAGGTGACAGCTGAACACAGGTGACCGTTAGGACAGGTTTGACTGTATATATTTAAAATAAATGTAAACCGCGTTAGTGAAATGACTTAGAAGTGTAATAATTGATAAGTACAGTGCCTGAAAATTTCACCTGTGAAATTATATGTTACCGATTGAAACCACTTGTGACAATAAAGAACAGTACGATAATTGCAAAAATATGAATAAATTCACCATAATTCATATAAATGTTGTATGCACCATATAAAACAATATTTTGACTTACTATAACACTGAAATAACAAAGTGGATGGTTCAATTTTAAATAGAGAACAAATCCAATTCCTGGAGGTCCTTGTTTACAGCATTAAGTGGAAATGAAAACTGGTTACATCCATGTATAATGGTAGATACCTAACGGGTAGAAAAGGGTGTTAATCTGTAAGATATTCTTCCCCATATATATATATATAGACAAATAGAGACAAATTTTTCATCTTTCCGGGAGGACTGGATTTGAAGGTAGCAGAGAAAGTTACCCTAAAGTAATTTTATCAGGTATTGTATCTGAAGAAGAATTATATTTACAAGGTAATAACAAGAGTTATTTACTACCAGAAAACTGATACCTTTGTCTTGCCTATGCTCCACATATAAGGCAAAAATACATACTAAAATTTGGGTTCCTTTTTGTGCTCCAGAAACCTATCCCGCCACCACATGGATGACAGCTGTCCAGTCAAATGCTCCAGTGTCTCAGGGGCAAAACTGGTGAAAGGAACTTTCTGTAGGCTGCTGTCACTGCTCAGTGTATACATGGCTACAACTGGTGAATCAAACTGGCGGTGCCACAGAATCTCTCCTAAAAATGAAAAATGAATGTTACAAAATTAATGCAATTTAATTTTGTGTACAATATGTCAAGTTAAGTATTAAATATGAGAACCAAAAACAGCAAACAAATTCCTGTCCTAGCTTATGTCAAGACAAAGATGCCAAGGTGGTTATCTGACACATTCATGCGCATATGGTTTTTCTCCAGATAAATCAAGTTAATAAAAGTAAAGATATGTGTTATGGCTGAAGCTGAAACAAATATCTTTACTTTTTTTAAACTTTCAACACAGCCTCCATAGGTGCATCATGGCTCCAAAACCTTCTTTGAGACCTACTCATCTTTACAAAAAAACATTCAAAATATGATTACTGTCTCTCAACAGATTCTGACTAAGTTTAGATTACAAAAATCAACTGCCTGACATACAGACAGATGGACGTCTGATCACACTATACCTGTAAAAGTACTGATATAATAGGAAATACTGTGAAATTACTAGCTACATAATATTAAAAGCTACAACTTCAAAATTAAACAAAAAAATTAATTCTACAGCAGAAGATGTGCGCATTAACTCCAAATATTGTGTTCATTTTACCCTAGATGTCAGCTTGAATGTGTTTCATCTGTATAGCTTAAAATTCTATAGTTTCTTGCCTCATAAAACCAAACACTCATCCACCCCTTCCACCATCTTTATGAAATTCTTAACTGATGTACTATGTAAGGAAAAAATGTTTGTAAGATAAGCCAAAGCAAATGGAACTGGTGTATAGCTTGGAGCATGTGATAAGTATAATCCTTTATGCATGTGTGCGTTTTGTTTTGCATAATTAGGCCAATGCCCATGTCATCAGTTACTGATGAAAATTCTATACCAGGAAAGTCTAAACTAAATGCATTTTGTCCTTTACAAGCAAATATTTATTGAACTGTCATGCAACATCTTTTAAATCTGAAATGTGAACTTTAAATTTAAGTCTGACAGTATGGTAATTTTGTATGAAAAAAGTCAATGCAATGGTTAAAGTTATCATCCATACATTACTTTCATTTTTTTTCTTTCTTCGATTTATAGGTTTTTTATTTTAAAATGTTTCTGGTATGATAGCTGCAGAAACAGATAAAAGTAATCAGTTGCATATCCTACCTGTTCTGCTATCCAGGGTTACTGCTACTCCAGTGGAACTTGCTGTGCAATGCAGAAATTCTGTAAAGAAAAAGATACCTTTATTGTAATAAATGTTATAGTTTACGTTTAACCACTTGTTAATTTTTCAAATTCATTTATTTTTTAGAGTATGGTTTTTGCACGAAAAAAATACATTTTCATCGGTACTTTAAATTGTGAATCTGGTAACAAGGCCATATTGTCTTCATGGATGGATCATGTGAATTGGGTAACAAGGACATATTGTCTTCATGGATGGATCATGTGAATCGGATAACAAGGCCATATTGTCTTCATGGATGGATCATGTGAATCGGGTAACAAGGCAATATTGTTTTCATGGACAAACTATGTGAATTGGGTAACAAGGCCATATTGTCTTCATGGATGGATCATGGTTCATTGGACCTTTAATTTGTAAATTGGGTAACAAGGCCATATTGTCTTCATGGATGGATCTTAGTTCATTGGACCTTCAAATCGGGTAACAAGGTGATATTGTCTTCATGGATGGATCATGGTTGATTGAACCTTTAATTTGTGAATCGGGTAACAAGACCATATTGTCTTCATGGATGGATCATGGTTGATTGGACCTTTAAATTGTGAATTGATTAACAAGGCCATATTGTCTTCATGGATGGATCATGGTTCATTGGACCTTTAAATTGTGAATTGAGTAACAAGGCCATATTGTCTTCATGGATGGATCATGGTTGATTGGACCTTTAAATTGTGAATTGAGTAACAAGGCCATATTGTCTTCATGGATGGATCATGGTTCATTGGACCTTTAAAATCAGGTAACAAGGCCATATTGTCTTCATGGATGGATCATGGTTCATTGGACCTTTAATTTGTGAATCAGGTAACAAGGCCATATTGTCTTCATGGATGAATCATGGTTCATTGGACCTTTAAAATCAGGTAACAAGGCCATATTGTCTTCATGGATGGATCATGGTTCATTGGACCTTTAAATTCGTGGTTGTAGCAAGCATAAAGTCCATAAAAATGGTAACCTACAAATTAAAGTTAATTCACAGTATATAGGACTGGTTTCTACTACCATATATATTCACTTATAAGTTGGGTCTAACTGCAAACAGCATAGACCCAGATCTGCTGCTGCATTTTGTGATGGCAGATCTGGGTCTATGTGGTTTGTTAGGAGTAATCAGTAACACAAACAACACAGACCCTGATTTGCCAGTGCATTATGTGATGGCAGATCAGGGTCTATGTTGCTTGCAGTTGGATCCAACTTGTAAGAGTATATACTTCTGATTTTCCTAAAGAATGACATCCACACAGTACGTGTTCACATGAACACTACTCTCCAAAAATATAAAAAAGTTGAAATTTTGTCATGGCAAAACTTTTCATGCCAATATTTTACCTTATTTGCAATATATAAACTTGATTTGAAAAATATAATTGCATTCTATGTCTTTCTCAAATTGATTTCAAAGTGTCAATGATTCCAGTAAATAACAAAAACTTAACTCATGTGCAGTTATGGAAATTGATTTCCATTTTGATCAAGATGTCCAAAATTGGACTTAAAAATATGACAATAAACAAGTGTATGATAACTTTGCATAAAGATCATGAATTTGATCTCAAACCAATGACATACATCAGGAATGTAAGTGTCTCAGAATCTCCCCAAGAGAAACCCCAATTTTTTCCCAAATAAGCCCCCCAAAAATCTATATGTACATAAAATATAAGGGCTGTTTCGTCTACATATACATGGTACCCAGGAAAGGTATTTTTAAAAACAAATATATGCCAGGGTACTCAGATTACTCAAACAGTTTATATGTAAATGATACAAAATTCTAAACTGCATCTATAGGTCACTACTCCGTGTTAAAAGTGTCTTCCCTATGTCCCAAGTATGTTTTAATGAAACAGTCCTAAATATTCAACGTTCATTTTTTTCAATGTTTTGGGGGTGTAAATGAGGTTTTTGAATACTGATAGTTAGAGCTGGGTATCACAAAAAATGTTGTACCGCAGTATACTGCAGTATATCTGAACATACCATGATATGTACCACAGTATACCGCAATTATATTAGGGATCAACAATTTTAATGTTCTGAGGCATGGGCCTGACACTTTTTTTAAAAATTCTGTCTGTCAATATCTGGAAAAAATATCTTGCTCTGATTTATAGCAAAAATAACAACATATTATACCCATTATATTATTTTAAAAAATTAATTTTATCTTGAGAAAAAAAAAAAAAGATCTCAGCTCAAAAGAAAATCCCCCCCCCCCAAGAAAATTAAAACTTCAGTACCTTAAAGTAGATGAGTTTGCTATGTGTGTGTTAATTTTTGTACAAGTTGAAATCTAAAAACTGAACCTAAAGTGGGATGATTAAGCTTACACTATAGCTGACACCCTGTGAAAGACATTGTGCTGACATTAGAGAGCTTGTTGATTAAAATAGGAAGTGTTGACACTGAAGCCTACAATTTACTAGCTACACTATTGATGTAATAGGCAGTGAAGATATTTATCATAGAGGCCCAGTAAATATAAATAACAATAACTCAACAAACGAGAAAATACTTAGTTGACTTAAGAAATTATATACAATTCAATCAGAAAACAACTGCTCTTCTGAAAATCTTAAGATGATTCACAGTCTTACAAAGGAATACATGTAGTTAAACATTCACATATGGTAGCAAATAGTTAAAAAATTATTTTTTTTAAAATTCCGAAATATTTCCAAAAGTTGGATTTGGACAGAATATCTTTCACATCATCCCATTTGTCCACAACATTGGCATACATGTCATGTGTCAAACATGTAATTAAAGGATCATAAATATAATTATATTTGTAATATTCAAATTTAATTTGTGACAAATACAACTGTTTTGTAAAACAAAATAATAATTTTTTGAATTATTTTGTCATGAAAACTGAAAACATGCTGTTAATATCATTAAATTCGTAACAAGATTACTCTGGAATTTCCGTACATTCCTTACTGATAGAAACTACCAAAGTTCCAGGTACAGTGAAAAAGTACTGTGGTACATGCCACCGAAATAAAATATTGCAGTAATTTTACTGGTATACCAAAAATACTGCACACCTCTATTGATTGTATACATTGATTGTATACTTCTGTATTACTACAGAAAGAAACTTCAATGACAAATCAAAGGGGAAATAACCCATATTTATATAACCTTTGTTTAATATAACATACTAACAATAATTATGACCAAAAGTCTGGATTTATTGAAAAAATGTACACACCTGATGTCACACATTTAATTGAGGGTCACATTCTAATGATATTTAAGATTAACAGTGACAAACTTACCATAATCTTTGATGTCATTTGCAACATGGGATGAGTAATCTGCAAATGAGGCATTCCATCTGCAATAAATCAAAGTATTTTAATTCTAAGCAGAACTCAATGCTAGTAGTGATAATTATAAATTAATACAAATTATTAATGCTGCAAAACAGGTAAAATATAATTTTCACACCCTTTTATTTATAATAAAATTAACATTGTATTATATTTCCATACCTGTCTTATACATACCTTTTCAAATGAGTCTTGATGTCAAACATACTGATTGTGTATTCTGCAAGTAAAAGATTAAGTTAATGAAATCATTCATTATTTTTCCATGTTGATTTTATGTCATTAATACAAAATAAAGGCACACAATTTTATATAAATTTCATAATGAGATAATGGAATGCATCTGTGGGAAAAAATATATATCACCTCAGTGGCAATAAAAGTGATCTTGCCACTGTGGTAATGTCACCTCTGGAACTACGTTCTTCTCCCATTTAGGAAATATACCTGCCCTTACATATAGTATATTTCCTTATTTTTAGAACTAATTCATGTTTATTCTCTCTTCCTCTCTCTCCATCAGGATGAAAGCAATGAGGATGTGCCATCACAAAATTACTTAAAATATTTCCAAATATAAACAAGTATTTTTCAAGTATTAACTTATTTAAAATAGTTTTCCACATGCAAATTGCCACTGACTGAATGTACATGACCTGTTTCTATCTGATAATCTGCGTTACCTATACAAGTTACACTCTATAATAAATGCTACAAGCTTTTAGACCAAAACTCTGGATTAAATATAATACTAAATATTAAGCGATTTTAAATCTCATCCCACTCATAATCATATATCTGAAAAAAATGGAAAAACTGGGGATGTTGATTGCAAAGCAAAATTAAGTGACCATGCAAATCTGGATGCAGTGTCTGTTAACGAACTAGACTGCAACCATGCCCATGCCATAGAATTCATGTCTGAATGTAGAAATAAACAAAATACAGTGATAACCCACTATAACATGCTTTATTATAGCATGAATTTGGACATAACATGATTATGGAATGACTCCTAAAATTTTGCAATAATTTCATACATTTTTTGAAGTACTACAAAGCTTCAGAGTCAAAATAAACATGAGCCTGATTTAATAATTTGGCAATGTGTTGTACTCTTGAAGAAGAAAAAATGTCTTGTCACTGCTTCTTTCTTTATATTAATAAAGATGTTAATAAGTTTATATTTGTGAATGTTCATTTTATTTATGTCAACTGTCTATCACTGCATCTTGATCTTACATTATTTTTGAATGACATCAACTCTTTAAAAAGCTAATAATTGTTAATCTAATTATAGAACCATCAACAATAAAACCATTAAGCCTTCTTTGTGTGTATCTTCAATGCATCCGGTGTACAATGTTGCCTGGTCCAAGGTAAACAATACCTAACAGGTGTTTGTTCAGTCAACCGGCATACACAACCAAGCATGAAACAATGCAGTGGTTAAAAAAATGTTTCTCACCCAAATTAATCAATCAATTAATATACATACTTAATTAAGCAATTGCTAATCATCAATGTCAATCTTATAGCTTAAGGTTGTACAAATTATCAGGCACTGCTTTATAAAAACATAAAAAAATGAAAGCTTGGCCATGTTGTCAGACAATCATCATGCAATCAATTGACAGGTAAATCACATTGTCCATTCCCCCACCCCCACCCCCCCCACACAAAAATGACTCTGTTAATTCGTTAATCATTATTCATGCTGTAGTCCAAGGAATTATTACATTATTCAAATTCATATGGAATCTAGCAGAGAAAATGCAAGTGGTACGAAATTTATACAGACACCACTTAATGACCTCCACACCTACACATGCATACTTACTGGACTGTAAACGATCTTTATCATTCCTTACATTATTTTGGAATTATTTTTTGCATTGAATTCAGACATATAATTATCTATACTGAAATGACTTAAAATATATGCTCCTTTTTGCATATTTCTGATGGAAATATTATGGATTCACTGTTATGGATGCAATGAAATAAGATGGTGAGCAAATGTGTCAATACTTTTAACTATTTATGCATTACATATATGTACCAACACCTGGTTCTCTGCAAAAAATCAAATATTAAATATGCAATCACTGTGTTTTCACTATTTCTCATTTAACATTGTTTTGATGTAAGATAGTAACTGTTCCATTGAAGCATGTAGCTTTGTGCCCACTCCTATACCCCAACCCCACCCCAATCTGTGGAGCCTAGGGGATACACTTGCATCTTTTTCTTCAGTTAACTGACTTGTCATGCTATAACACAATATGTGTTACAGTAGAGTTTCATCGTAACTAAGCAAAATCCTAATAGGTAAACTCACAATTAATTAAAATCTTTAGTTTGAAGATGGTACTCTTTGAAGGTTGTCAGATCTAATGGCTCTGTGATGATGTTACCCAACCCCCACACTTTGTTCACTACATCAATCTGCACAAGAAATGTGGTAACAAAATTAATAATAATTTCATTTTTCATATGCATATGAAAACAGTCATTAATTTTACAAAAGACACAATCTGAAGCATTATATGCAGGTGACAAATTTGTAAAAAGTCAGTGCTCTAATTTTTTTTTAATTTCTGAACTTCTTTTTAGTGATGTCGTAATACAGTTTATTCATCTATAGTTTTAATCACATTGACAGAGAATGGAAAAATCTATGCAAGTAGACATTTTTTGCCTTTAACAAATATAATTTTTAAAAAATCTACATTTTTTTAGCAGATACAAGCAAATATTGCACTTGTGAAATGGAAACATTTTGTACTGTTACTCAATGCACAATATTTCCAATTCACTCATCCAACAATAATAAAATATTTCCACTTCACTTGTGAAATATTACCTTATATCTACTCAAACAAGAGGCCCAAGTGGGCCTGATATCACTCACCTCTGTAGGTAACATATGTCAGCTTATGAATGCAAATTCACATACATATTGAAACTGCAGATGGGAAAGAAAAGCTTAGAGCACATAGTGGCTACATTGCTTATTAATGTTTATGTCATTTGTCTTCTTTCCGAGACTATATATATGTATTGTTACAAATTTTACATAAAATCAAACTATTTACTTTTTGGGTGGGATTTGTTGTGATTTATTGATATGTACCATTCCATTGTCGCATGTGTATATGTAAAACATGGTAAGCATTTATTTTCATATCATTTGTTTACATTATTTGAATGTTGTAAACTACATATATAATAGTTATTCTAGCAAATTCATGTCCATATGGGTATTTTGAGACCATGTTCAGTACGATGTTTTGCCAAAGAATGTTCTGTATGATTGACAAATGATGTTTATTTTAGGCTATGTTCGATGTTATACATGTATTTTATAATGTCCGCCATCTTTGTTTTGGAGGCAATTTGTGTATTGGAGGCGCCTCCAGTTTTCACTATGCGCAGTATGCAGTATGTGCAAGCGTATCTGAACATAAATAAACAGTTTATATAATGAATTTTTACGTAGAATCAGTTTTGTTTAACAATACAATGATCTACTGGCCATTTCCTGCGAAGATAATATATCCAAATTGTGCATGTTCTAATTTTCCCGCACCACAAAACTCTGTTGGAGGCCAGCGTTTGCTATTACACGTCATACACAATGATTTTAGTGTTTGGTGATATATTTGTAATAAAACGTGGAATAATATAATTATTATTTAATATTTGTCTTGAATCATAACATTTTAGCGGTAGTTAATATTTATTGTCTTAAATCCCCGTTAGAAATATGCACTATTTTGGCGGAGTGTTACCTGGTGTAGTGCAACCAAAAGTTATAAATAGGGGTGTCATGCACGCCAGTCAGTTTTCCTTTGACCGGCATCGGGTTCATGTGAAATTACATTAACGTTATATATTGTGTTTCCATTTTCCAAATCAGCTTCCAAAAGTGATAGAGAATGTTATCATTCTCTACATAGAAATAAATGAATCATATATTTGAAAATATACATTCATTTCTGTAATATAAATATTTAGTAAATGTATGTACTAAAGAGAATCAAAGTCAAATATTATAGCATAGGGTACTTATACATAGGGTATTAGGCCTCCATAAAACTTATGCTGTTTCAGTATATTGGTATTACTCTATAATTTTAATATAACAGAAATGGTCATCCATTTCACATGATAGCTCTATACATTTGAATTTGTTTGTTATTGGGAATTAATGTTACTCCTATGAATATTCGTTAATTTTACTAGTGAATTGTTTGTCATTACTATTGTTTTTTTAATACGAGTTCTTGAGACTGTGATTGTTATGACAGGTCATGAAATAGAGGGAATGCAATAAGAGAATATGTAAATTCTGTTATAGTAATTTATTTGTTAACAAATATAACATAAGACTTGAATAAATCCTTTATTTTTTTTCTCATTCAGAGTTTCTGTTATCTATATACTTGGATATATATAGTTTCTTGACATATAAGTTGCTAATGTAACAGTCATAATTTCTACAGGGACTTCGTCTGTTATCGGACGACTTTCTATATACCACATAATTACATTGCGACGAATTCAAGGTTCGAATTAAAGGTTTGCTGAAGTCCTGAAACAGGAAGTAACTTTCTAAATGTAAGTGAGCTTGCGCTGGAAATTAAACCTAGGTGAGCACGTTACAATATATATATATATATATATATATATATATATATATATATATATATATATATATATATGATCACTTTCTCTGCATAAAAAGGACAAGTCATTTATACATCCAGTATTCTCCCCTGGATCTCTCCCGACCCCTGAGGACAAGGTCCTGATTCAAAAGTTAGAAACTGTTCATAGCTCCACCCTGCACAAACTTCCTTGGCATTATAAGGAGAGTTCATTTGTGCAGTCAGCATGGATTACTGGGTCAGTCATTACCTTCCTGGGGTTTGCAACTGGAGTCATAACTTGGAAACCATTCAGATCCCTACCTAAGGTCACTACAATGGTTAAGGTGATGGACTCATGACTAGAAGGTTGCGGGTTCAATTTCCACCATCAGATCAGCCTGGATCCACATTAATATGTGTGGATCTTGCTTAGGTGGCGCTCTCCAGTTTCGTACTTTGCATAGGGTTAGATTTTTATAGAAAAAGAATTACCCAGGTCTTTCTCACTGGTTGTCCTGGCTATTTAAAAAAGATCTTGTATATCTTAGGTATTGTTAAAAGAACTTTGAATTCCCTTTATTTTGGTGTATGATTGATGGCTGCAATTTGGGTTATAGAGTATACAGCTTGGTCTTACTTAAGATGTGCACCTCTCAAAAAACTGTTAACTCCGCTTGGTCATTTTCACTTCCTGGACTTCAAAGTAAGTAAAAAAAAAAAAAGAGCCGATAACTTTTTTTTTCTTTTTATATATTTTGTAATTCATTCATTGTACTTTCAGAGGTTGGTATTGCCTATTCTAGCAAAATTCGTTTAACTATTTTAATAACTGCTGAAAATAGTTAAATTTTGACTAATTCAGTCTGATTTTTCGAGTACTTTGGAGTGGTCATTTCTGTCTGCTGTGTGCTTAGATCATGTCCAATTTCCACAAGTACAATATGTAAAGAAATTTCAGCCACAGTACATGAAAGCAGCATAGAGGTATGCCAACATTCCCTCCATTGTGCATGTTGCAAATGCAAACAACTTCATCTTACACCTGTCACTCTCTCAGAAGCATGTATTATCTGTAGAGCGCCCCATTATAACTGAACTCATCTGAAATCTTGATGATATAAGCTTACATATCAAATCTGAACTGATCAGAAATATGGCCTCACAAGCTCAGCATATCAGATGCAAGATCAACTCATGAATATGCATGGATGTCATTCATAATTGAACTCATCCAAGATTTTTCCTTTCAATCACACATCTACATATAACAGGCAACTCTCCTACCAAATGGAATCAAATCATGTTTATGGGTTGAAGGTGATTACTTTAGGGCTCCCACAGCTTGATGCAGGGCCCTAAATATGGTTGATTAAAGTCTGATAGCAATAAAGCAGAATCAGAACTAGGTAAACATAAATAATCATACCAAACACCCGATTAGGAAGTAAACAGGATCAAAAGAGCAAAATTTAGATCTTCCATTAATCACATCATTTTACATGCAGGAAGATGTATCCAGCTTATTATATGACTCCATGGCTTCCATTGTCACCAGAAAAGTGATATACATATCTCCCCATTAGCATAATACAGGCAAGATAAAGATACCTTAGGACAATTTTCAGAGAACACATCTAATGTAGAAAACTTGTTAAGGATTTTGCTTATTGTATTCACTATTAGGAACATTTTTAATTCTTTTATTTTGATAGCATACTCAATATGCATATAATGACAAGTAAAATGTAACCTTTTTTTGTTTACTACAATTTTATCTTTCCAGTCCCTAAGTAGCAGTAAATCACTGTGACCTACTAGTTGGTCATATATGAAAATGGTGCAGATTTGGTTGGTTCTAAATCAAAATGATGCAAATTGACCCATACAAGCATAAGAGAAACAGATCTAAATGCAAAACTTAATGTTGATGCCAGCAACAACAACAACAGAGCCATCAGAAAAGTGACCCCTATGCAGTGTTCATTCCACCAATGGCCTCTACCAGGTCAAAAACTGGGGTCAATTAGAGTTGCAAATATCCATACCTGTTTCTATTTATTCAAGAAATTTAAGCACATATCATTATCACAGACACTAATATCATGGATTTTTTAATTTCTGCAATAAATGTTCACTCTTCCAGCAATATTTGCTTTGACTCAGTCAATCTAGAGTCAATATACAGCACAGTTTTCAACAATTACTTTGTCTGCTACAATAATTGTGTCCACTGTTCAGGACACAGCTATTTTAGTGGACAAGGAAACTGCAGCAAACCGTGTTAGAGTCTGACTCAACAATGATTGATTTAAAGTATACAATGCTGGAAAAGTGAATATTCTTTACAGAAATCAGTAACTCCTTTCAATGATCATCTGCGATGTTCTCTCCACTGATGCCCAGGCTAATCAAAATCAGTAAGATATTTCTGCTAACCAATGAAATTGATCACCTTATGCTTCTTTGGCAATGAAAGCACTCTATTCCGTAAGCTGTCTAAAATCAACCATAATAATCTTTTAGCTTTATTTTCTTGTGTATTTTGTATGCTCCCTACAGGCACCATGGCAGGAATTTTCCTGCACCAAAGATGAACAAGAGTCCTTCAAAGGGACTGACACTCTACTGGGTGAAGAGAATTTCCAGGAATTCAAGATAAGACCATTTCTTCCTTTTACCTGCTGAATGTTGAAACCATCCCTGATATCCTTCAGTGATAACAATATTTTCAAATTAGCTGCTGTGGTGGACATATTGGATTTCAGATTGACATCATTTTCATTTAGGACCAAGCAGACATCATTACAAGTCTTTTAGTGAAAACCTCACGTCAGTATGATCATCCATTCATGGGGAGTAGCAACAACAAGATTTTCAAAACAGCTGTTGTGGCAGCCGATTGGCACCATTTTCATTCAGGACCAACTAGGTATCATATGAAGTCCCATGTCAATATAACAGTATTTTCAAGATGGCCCCTATGGTGGCCATATTATGGGTCAATTTGCATCATTTTGATTTAGAACCAACCAGACACCATTTATGAGGAGTTGCAGTTACAAGATTTTCAAGATGGCCACATGGTGGCCATATTGAACGTCAGATCAGCACCATTTTAAATTAGGACCAACAAGATATTATATGAAGTCTTATGGTGAAAACCCCATGTTGATATGACTTTCCATTTTTTGGAGTAACAATAACAAGATTTTCAAGATGGCTTCCATGATGGCCATATTAGATAACTGATGCACACCATTTCCATTTAGGACCAACTTAACATCATAAGAATTCTTTTGGTGAAAGCACAATACTGATATGACCAACCATCAAGGAGAAGTAGAGATAATAAGATTTTCCTGATAGTCATTGTGGCAGCTCTATTGGAAGTCAAATCTGCACCATTTTCATTTATGACCAACTAGATATCGGTGAAAACCCCATTCTGATATATCATTTATTCAGGAGAAGTAGTGATGACAAGAATTTCATGATGGCCATTGTGGTGGCCATACTGGATGTCTGAACAGCACCATTTTCATTTAGGACCAACTAGACATTATAAGAAGTCTTCTGGTGAAAACCCCATGTCAACTTTTTGTTCAGGAGGAGTAGATATAACAAGATTTTTAAGATGGCTGATGTGACATCAATATTCAACATCAGATTAGCACCATTTTCATTAAGGACCCATTAGACATCATAGGAAGTATTTCAGTGAAAACCCCATGTTGATATGACAATCCATTCATGAGAAGCTATAACAAGATTTTCAAGATGGCTGCCATGGTGGCCATATTAGACATCAGATCGGTACTATTTTCATTTCAAACACACTAGAAATCATAAGAGGTTTTCTGCGGAAAACTCCATGTGAATATGACTTTCCGTTCAGGAGAAGTAGTGATAACAAGATTTTCAAGCTGGCTCCAGTGGCGGCCATATTAGACATCAGATCAGCACCATTTTCATTTATGACCCACTAGACATCATAATTAAGTCTCCCAGTGAAAACCCCATGTCAATATAACTTTCTGTTCAGAAGAAGTAGCAATAACAAGATTTTCAAGATGGCCATTGTGGTGGCCATATTGGATGTCATACTGGCATCATTTTCATTAGGGCCAACTAGATGTCATAAGAGGTCTTTTAGTGAAAACCCATGATGATATGACCATCCATTTAGGAGGAGTAGTGATAACAAAACAGATGACGGATGAAAACCATCTATAAGCTCTTCTGGTCTATGACCAGTAGAGCTAAAATTAAGAGTCATTGATCCAAAGGCGCAGCTTAAAATGAACCCTGCTATGTCTCACCTATGCTTCACAAGTAAGACAAAATGTGAACAACTCTTATGAAAGTAACATCATGACAATATGAACAAGGAAAAGAGCAATGCAACATGTCAATTTTCTTTCCCAACAGGTATTAACAAATTAAACACTGCTCAAATAATTTTAAAAACTTCAGGTACCTGTCCTTCCTATGTACAAAACATTCTCAAGGTTAGATGGGCAGACCTTTTGGGGCCCATCCATTGTTAGAGTTTGCAGCTTCTCACCAGTCATAGGGTCCACTGCTATCCATGAGTCTCGTTTGGTCCCTAAAAGAAAGCAGAAATTTGAGCAAAAAAAAACATTTTCTGGGGCTTCAATGGAAAAAATGGGGAGGTTGTGCAGTACTTAGTTGGATAATAGGTAGGGGTGTTCCAAACTACACGTTGAAATGTGGACCCAATGTGATTTTGCAACAAGAGTCATTCTAAGGGACTGGTGCTCTACTGGCTGGAAAGAATCTCCAAGAATCTAAGATAAGACTATTTCTTCTGTCCTTTTATTCTTTTTAACTGCTGAGTACTGAAACTGTCTCTGATATTCCTGAAAACTCAAATATACCAAATTCAGTAACAAAAATATTTTCTTACACGTCTGAGTTAACATGTTCACAAGATACCTGTAAGTGAAAGACATATTCTTTGTCATGGCCACTGACCTTGAACCTGATATCATGCATAGAAAATCATTCAACTTGTCTCAGACAATGTCAAGATATACCCATGTACTAAGTTTGATTAAATCTATAATTAACATTTTCTAGAGAAAAAACCCCACAGCTTTTTAAGTGGCTTCATTCAAGGTATTTATCATACATATCAACAAACTGGGTTTGATACGAATTCATTCATACTTGTCTGTATTATCATGCTCACAAGCCAGTATAGCTAACAACCCGAGTCAAAACCTTTGACCTTCAAATCAATGTCAGAGTGCTGACTATCAATTTGTTCAATAGAATGCAACTAAATACAATGTCTGGTCAGAGTTCACTTGTATATGTACAAGTCCCTGTGTTCATAAATGTAACGAAGTATAAAAATGTAAGCAATGACCTTTCAACTGACCCTCATGTCAAATAGATCTGGTTTCAAAACTAATTCACAAAAGTGCAGATGTGCTGGTGGTAGATCTGCAACATTTTCATTCAGAACCAATTAAATACTGCAAAAAGTGTTTAGAGAAAACCCCTTGTCAATGCCTTCATTCATGTAACAGGAGTAGTGATAACAAGATTTTCAAGCTGGTCACTCTTATGCCATGTTGGAGGTCATATGAACACCAGTTTCATTCAGAACCAGCTACATATTGCTATAATAGTGTTTTACTAAAAAACCCATGTCGACAAAACCATCATTCAGGGCAAGTAGCCATGTAAAGAGTTTCAGGATGGCTGCCAAGGCAGCCATTTTGGAGGCTTGATCAGCATCATTAGGAATAACTATATATTGCAAGAAAGAGGTCTTTTTTTGTATTTTAATGCTGGTATGACCATCTGTTGAGGAAAATGGAGCGGTTACGAGATTTTTCAAATTCTGGGTAGTCACATTAGCATCATTCTCAATGAGCACCAATTACCAGGGGTTTTAATATGGAATAAAGTTGCAAAGCAGGAAAAGTTGGAAAAGCAGTGTCGGGAGGGGGGGGGGGGGGGTATTAGGGAAGGTTGGGTGGGGTCAAACTTTCTTCAAGTAGTCCAGAGGGCAAAGCTCACGTTGGGGTATATGGAAGCTGAAATGATGTTTGTGTATCAACGCAAGGTAGACTGTCTTTCTTTGATGAAGAAATGTGAAATTGTTTTGAAAATATTTGTTTTGTATCACAGAATTTTGTATAAAATTCATATCAAAAATTAATAGATCTGGGAATTTTTTTCCTGATGCTCTTATGGGTTCCATTCTATTAAATAAATAAAAAAATTATCATGCAGAATTATCAGGTTCACTGATATTGATATTCAACCACTGAAATAAGTTCATTGTTCTTTGACTGACATGAATATCTTTTAATTAATTATCTGATAAAAAAAAAAAAAATAATAATTGGGCACAAAAAAAAACTTGAGGTTTTATAATAATACACAAAATAAAATCAACAATAAAAATAATCAACTTAAGATGATGTATTGTGGTGTGGGAAAAGTCCTGGGCAGAAGATACTGAGGGCCTACTTTATAATACTATGTGCTTAAAATGTTAAAAATTATAAATCAATTACAAATTCATTTCTAAAAAAATGAAACTCACTTTCAATAAATGTTTTACACATGTAACAATGTGTGTTGTATTCATGTCATATTTGATGTTTATCATGTGCTTTTGTCTGTTGTATTAGGTCAAACTGTGAGCAAAATGTTAACATGTCAATCATCACTGGTATGGTTCATATAATGTATCAATAAATGTCCACTAGCCTATTTTATTATGTCTGTTTCATGCCATCTCCTGAATACCTACATCAATATAATGAATATCCCCACCCTCCTTTCAACTAGCTACATATGAAGATCTTCCCCATCCACCGATAAACCTGTGTGCCAAGTCTGAGGATGATTTTATGAACAAAACAAAAGGAAATTTACTACTCTTAAACTAATTTTTGACTCAGGATGGAAGAAAGAGAATAGATTACATCACAATGCCTTCATTATCAAATTTTAAGGTACTCTTCATCAGCAAAACAAAAATAGCATGATTGCTTGCTTCCAAGTAAAGCCAAACCTTACCCGTGTATAAAATACCCTCTGTGCTTTTACATGGAGAGGCAGTAACAAGCTCTGGTATGGTAAAGGGCAACTTCTTAATGCCATTTGAATTGTCAGTAATAGCATACAGGCTGCCATCTTTGGGGTCTGGCAAAAAGCTGAAACTGAAGTATGGCAGAACGCAACTGAAATGTTTAGATATAGTTTTAACAAAATTATCAACACTGTGCATTGAAATAAAATGAATTAACTTGCATGGATAATCAATTAATAATGTTCCCAACATGCACCAACACAGACAACAGATACAATGTTAACAGTATTTCAAATATGCTGTACAATGCAACAAAAACTAGAACTAGTAGTGATGAGTGCGTCACAAAAAGCCCCACTCTCTACAATTTGCTCAATAAGACTTTTAAAAAATCTCTGCTGTAAAATTCAATATTTGGAAAGATGGGCATTCTGGAGTCATAACTCTTCTAAATGATAACATGGAATGCTGGATATCCGATTCATTCAAGGTCTCATCAATATAAAGGTGCAAAATAACTTTAGCTGAAATGCAATATTCCTTGCGAATGTTATGCTGCACAAACAAAGTTAGGAGGACTTGAAAATCAGGGGCCATAACTCTTCAAAATGAAAATGCAGATCACATTAAATCAAAGTCTTATGAAAATAAAGCCACATGCCAAATCTGGTTGAAATGCAACAAAGCTTAGTAAAGTTATGCCGCAGAAACCAAAGTTACTGTCTGGATAATTTGTGTGAAAATAATAATGATTATTTTTCCCCAAATATCTTGTCTGGAAATTTTATATTTCTGTTGTGTACTGATGCACCTGCTATGTTCAATGCCGGTCAGAAGTGGGTATAGTAAACTAGGTTGCAGTATATACATGCTTGCAAATAAAGAACACTTACAAGAAAATATCTGGAATTTTTCTTTTACAAATAAAGAATACTGGTTGCAATTCTGGTGTTTGTTTTTCTTCTTGTTTGTGCAAATATACTGCCACTGGAGATAAGTGTACACAAAGGTTTAGTTATGTTAGACGCACCTTTGCAACTGAGTTATCTTTTTCTGCAAAAGTCACATATCCCGGACCACCGAGTCAAAACAATGTTGATGGTAAACATAACTGATGGGCCTCAGTGCTGAAAATTTGATGACCTCTACATAGGAAAGGAAGTATAGTCTGATTCTTAATGTAGTTTGTATTGAAAGTAAAATTATTTTGACCCTCTCTGCATACTAGTTTATGACTAGAAATTGTTTAGATAAGATGACTGAGTAGTAAGAATGTGATGATCCCATGGAGAAATAGAAATCTTCAGATTTGGTTATCTGCCGGTCTCTGGTCCTCTCAGTCAGTAGAAAGATCAAAAAAGCTGGGAGGTCTAGAGGAACTCAGGTATTAGAATAATCAAAGCATTTTTGAGACTGGACATAATATTCCTTAGTTTAAGTTCCAACTTGATTTTCTTCATCACTGACTTATAAAAACCTACTTGGTGTCCAGAAATTGTATGTACCATTGAAAAGTATTAAAATTTTGAAAACATGGTGTCTGGAAAATTAGAGGGTCTAGATATTTTGATGAATGATGATACAAGCAGCATTCAGTTTGAAGATATGAAGTTACTTGTCAAAAGCCATAACTAAAACCAAAATGGAGTTGATGAGACAAAACCAATAAAAGGTATCTAGGTCTACAAGACAATGTACCCAACAAATTCCATCAAAATATGTTGACTGTTTTGCTGAGCAATGCTGGTTACAAGGATCTGCAGTAGTGGAGATTTAATACTGTTTCAACAAGAATTCTGAAGAATGCTAGGTCTTGCTTAACAGTAGGTCATTGAGGTGATCAATATTCCTAATTAAAATAAACACATAAAAATTGCATGACCTTATGCGCAACAGTATCCGAGGAACTAAATGCAAACACATATTCACTGTGACCTACTTTTGCCCATGGTGAATGAATACTCCCATCAAGTTTCATGACAATATATACAACAGCATCAGAGGAAATGTGATCCCTATGTTTTGTCTATGTTTCACAGACAGGACCAAAATCACCCCAACTCTACCTTGAAATAAATAAAAGAATTTGATGTAACAAGATGTTAAAGTTATATAAGCCATAATTGGCAGTAATTTTGTGAACACACGATAATTGATTAAATCTTTTTATCTCGAGACAAGTTATGATACATCAGAAGGCAAAACCTTGCCTTAATGCCTAATTTCAAGTGTTTTTCACAGTTAAAAAGTGATGCATTTTCAGTTTTTTTGCTGTTTGCTCATGAATATTCACAGCTATAGCCTGTCAAAGAGTGTCAAAAATAATCATGTTATGTTTTTTCAACAATGAAAATGGAAAGCAATATCCAGAGCATGCACAATGTGGCAAGGCATAGACTAACCCTACTGTCATTCACAGGAGAGGGAGATTCATTGATATCACCTTGATCCGATCCAAACATTCATTTAATTTACAATCTTTAGCACAAGTCTTTCAGCCTCTAACCTTTATAAATAAGAACAGAAATATCAACGAGTAGTGTTCACAGGATAGCAAAAGTTCTGCCAGAAAGACTCTTTCTGGTAGGTAAAAACTGTTCTAAATATATCATCATTTACCCTAAGGCTAATGACTTTTGTTTACAAACAAAATGTTTGTTTTGATCATGTGATATTGTCAATTTAACTTCAGAAAGGTAAGGGCAATGACCTGTGGAAATTTATTGAAGATCTCAACAAAATCATTTATATGGTCTAATTTAACTGCACTCTATGATTCCTTGGGATAAAAGAAAAAGCAATGTCTAACTTGGCCAATAAAAGTGCATAAATATTGCATGCAAACATTTATTGTGACATTGACTTGTAACAGACTAAAAGCTATGAAAAAATGATTTATTTTGATGAGTTCTATTCTCTTGTAAAAGTCTATTGCTAAGTCCCAAATCTGCCAAACAATTTTGGCGGTATGCTATCTGAGCAGTGAAACATGGCACACTGTATCAAACTACTGGAAAAAAAACATAAATGCATTCAATTATTTTTTAAGTCATATTTTTCCTTTTTTTTAATCAATTTTTGGAATGGTGGGGGTGGGGATAACTGTGTCCAGATTTATCATTTTTGTATGAGAAGTAGATTGATTTTACAAAAGAAGAGAAGATTTTATTATCACATAAGGAAAACCTTATTTGCAAAAATTATTAAAGAAAGATGTGACTTCAATCAACAAGCAGTATATTTATATAGGAATACATACCCTGTATTGACATCTACTGGAACTTTAATAACTGGGTCTGGAAGAAAAACAAAAGTGAATTAAATTAAGGAAAGTGAATCCCAAACTAAAATACTGATTTCAGATCATAATGGTGAACAAGAGTCCCTCAAAGGGACTGACGCTCTACTGTCCAAAAAGAACTTCCAGGGCTTCAAGACAAGGCCATTTCTTCTTTTTACTGTTGAGTGTTGAAACCATATCTGATATTCTTGAGCAAAACGATTTTCAAATTAGCTGCTATGGCAGTCATACTGGATGTTAGATTGGCACAATTTTCATTCAGGCCAAACTAAACACCATTAGCAGACTTTTGGTGAAAAACCCATGCCAATATGACCATCCATTCTGGAGAATGAGTGACATGATTTTCAATATGCAATATGTTCATAGTGGCAGCCATATTGGATGTCTGCAGGGCACCGTTTTCATCTAGGACCAACTAGGTACCATAAGAAGTCTTTTGATGAAAACCCTATGACTTTCCATTTTGGATGAGTAGTTACAAAAAGACTTCAAGATGGCTGACATTGTGGCCATATTAGATAGGACCATGAATTCTGGAGCAGCAATAACAAGATTTTCAAGATGGATGTCAGATCGGTATAATTTTCATTCAGGACCAACTAGACACCATAAAAAGTCTTCGAGTGAAAACCCCATGTTGATATGACTTTCCATTTTGGAACAGTAGATACAAAAAGACTTTCAAGATGGCTGCCACTGTGGCTATATTTGAGGTCAGATTGGCACCATTTTCATTCAGGACCAACTAGATATCATAACGAGTCTTCTGATGAAAACCCCATGTAGATATGACTTTCCATTTATTAGGAGTAGCAATAACATGATTTTCAAGATGGCTGCCATGGTATCCATACTGGATATCAGAAAGGCATCATTTTCATTTAATACCATCTAGACATCATAAGAAGTCTTCTGGTGAAAACCCAGTGTCAATATGACTTTCCATCTAGGAGGAGTAGCGATAAGGTTTTCAAGATGGCCACTGTGGTGGCCATTTTGGATATCAGATCAGCACAATTTTTTTTTAAGACAAACTAGACACCATAAGAAGTCTTCCAGAGAAAACCCCATGCTGATATGACTTTCCATTCAGGAGGAGTAGCAACAAAAAGATTTTCAAGCTGGCTGTTGTGGTAGCTATATTGGATGTCAGATTGGCACAATTTTCATTTTAGACCAACTAGACATCATAAGAAGTCTTTTAGTGAAAACCCCATGTTGATATGACCTTCCATTCAGGTGAGTAACAATAACAAAATTTTCAATATGGTCACAGTGGGGGCCATATTGGATGTCCAGGCAGCAGCATTTTCATTTAGGACCAACTAGACATCTTCTGTTGAATACCCCATGCCAATATGACTTTCTGTTCAGAAGGAGTGGTGATAACAGATTTTTAAGATTTCTGCTGTGGTGGCCATATTGATTGTCAGATTGGTACCATTTCATTTAAGACCAACTAGACAATCATAAGAAATCTTTGAATGAAAACCACATCTTGATATGACCATCCATTCAGGAGGAGTAGTGATAAGATTTTCAAGATGGCTGCTGTGGTGGCCATATTGCATGTCTGAACAGCACCTTTTTCATTTAAAAGACCAAGTAGACCTTGGGATGAATGTGTGTATAAAGTTTCATGGCAATCCTCCAAGTAGTTAAGGGGGAGTAGCAATAACAAATTTGGGCTAATGGATGGAGGATGTCAGACAATGGACAACAGACAACATACCATCCCATAAGCTCTTTTGGTATATGACCACTAATAATAATAATAATAATAATGAGGACTTTGTATAGCGCCTAATCTTTAGAAGCTCTAAGCGCTTTACAACATTAGATAACACCTAAAAACATATATAATGATATGATTACGAAAAACAAACACCATGAAATTAGAAAACAAAAACATGCTGAAAATAGTTAATGTAAGGAAACATTATTAAGTGTTTAGGTCTATTCTTGCAGTTGAAATAGGTGAGTTTTAAGAGCGCTCTTGAATGAGATCACTGTGTCTTTGTGTCTAAGTTCAGTGGGCAATTCGTTCCACGTTGCTGGGCCCTGGTATGCAAAAGAACGTTGTCCATATGACTTCATTTTGATAGTGGGAATAATGAGAATACGAGTGTCGGAAGAGGAGCGTAAGTATCTTGCTGGTGTGTACACATGGGTGAGGTGAGATAGGTATGTTGGACTGGAGCCAGTCAATGAAATGTAGCACAGAGAACAAATTTTATGTTTGATTCTGGATCGAATGGGTAGCCAGTGTAGGGTACAGAGCAGGGGGAGGTGTGCTCTGTTCGTGGTACTCTAAGAATGATCCGAGCAGCTGTGTTTTGAACTTTTTGAAGTTTCTGGAGTAGATACTGAGATGAACCAGAGAGAACTGAGTTACAATAGTCCAGTCTTGAAAGTACTAAGGAACACACAAGTGTTTTAGTGGCATCAACTGAAAGATAATTGTGAATGGAGCTGATGCGTCTCAGCTCAAGATATGCAGCCTTGCATATGTTCATGACATGTTGGTGCAATGAGAGAGTACTGTCTAGAGTAACACCTAGGTTTCGTACTGACTGTCTGAATTTAATGTTGGTGTTGCTGATATTTATTGTTTGAGGTAAAGGATGTGAATGAGAAAGTCTTTGTGTTGTAATCAGAATGGCTTCAGTTTTATCATCATTCATCTGCAGCTTGTTACATGTCATCCATGATTTCACATCGGAAATGCACCTCTCTACACCTTGGATGGTAGCATCAACTTCAGTTGGGTGGCTCGATTTGTATATTTGGGTGTCATCAGCGTACAATTGGTGAGACACTGGATGACTATCTATGACACTTGAGAGCGGCTGAGTGTATAGAATGAAGAGAACAGGTCCAAGAACAGAACCTTATGGAACACCAAAACATAGATCAACTGGGCTGGAGTGTTTTCCATTTGCTGACACAATTTGTGTCCTGTTGACCAAGTAGGACTTGAACCATAGTAAGGCTGTATCGTGAATGCCAAATACATGCTGGAGACAGTGAAGTAATATATCATGGTCTATTGTGTCAAATGCTGCAGACAAGTCAAGGAGGGTGAGGACTGTAATCTTGCCACTATCCAAAGCAGAGAGAAGGTCGTTAACTACTTTCAGAAGGATAGTTTCGGTACTGTGGCGAGGGCAATAACTTTTTCTAAGATTTTTGATATGAATGGGAGGTTAGAAACTGGGCGGTAGTTCTTTAAATCGTTATGGTCAAGTGTTGGTTTCTTCAGCAGAGGCTTTACAATGGCAGTTTTGAAAAATGATGGGAATTCACTGGATGAGAGAGAAGTATTAATAACATCAGTTAGTGAAGGCAATATTGGATCTAAGCACTCAAGCAGCAGTGATGTCGGAATCGGATCAAGTTCACATGACTTTGGGGCACTCTTCATCACGACTGTACGTACTAAATCCATAGAGACCAGTTAAAATGCTGCTAACGGTTGCCGTTGAAATTCTGTATCGCAACTGTATGGCGACGATGAGTCAGTTGAAATTGTGTTGTCAAGTTTATCTCTAATGGTTTGTACTTTGTCACGGAAGAAATTTGCAAACTGGTCCGGAAGGTCGACTGGAGAGAAGGTAGTTGGAAGAGGTGTACATTTGTTCCTTGACACTAAAGCTAAAAATGAATAAGTATTGAATCTAATAATATGATATTATCATTTGTAAATTATTGTACTTCCAATTATAGTCTGAGGTAACTATTTTAAAAAGTGGATATTGGCCAGAAACAAAAGATCAATAGTTCTTGAATGCTAAATACAGTAGGACCCCGCTATAGCACGCTTCGTTATAGCACGAATTCGGATATAACACGATCGTGGCATGGCTCCCGAAATTTCATCTATTTTTTCGTACATGAAATTTTTTTTTTTCAAAGTACGAAAAATAATGTGTCAAAAATTAATTATCATTTTGTGGAAGAGATCATGTATGAATTCGGATATAATACGATCGTGGCATGGCTACCGAAATTTTACAATAATTTCGCCAATTTATTGAACTACTGCAAAGTTTTGTGCCAAAATAAACAAAACTTTGATTTAATAATTTGGCAAGCTGTATTGTATTCTTGAAGAAAAAGTGTCTTATGATTGCATCTTTCATTATATGAATAAAGATGCTGAACATTTCTATTTGTGAATGTTCATTTCAAATGTGTCAGTAGTCAATCACTGCATTTTGATTTTAGTTTATTTTTGAAAGATGTCAGCTCATTTTAAAGCTGATCAGTGTTAATCTTATTATTACTAATATATGAACAATAAAGTCATTAAGTCCTCTATGTGTTTGTCTTCAATACATTCTGTGTACAATCGTTGCTCAAACAATAGCCGATATATGTTTGCTCATTCAACTGCATACACAGCCAAGCACCAAACAATGCGGTGGTTGAAAAAAATTTGCACCTGAATTTATAAATCAATTAATTTAAGTCACTGAAAATCATCAAAGTCAATCTCAAAGCTAAAGGTTGTTCAAATCATGCGGCAATGATTTATAAAACATCAAAAAAATTAAAGTCGCCAACGCGCACACGTGGCTTGGCGGTGTTGTTTGACAATCGCCACCCAATCAGTTGACCAGTGAATAATATTGTACATTCCCTATAAAAATGACCCCATTGTTGATTAACAATTATTCTTGCACTAGTCGTTCAAACAAATAGGTATCAGAGTTTTAATTAGTAGTTATTTATAATGGATAACAGTACACGGAAACGTAAAGCTTTTACTGTTAAAGAGAAGCTTGAAGCCATGGACAGGATTAAGTCTGGTGTTTCCACAAGTCAGATTTAATTCCGAAGTGACATTTCCCAAGTTATCTGCCAGTGCACGTGGGCCGATAAGCCTCTGGTTTGTAAAAACACTCACTTTGTTTTCAAGTAGAGTTCTACAACTTCCTGTGCATATACTTTGACCTTAATCCCTTAGCTTGAAAAGGCACCACACTCTTTGTTTTCCCACGTGACAACCCTTTGATCAAGCCGCTTGTTTGATACTTGTTCAGTGCCAAGTAACAGAGGGTGGTTATTTGAACTCCCTGTGATCTTGCCGCACAATTGACACATGTCCAGTTGTATCCTTTAATAGATTTCTGACTTTATGATCAAAGTGTTACTTGCAGAGCCCAAGTTCAGTCTCTGCATAAGCACCCGCATATGACAGTAAAGCTGAGGAATCGGAGTCGGACGTGACTTACGATGACTAGACGACGACGATGTAGGATTTCAGAACTTTATCAGACAATGATATTATACTTCTGTGTGCATATTTTCGATGGAATTATTATGGACTCACTCCTACGCATGCCATGAGATCAGTTGGTGAGTACACGTGTTGATCCTTTAACTATTCATGCTATACAATAGACATGTACATATATATGTACCAATGCATGGTTCTCTGAATAAAGTAAAATATTATATGTGCAATCTCTGTTTTCACTGCATGTGTATTTCTCGTTTATTATGCATTGATTTAAGATGGTAACTGTGCCAATGAAAGCACATTGTTTTGAACCCACAATTTACCCCCCCCCCCACACACACACACACATACACATTTTTTGGTGCATGCATCATTTTTTTCAGCTAAATGACTTGGTTTTGTCTAGGTTGGTTATAGCACGGTTAGGGACATAGCACGATCTCGTTTTGTGGACCCCGACCATCATGCTATAGTGGGGTCCTACTGTACATGTACTGTACATTCCTTTATAAAAATGTACAGACAAGATATTTCTGCTTTTAATATGTTGGCTGACATGAATTTTCCTTTTATTTTCAACTTAAGCCAAGAAAAAATTGCAACATAGATAAAAGTTAATACTCTATACCTTTCATCTTGCAGTGAGGTGACCATTTAGAATCAGAAACTTTCTTGGAGTTAAAATGTTGTTGAATCAAATTTGTATCTGAGCCTATTATCAAAACATTTGGTACATATAAACTTTATAAGATGAATTACAACACAATAAACAAAATTAATCACACAAAAAGTTTCTTATTATGCAATAAAAGAAAACAACCAAGATATTGCAGGTCATGCAGTCTCAAAAACTGTCATACTATTATGTAATATGATTTTCAGAGCCCACCTACAATTTGGAAATGTTCTATGTAGGAATATCCCATAGTAGGCTGTAGAGCTAGCAAAATACAAAAGCTTTTTAACAAGTTAGAACATGTTTTGTTTTTGCAAATGTACAATAACTATCCTACTCAAATCACGTATGATAGTCAGATTTACAATGATAAATAGGCATATGCATGATACAAATATTAAGGTCAATATTTTCTCACATTACTATATGTTTATGTTCATGTTTTCCAGTATAGAACACTACTGGAGAATATCTCTTATTTTTCATCACATTACTGTTGCCTTACATCACATGATGTCAAAATAGTGTTTTGACTGGCACATCGCCACTTTGACTCGACTGTATGATGTTATCATATACATCACATCACGATTGTCTGCTATTATTCTATCACTTTAATTCCAGAAATTATCTAATCTCTCTGCATTTAACCTCATTTCCAACATTACATCGCATTTTTAGTGTAAACCAAATATTTTACCCTCTCTCAATATGGAAACATTTAAATGTATACGTTGTCCTTTTTATGCTTTATTTGTACAGACTAAGTGCCATTATAACCTATGCTTTGTAGCTAGGAATGTGACATAAATAATTCTTCAGTGTGCATCAGAGTTGGATAGAAAAATTTCACCCTCTGGATTAGAATTTTGCATCAGACACTCAGCAAAGCCTCGTTTGATGCAAAATTCTTCCCCTTGGATGACATTTTTCCATCCTACATCCAATGCTCATGAAGGATTTTATTAAGCTGTATGTAAAAGCCATGAAAATTTCATAATAACAGAAATGGAAATAATATATCAGACCTTCTTTAAGTCTCCATAACACTCTGCCAGAGTTTCTCGATAGGGCATAAAAGGAGCCATTCAAGGTGGAAACAAATAGATTGGGAGATTCATGTAGAGTAAGTGAGCTGGGCTGAAACATATAAATAGATGTATTAACAAATAAGAATGTTTACTGTTGTAAATATTGTTTTTGGTTCAATACTGCAATATGCAGGTATATTTCTGGGCAATGTTTTCCAATACCAAGCAAGTAAATCCTTCCAATTACTCATAGGAACTTGTTTAGTCTTAGAAAGGCAACCATAACAGTTTTTGATTACATGTATTCTATTTTGTCATGAATTTCCACAGTGTGACTTCTTAATGATTCTGCAAGAATGGACAAATCCCCAAACTCCACCTACCTACCAACAGCTGTCAATCAATTCAACATTCCAAAGGACCGCTGTCCACTCTCAAGTGGGGCTCAGTTTCATTTATTATGAAAATCCACTGGGGTGCTAAAATTGTATATAGCAGCCTGGATAATTACTAGCCTGTCACTTTGGCCAATTTTACCATATAACATGTGCAAATTCAAACTGTTATATCTTAACTATCTTTAACTCAATTTGTTTGTTAAAAAAAATCACCATAAACCAAAACTTATTACCGTATATACTCGCATATAATACCGGTCCAAATGCAAACAACATAGACCCTGAGCTGCCGTCACATAATGCGCCAGCAAACAACATAGACCCTGAGCTGCCGTTGCATAATGCACTGGCAGATCAGGGTCTATGTTGTTTGTTCTACTGATTAGTCCTTACAAACTGCATCGACCCAGATCTGCCAGCGCAAAATGCAACGGCAGATCGGGGTCTATGCAGTTTGCAGTTAGTATCAGCTTATACGCAAGTGTATACAGTATCAATAAAGTGATAACATTTTCAAAAGAAATTCCTTCATTTCAAAGAAAATGTTAGTATGTATGGTTATCTCTGACTTGTCAATTCATCAATTTGTTCCATCTTTTCACATCTGTTCTTCTTAGCTCCATTTTGGCAATTGGTGAAATTAAGGCCCCTAGTCAACATTTGCAGTGCAGTTTAACTACTTATTCCTTTTGGATTTAAATCACTTGGTGTGCAACAATCTATTGACAAGACTGGAATGTATAAAATTTTCAGCATTGTGCTTAATTTTGCTTCGATTTGAAACAAATGCAAAGTTAACTGTGCATGTTATTTTTTGTTTGTTAAATAACAAATGAGATTTTGACCAGTTTTGATATAGATTTTAATATCAAGAAGGTCGTAGCATCCTGGCTATCATGTCTATCATATATAATGTACTTTGAACAGATCTATCACACAAACAAGAGGCCCATTGATCAAGTGGCTGACATTGGCCCCTGCCAAGCAATCTTGCTTAAATTGTTTTACACTGTTCACTGAACATAAGACAAAAGAGATGATGTTGTATTCAGAATAGAAAATTATTCAATGGCTTGAAAAAACAACAGGGTGTGATGATGTCAACTCAAGAAAAGGCAGTCAGCTTCACTTTTTCTGCATATTTGGGGAACAAACTGGCACTGGGACAACTATTTCAACTGAATTGCCTCCCAACATGGACACTACATGTAGCCTCTAAAAAGCTTGGAACTCAGTTCTTCAAAATCTACCTATTAATTGTACCATTTTTACTTGTGTCATAAAGATTACCAACCCTTTTACAGATCTGTAACTGTTATGCATTGATAGCAGCTTTCAGAAGCTGCTTTTTATGCATATGATTTCTAGGGATTAGTACCTGAGGATTAAATATGATAAATTTACTAATGATGCATTAGATACTTTAGATTCACTTAAACCGCATACAATGAATGGTAAAAGGAAACAACTTCTACAATTCAATTCAAATATGTCGACTATCACATTTCCACGTGAATGTGCACTGGAAAAGTATATCGGGCAGATTTTATGTCTGGGTATTTTTAAGTACATCTGGGTATTTTTAAGTCATCTCTAATTCAGCTGAGCTGAAAACATTGTCTTTATCTTCTTTGTAATCATCAAGTTAAGGACCTTATTTTGAAGTACTAATTGTATTATAGCAGGTAAAGCTTGAGGGGGGCTGGGCATTGTCAGCCAACTTGTATTACAATATGTATCACAATAACTTTCTTTCATATGATCTGTAACACAATGGTATTGCATACATAAACTGAAAATATACAAGTGAGTCCATATTTTTAAAACATCACTTTTATCATTGTATAAATCCATTGTAGGCTATGCTAAATTCCCAGAATGAACAAAACCTTTGTCTTTCTTTTAAAAGTTCATTTAACATTGATCAGATACACTAAAACAAGAGTTTCTTGAGGGAACTTGCACTCTACTGGCTAAAAAGAATTTCCAGAATCTAAGATTTTTAACTGCTTAGTGTTCAAACCATCTCATCAATAATAAGATTTTACAGCTGACCATCATGGTGGCCATACTGGATATAAGATCGGTACCATTTTCATTGAAGACCAACTAGATATCATAATATCTTTTGCTGAAAACACTACATCAATACAAACATTAATTCAGGAGAAGCAGTAATAAGATTTTAAAGATGGCCACCATGGTGACCATGTTGAATGCCAGATCGGCATCATTTTCATTTAGGAACAACTAGACACCATAAGTCTTTTGGTAAAAACCCCATCTTGACATCACCATCCATCCAGGAGGAGTAGCCAAAACAAGATTTTCAAGATGGCCACAACAGCACCCATATTGGAGGTCAGATCAGCACCATTTTCATGCAGGGCCAACTAGACATCAGAAGCTGTCTTATGGTGAAAACCCAAGTTGTTATGAATTCCCATTCCAAAAGGAGTAGCTATAACAAGATTTTCAAGATGGCTGCCAAGATGGCCATATTGGATGTCAGATCGGCACCATTATCATTGAGGACTAACTAGAGATTATAAGAAGTCTTTTAGAGAAACCCTGTGTTGATATGACCATCGATTCAGAAGGAGTTGCAATAACAAGGCTTTCATGATAGAAAGAGTAGCAGCCATATTGGATGTTTAAGTGGCACCATTTTCACTTAGGACCAACTAAACACATCACAAGTATTCTTTTAGTGCAGACCCCCTGTTGATATGACCAACCATTAGAAGGAGTAGCAACAAGAAGATTTCAAACAAGCCACTGTGGTGGTCATACTGGATGTCCAAATGGCACCATTTTCATTTAGGATCAACTTGATCATGGGATGAATGTGCATGTAAGGTTTTATGGCAACCCTCCACATAGTTCAGAAGTAGAGATAACACAGTTGTAGTAATGGACAGATGTATGACAGAAAGCATACAACAGGGCATACCATATGCTCTTCTGGTCTATGACCAGTAGAGCTAATGATTTAAAAACATGTTTATTATCATATTCTGCCAAAAACTGATGCACATGGCATGTGAAAGTTAAGCGAGGAGGGTGTCTCTATTCAAGACCCCAGCAGCTAAAGTATCTTATTTTCTCCGAGTCCACTATTAGGTATATGTACTTTACAGTCCTCAGTGGCTGACATGTCCACTCCACACAAAACAAAAACATCACTCTAGTTCTGAAAACTAAACACTGCATGTGCTTATGTCATTTTGCTACTGAAATGTACATCTTGTCTAAGCAGAACTGCACAGGTCCAAGTTGGCATGGCACCTGCACAGTCATGTTTTGTTTTGTTTTGAATTTGTCCATCCTCAGATATATCTTGCATGTAATATCGGACAGTTAAAGGATATAAATTGTGCTTTCTTGATTTAATTCCCTTATTGGATATATCTTAGTCAAAGGTAGGCACTTGCCTTTATTTAAATTGGGGGTGGATGAGTATTTGAGTAGAATATGGTATGCAATTTTAGTGGAGGTAGATTAATAATCAATCTATAGGATGGGGTAAGTCTAAAACTGAAAACTATACTCAGGTGGAACAAATATTTGCCAGAAGAAATCAAAATGTACATAGGGCATTTTCTTAAAAAATACTTTCAACGAATAATTGCTATCTTGTGAAAGACTAAAATTCTTTGCATTTAAAAATGTTTGTGTAGCAGATAATTAGTTACATATTGTATGTAAAAGGAAATAGCTGTACAATTGTTGTAAACAGCTTGTTGTTTACATCCTTCAAAGGGATAGAAAGAAAGATTATTTTGTAACAGTTTATATAATTTAGTTGACTTATCATTCTGCTATTATCCTGTATTAACAGTCTGAGCATGTACCGGTATTGTGATGCACTATTGCCAGAATAAATATCGTGATTCAACAATCAATCGATGATATCAAACCACATCTGACAAAAGGCAATACTTTCCTGGAGATTTAATTATTTATAGTGACTGGGAATTTCTGTCAAAGTGGTGGTGGGTTTACCAGTAAAAACAGAGTAATTCACCACATCGAATGAGGCACTCCTCATATGGGAGACAACAAACTGCATCATGAAAAACCAACCTACGTGAACAAGTATTAGTTAAATAATATTCTACAGTGGGATACCTCATATAATGCGGGGTGAAAAAAGGGTATTGGTAGAGAATCCTCGCTGCTTTAGTACCCGACTTTCGTTGCTAATACACTTCGAGTCCCCCGCATTATGATTTAACTGATATCACATGAGAATATTGTCTAACTGACTTAAAGTATAACCACAGCTTTCTGACAGAGTTTTGTATAATCAGTCATCTTTTTTCATCCAGATCACATTTCCCTGGCATCTCTTTTAGCACCCTGGTTTCTTTTTTTATTTTAATCTTGCATCGTCTATCAAGATAAATGTAGCCAATCATTTTCAACTGCTCACATGATCATACACAGGTCTCTTTCAAAGCATCAACATTACCATTGTACATGTACATTTGACAGTGCTGTGATGTTTTTTTTATCAAGACCATTCTACATCATTTTGTTATACATTTTGGACCATTTTGAACGCAAGGCAGGAAATAAAGACAATATCTATAGTTAAGGATCTTCTTAAATGGAAATGCAGCCATATCTAAGGAAGACTTGTGGACATATGACTGCTTCTTGGTAACTTCCCACTATTGAAAAAGAACTGAAATTATTGTATCTGCTGAAGGAAAATTGACTTTAAAGTGTGAAACGTTCTAACTGTCCAACCTAAATTTAACAGGAAATATTACATTACTTTATTTTCTGGGACATAGAAATATCATGCAAAGAGGAGTTTTGTGGAATTTATACCTATAAAATACTGCCAACTAAACTGAATACAGGTGACTACTATACTATAGCATATTTCAGGAGTTCATCTGTGGAGCATTGTCTCAAGCCATGGGCCACAATCCACTATGCTCCTTTATCATCTGTGCCTGCCTGTGTGGAGATTTCCTCGTTTTCTATTACTATGCATAAACACTGTGTGAATGAGCCAATCAAAGTGGCACTTCCAATGATGCACTGTATTGTTGATGGCATTTTTTTGTTTATGTATACTCATGAAAAACAAGGAAATCAATGCACAGGCAGCCACAGGTGATAAAGGAGCATTGTGGATTGTTGCCCCATGGCTTGCAATGATGTCTGTGGAGCAATGGCTAAGAAAAATAGTGGGGGAGGGGGGAGGTTCCAGCTTGATTAATTTTTGTTCTTTTGAAATTAGATCTTTTCTTTCATTGTTCATTTACAAAATGGCATGATAAATACAATGAGTACAGGTATTTAATGTCCATCATTTCATTTTATATGCAGATTCTATTTCAAAAATCTATTCTCTATTTCTCATTGAAATCTAGATTTGTCCTTGCATTGATTCATTTTTATCTTTTGCAATTTCATGCTTTCTTTCATTGTTTATATACAGCTTTGCTCTCAACCGAGTTTCAGGATGAAGAGTCATGGACTCTTCACTTATTGAACTCAGGAGTCCCCAGCCTATTTCTGAGAGTCCCTGGCATAAATTTGGTAGTCCCTCACTTTCGAAGGGATAGAATGGAAAATGAAAAAGTACATGATCATTATTTTATTACATATCAGGATTTCATTCTTAGCCATTTATAATATCACACTAAAAAAAATATATTTTTCAGTAAATAGAATTTTAAGTTTTAATATTACACATGTAAATTTATAATTTGTTTACCCCTACAACAACACTAAAAATAAAAAAATAAACCACAACAATAAAACCATCAACAATTAGTTTCAATCCCAAATCTGATCATTTAGAATGCTGTGCAGTTCTCCCTGCAAGTAAAATAGCATCTTCAATCACACCAAAGAAACTAACATGAGTAAATACCTGGCATTACACTGTACTGTATATATAAACATAAATTATCATCATTAAATGGGACAAAGAAGGAATAGCTCTAATTATCATAGACTAAACACAGCATCTAACATCATTAAGCAACAGCACACTTGGTGACACCCATCGGTGGAATACCAGTTATACTAAGTGCATGGCCTAGCCATGGGTTAGCATAATTTAAAACACAGGAGAGCAGACAAGAAAGCCACTGTCATAAAATAAGAAGTAATCAACTGTAGTTTTTGGCCTAACCATGGGTTACCAGAATTTAGAACACCGGAGAAAGCAGAAAAGACAGTCATACAATAAGAAAATTAATTAACTGTAGTTTTGGCACAGGAGTTGAAATAACTTTCTCAGTATGATAACACTTTTAATATGTCTGGTACAAAAATTCTGAAACGGGTAAAATTTACTTTTTACGAATGGATATATTGATAAATTCAATTTCAGTTTTGACATTTTCCCCGCACGGTTGAGATAGCCAAGTTGATTTGTCACCTGTCTCTTCACGATCTTGGCGTTCACATTATGATTTCCGCTTAGAAAACTGATTAGAAAAATGGTACATTGAAAAGCCAAAGGTATTTTCATCTTTGCCATGAATTTTTGCTTTTGTTTTCTATCCGGTGGTACAACTGTTCACAATTTCTAGATTTTGTTCTCGTAACGGGTAATATTGTTTCTTCGTGTTCCATGTTTTGATTTTAGAGACTGGGACCGCATTTAATGTGAAAATTACTTTTTATTTAAAATATTTATTAGTTAGTTTTCTTTACATTGAACAAATTCGTTTCAAAGCAGTGCTGATGAGAGTTATAATTTTATTGAACGATGATAATATAAAATATAATAAATATAATCGTCCTAAACAATTTGTATTTTTATTTGGTAGTACGTTTAAGATTTTCATTGGTCAATGAACATTTACTGTGTTATACATATAAAGCCGGAAGTTAACTAGAAGCAGACAGCAAACATCTTTATTTAGAAAGTCTGAATATGTAATTCATGCAGGTAATTTTCATAGGACAAAAGTACCAGTATGGATCTTTTATTCATATATTCCGGAAAATTAAAATTATTATCTTTTGCAGCATGTTACTCCGTATGCAAATAAGAGCAATGTGCAATATAGGGGACCTTAAGGCTTAAATATCCCATACGAAATAACGGATCATTATACTGAATTAGGGACGTTTCGCCCCATGGACGTTTCGGCCCAAGACATTTCGCCCCACTTCAATGGTCGTTTCGCCCCACTTCGATGGACATTTCACCCGACTTCAATGAACATTTCGCCCCACTTCAAATGGACATTTCGCCCCTTGTTCAATGGACGTTTCGGACCATGACATTGTATGTTCTGACATCGTTTAATAAATAATCATGTTCGTATAAAACGACGTTCTTTTGAAATTATAATTATTTTTGAAACAAGTCTTTGAGAAAATGCATTTTTTTCTCCATGATGAAGAGTATAGAAAATAAAAGATATAGTAAGACAAGTTATCCTCTTATCAAAAGGAGATAGTAATAATAATAATAATAATAAGAAGAAGAATAGGCTTATACTTAGACTATTCGATTTACGGACCCATTTCAATTTGTTTGATTTACATTCGGCCTGTCATTATATCTGACAATATTTTCCCCTTTTTCTTCGTGTATGCACTAAGACTGATCAGAAAATGAATCTATCGTTTACAGTGATCATTATTTTCTTGACTGCAATACTTTTATTTCCGCACTTACGAAAACTGATGAAAGTCCTTTTTTGGTGATGGTCATTTGCAATAAAGGAGTTCAATGTTTTCTTCTTTGTTTGATTTCCAATTCTGATATTATTGTTTAAAATAAGTCCACAAGAGTTCAAAGGCATAATCTTTTATTTAAAAAACAAAACAAAACAACAACAACAACAAATGGCATGTACTTGGTGTATAATAGAAAAAGATGAGGTCTCAGTCCAGCTTTACTGTTGCTCTGTCTAACATGGGCCATACATTCTGGCACAGCATTTAAGCAAGGTGTTTGTGCTGATTTGGTGGTTCCCATACTTTTCCCGTAACTTCATCAGGCGACCCTGAACTTTTTTTGTCTGTTTCTTTTGATGTTGCCGTACCTTCTCTCCTTTTTTGCAACAGACGAACTACACACCCAATTTCTCTGGCTTCCTTATACAGCAATGTTATGAGGAGATAGAATGGCAAATTTCCCTTTCTTGCTCTCCTATTCAAACGATTATGCTACCCTTCCACATCATTATTGGTCTGAATGCTTCTCCCATAAACGGACCAGGAGTCAACGATCCATACATGGTTATGAATCCAGTTGTCTTCCACATATTTCAGGAATGATATCACGTTCACTGCCTCTGGATCCACTCTTCTTTACAACTCTTCAAAAAAGCTCAATGAGTGGATTCTTTAACAATGAAGATCAAACAAGCTACCTGGCTGTAATTAAGCCCAAATAACACTTGCTGAATTTCTAAAAAAAACCAAAAAAACCTTCAAGGAAATGCCATGTGCTTACGCGTGTAAGTTTCTCAACCAGCGACACGTTCTTTAATCTCGCTGACAGAAGTGTCAGAGGAATTCAAACTGACAACTGGCACGAGCAAAGATCAAACGAAATGCCAATTAACTACATGTACTTTATTATGAAGGGTAATCATATTTGTTGGGAATAATAGTTAAGAAAAGTAGAAATGTCCACTGAATGTGGGGCAAAATGTCTTGGGCCGAAACGTCCATGGGGCGAAACGTCCAGGTACGTCCAATCCATGGGGCGAAACGTCTCGGTACCATTATACTGTATATACGATATACATTACGACATACATTCCACAGAAATAGTTAATTAATTGTCTACTGGACTACTGGGTGCAGTCTGATTTAGCCAGATTGCCAGTGAAGATTCTTTTGTAACACAGGAAGCCAAATATACTTTGAAAATACATAATAATTGTTTATTAGCGACCATTCTAGGCTTCCGCCACAGAAAGGACATTTCCCCTTCGATAGACATCGACAATTAAAAATAGTAAATATTCTTAATCAGCTGCCAATTTAATTTTTTGTAGTTTCTAAAACTTCACCAGAAAATGAGTCAACAACATATCCACACTAGTTTGAAACAACCCCTTTAAATATATAGTATTCATACAAATCAAAGTGGTCACTGATGTTACGGATGAATAACTTAAATTTTACAACTACATGTTTAGGGGATTAATTAAAACTAAATGTGAATCCTTTGGACTTAATCAATATTTGGGTAAAGCTTTGAAAACTGAAAAGAAATTAAATTGCTTCTTCTAGTAGAAGTTGACTAAGAATTAATTACAATGCATAGTTTCTGTCATGGTCATGTGAAGTCATATGGCCAAAATACATGGTGTAATGATCAAGAAGGGTACATGAACCTTAGTTGAAAGTATGTCCATGTATTTACTGTTGATGCTACTTGTACATTTATTAATGAGCACTGTTTTAATGGTAGGTCAGCTATCAAAATACGTCTGTGAATGTGTAAGAGTTTGTTTTGTCGGTGCGATTGATATCAACACCTGCAATATATTTAGGCTGGGGATACAACACTGTAACCAGTCGGCTGGGTTGAGAGCATCGAAAAAGCCATAAACTACTGTCACTCAGTGAACATCTAGAAAAATAACAGGGTGAATTTATTTTCACTTTTCTTATAGAAATTTACATTATTTTCTGCAATTTAGACACTCACTTTGCCTGATAGATTGATCCATGAGAAAATAAAAATGTTTACATATAAAATTGACAAGAATAATAAAAAAATCATATATATACAGGGATGGTGCTGGCTTTAAAAAAGTTGTCGCCAAAAAAAACGCAAATCTCAATATTTTGTCGCCAATTTTCGAAAAGTGTCGCAAAGCAAGGAGTAAGTATTTTTCCATGTCTATTAATGTAGTAGGCAATGAAAATTGAAAAAGATGGAGTATTTATTACTTTATTGACAGCAAACAATACAATACTACAATATTACAGAATAAATGATTGCATGACTGTTTTGTATGCTTATTTATAATGTTTTGCACTATTAAAATGTTGTTTCATAAAAATAATCAAATCGAATGTCACATGAGTATGCGTGATGATTTTATGGCTGCCCACTTGCTGAATGCAGTTTCAAAGTCTCCTTCACATTCGTACGTGCCGATTCTCATTAGATTCTCTCTCTTTGATGTACCTAACTTCAGACAAATTGGGTTGTTCCACTTAGTGTACTTTACCTATGCAAATTAGCCTAATGGGCTCTCCCTCAGCAGTGCTCAAAGGATTTGACATGACACATCACCCTAGCTATTGTGAGCCAATTCAATAAATCTCTGAAAGGTGTCTGTTTATCTTTGACCGCCTTACCTTTTAATTGTCTTTAAACAGTTGTATAAACTGACCGACTTTTTATCATATTAAATGATACACTGTATCCAGTTTATTACAGACGCAGTATTTATTTGTAAATTTCTTGTGTCGGCTGAACAGTAGAATGTTAAGCTGCCTGTCTTAGCTAGACGAGAACCGTGTATATTTCAGTGTCATAGGGTCACAGGGGTGTGATTGATACAGCCTGTCGTGTGCCTCAAAGCCTTATTATGTACATATTTCAATATAGTTTTTTAAAGTTTCTAAAGACTACCATTCAAGACTAGTTTTCTTTATAATATTTTCTTCTTTTTTTTTGCCCGCACTGACACACGGATAATCCGCACACGGAAAATCGAGAGTATGCCTCCTATGTGTATAGGATTTATTGAAAATAGTTTACCTCTTATAGGGCAAGAAAGCCTTATACATTTGCGTAAAATCAATTTATGTATGAGAATAAACGGTAACCTTGGAAGTATTCAATCGGGATGGACCTAATCGTTTGAATGTAAAATTCTTGAAGATTCTCCGAAAAGTATGAAACGCACCCACCCCCCTTCACACACACACAAAATCCAGATCCGGTTTTGCAATTATTCCTGTAATAGTAGCAATTCCAATTGTAGCAAATGTTTTGACCACCTCTTTCTCAAAAACAATGAATTGACGACTTGCGCCTTGATACACATATCACAGAACATCAGTTTTAATTTTCTATCATATCTCAGACGCGGACGCCCAAATTTCCAACTGTCAAGAAATGCACTAAATCCAAATGCTGTTAATTTTGTTAACTTAATCTTAGGATGAGATGATGAACACGAAAAGTCTAACTTACGTTTACCCATTACAGTATATAGTTCTGAGTGAGACTTAATTTTATATTTCATTTACTTCGTATTTATACAGAACGAGTGGGGCTTCAAAGGTAATCAGTTTTATTTGAAGTTTCAGCAAAACTTTTTTTTTCTGGTACATTTTTCCCCCAAAAAACAACAAAAACAAAGGATTAGCGGTCGTTTGGTTGATTGTAGCTAGTCCGGTAGCATGACTATTGGAGTGTATCACCGCATACAGTACTCAGGCCAGATATCAGCATAAGCGGTCAATATGAACAAAGGATCTGTTTATGTAACAATAGATAGATTCCAGTGCATTGTATACCCAAGTTTGCGGCTTCCTTTCATGGTGCCTTTGAATTCCTCCACTCCAAACCCAAGATTGTATATACAAGTTTTAACAGTCAAAAACATTGTCGCCAAAAAAATCGCCAGATGGTATATTTTGTCGCCAATCAGGAAAAAAAATCGCAATTTGCGACATTGGCGATGCCCAGCGTGATCCCTGTATATATATATATATATATTTATATATTGTGACACATCACCATGGTCAGTGATCTCCCCAGAAATTTTTGATAGCATCGGGGTAAGCGCATTCAGGTCATAAAATGTTTTAAAAAGCGCGCGTTAACATCATAAAAGTGAAACAAATTAATATCAATGAAATAAAAAAGAAGTGTATATATTTACATAGTATTCTTTATTTACCTAGGTTATAACAAGACTTAATGTCTATCTCATTTGTTTCTTAATTGAAATAAATGATATATGTCTTTTCCTCTTCTCGCCATGTATACTGACTGCCACATGAAAATTAAAGTCTTTTAAGGATTGTCCTTTAGTACTGATTGTCATCAGGTAGTTCAGTACCCTCTGTATCAACCTGTTCCTTAAAACACTCTTAATTCTATTCATTGAGGAGAATGACCTTTCACAATCTGAAAAAAAATGGAACATAACATTTATTAATGGATGTACAAAAAAAGAGACAAAACTACCTGAATCCTAATTAAGTGAATTACCTAGGACAAATTCTTCAAGAGTCAAGACAGTGATGTGTTTTCAAATAATCATCACAGAATAAGATAATACATATTCATTTCCATTAAGAACAATATATCAAAGTGTTTTTTATTGTTTAATTTCTTCACTGAATCAATGTCAGAGAGCTTAAATATTGTTCAAACGTTTAAATTAAATTGCAAATGACTTTACTGATTAATTAGTAAGCATATGGATGAAACTATTTAAGTTATATCTATGCAGTAATACTTTTATTTATATCTTTTCAAAAGAGGTAAAACTGGAAGATAAAGATTGTTCCATTTATTACTTGGATAGACAGAAAAGAGAAATGAGAAATTAATAGGGCAGCACCCACTTAAGTTAAGGTTTACTGACCAAACTATATTTCTCTTGCTCAGAGTAAACTATGTAATCATAATAACAACTCGTGAATAAAATGCAACTTTCATTCCTCGTCACAACTTAATAAGAACGACAACAATTGCAACTACAACTACTGGTTACTACTATAAAAAAAATATATAACAACACCCCTTTCCCCCCAGTACATTTGAACCAAAATTTAGCAATATGGAAAACTTACCATCCGATCCAGCAATTTCCACCTAAGGGTATAACGTCTTCCATTCATTGTTAAATCCCGTCCTTCATTTCTTGATCTCTTACTTTGTGGAAATCATGCTGACACTATCGGAATCGGAATCATTGCCACTATTGGTGACGCCATTTTATGATTTTCGTAACCAGTCCTGGGCACTAGGTAATTTTACGTTTCTTGGAAGGTGGTGTTTTAATTTTTCACAAGAACTTTTAATGTAATATGTGTAACTGCTTTGGCTGGTAGTGAAAATGACTGAAATATATATAACACACTACCAGTAGACTCCATCGTTGCTGGCCAATCATGTGACTATGTCTGTACAGACTAAACCCATACCAAAGGTCGCTCACCAGCAGTCGCACAAACCAGGTACAAAAGATAATGGTTAAGTGAGTGAGTAATTATCCTGGATTATCTTAATAAAACACCCAAGAAGAGGTAAGAACAGGTGTCATTTGAGTAACAGGGCTTTGAATTAGGTGACAGGATATTTGTTTAACAGATTAATTTTATAAGGGTAGTGGGAAACATTAAAGCATAGCGGCACAAGAGCATAGTGTAGCGGAAGGTTCTAAGCATCAGGGGTTATTTGGTTTGAAACTATAGCGTAGTGGGCCTGCTACGGTAAAAGGCCCTGGGGAGAACACTGATGGTGTCATGCACAATGTCAGTCATTGTCATCACAGAAGTAATTCAGCTGCACTCATTTCAACACAGTTCTCTACAGGATTTTAAAAGTTGTAGTCCAGGACTACTTCCTTGAAAAAAGTTGCAGTCCCAATAACAATATTTTTTTCCCCTTGCAATAATTTAGAACATAATGAGCATATTGTTTAGTCACAAATATATATTTCACCAGATTGCTAATGTTCATTTATTATGAAATAGTTAGTACTATAATAAATGAATGAAGAATTAAGGCAGTAGATGACTGTGATCATTGTGATTGTGATGTTACAACTATAACAATTCTCAATGCCTTTACCTTGGCATTCTTTAATTTTGTGTGCAGCTAAAAGGAATCAAAGAAGAGATCACACTTTCTTTTCTATATTAATTTATTTAGTTAGCTGAATTCGATTTCAAATCAATAAATTTTCCAAGACACAGGAATAAGAAACAAATGACTATATTCCATTCACTTTTTATCATTTCATCTTTAAGCAACACAGCATACTACATTCACTTTTTTCTTAAACAAAATTTAACAAATTTCTCCACGGCAGTTTTGTTTATTATCTAAATCCTTTAGTTCTGGACCTTCCTCCATCACCCTCATCAATTTTGTTACAGTTTCTTGTTTTAAACATCCACGGCCCTATGTCTCAATGCGATTATGTTGAACTTTGCAAGTTCATTGTTCCTTGGGTAGCCATTGCATTATTCCTTCCACAGTCATGACACCATGTGCATAAAGCTAATAATGTTCCAATGGTTTTCTCATTTTTCGGCCCATGGGAAACATCCTATTCCATGGTTCATTCCACGAATCTCTTAGTCTCTTTGGCATTCTGTTTTCTTTATCAAAACTATAAGATGCATCTACTAATTTCTTTTGGCTGGTCTCATGAGAATCGTGCTCATATACAGCCTTGCATTTGGCCCCTAAGAAAAATTATGTAAAGTTGGCATCGGAATAGTACACATATTATAATAACTTGAAAACAAAGGTATGGCACCAAAAAACAGCCGATTTTATGACAATTAACATGGGAGTTCATATTCTTCTGACACAAAATACATCCCCAAGTCCTGGCACTATTTTTCTAAATACAGTATATGATAACATGCAAGTGTTCCAAACATGACGTAAGGATTTATGATATGATGGATTAAAACTGTGCTTATCAAAGAGATGTGTCAAAGCACATGCGCGTGTAATTAGTCTTTTGATCAAAATGATCATTAAGCACCGACAATCGATTAACAGGTGTCTTAATCTCCTTGTCTGCTAAGTTCTAACCTATGCCGCTTCACCTAATCCCGTTACAATCGCTTGAACTTTATTTGATAGCTCGCACACCACATGATTGATACTTGCTTTGTATAAATGGATAGAATAAACGAGAAGTTCACAGACTAAAACAAACTTGCATAATGAGGACTCCGCTCTTGGAACTTTCATCCATACAGAATGAAAAGTATGCATACTTTTATGCTGATTTTGGCATTCTGGAGAACCCTGTTTTAAGATTTGTCTATTTTATAATATTAATAATAATAAAAGTAGTAGTTGTTATCATGATAGTAGTAGTGGTAGTACCATATTTTGGCGTGTATAACGCACACTGTTGTATAATGTGCACCCCGACTTTCGACCCAGAATCAGAGGAAAAACTTAGTTTTGCCATATAATGCACCTGTGATATAATACATTTTAAAATCTTTATAATTTTGCTCCATTTTTCGTAGTGTGACAGTCTGCCATTTTGGATAGTAAATGAAAAAAGTGGCAATATTGAGAGTATATCTTTCCGATTTTATGGATGGCCTTTAAAAGGGCCATTTTAAGGTTTGCCTTGTTCTCGGAGTTCAGCCTATTGCATCAGATCCCTCAAATTCCTCTTCATCATCATCACTCTCGAAAAATCACTATGTCCTCATCTGTCATCATTCCTGGCATTGCTGCATAATAGCTCTCATCTTCGTTCTCGCTCTCTGGGTGGTGTTCATGCTTAGCATTGTCCTCCCACAAGACATCATCCTTTGTGCCATCCATTTTATTTAAGATGCAGCACTTTTTGAAGGCATGGATGATGATGTTTGGATCTAGCTTGGCCCATGCATCCACTACGCACTGGCAGTCAGCTATTTTCTTCTGCTTTGCAGTCAGTATTGCCTGAAAGCGAATCTCTGTGGTGGATACTGAGATTCTTTGTTTTCTATCCATGACCCATTCAAGGACTCCAATCTCTATGTCTGGATACTTTACGCTTGTCCCGCTGTCTGCCGTTTTGTTCTCTGCATTTTCTTCAGTCTTTATTTTTTTCTTCTCCACTCCCTAACAGACGACTCTCCTACATTGAACTCCCTGCCCGAAGCTCTGTTTCCATGTGCTTCTGCATAGACAATGATGATAACCTTGTCTTTCACAGTGTACGAATTTCTTACATGGCCCATGTTGATACTTTGACTATATTCGGTCCGATTCAAGATCAAAAACAAGACATATTTATACTTATTTGGACTATCATGACACCTCTAAAATATATTTCCATGTCTAAGCTATAATTTACTAAGACAATGCATTGTAATCATGTTTGGTACATCAAAGCTTTAGCTGGCACTGATTACCTTTAGAAACACCATGCTGAGTCAATTAAACATTGCTGACTGTATTGTAACAAATAAGTATCAAATACTGTGTTTTAAGGTGAGAAATGAAACAAAGAACCAAGTTTATTATCGAAGAAAAGTAAATAAATTGCAAATTTACCTAGGCAAAGCAATGTAACTATGTTTAGCACATCAAAGCTTTAGTCGGTGCAGATTACCTTGAAAAGACCACACTGCGTTAATCAAGCTCTGGTCACTGTATACGTGTAGTCACAAAGAAATGTCAAATACTATGATTATAGATGAGAAATAAAACTAAAAACCAAGTTTATTTTCCAAAGATAAAAGTGTTCGCCAATTTCATACATTAATTTTGCTCCAATATACGTGTCAGTGTTACCGTAACAGACAAACCATAGTCACGAAAAAGATGTCCCCTAAATGTGCCTCTGACAAAAACATTAAAACTGCTTGAATTGTAAATATTATCTTTCAATTCAAGCAATAAAGAAATTAATAAATGAAGAAAACATTTATTAGATCCACAGTTATCGAATACTGCATATTTACAGGTTCGGTAATCATATATTTGTTCCACTGCAATACGGTACTTTGCATATTTTAAAACAACAAGTTACCAGTCATTATGTACATGTATTTCCAGTCAAGTCACAGAACAAAACGCTACACAGTGATGTGAAATGAAATGAATTTTGTAACATAAACAATCAAAGAACAAGGACTATTGAGGTTTGTAAGCATTATTTAATCCCTAAATAAGGATAATACCGGTAAACAAATTAGTTACAATGCAATATTCAACAGATTTAATATTTCACAAGGAGTGAATGTGACATGTGTAGGCAGCTATAGTGCCTTCATCTTTTCGTAAGATCGACCTGGAAAAAAGGGGTTTTTTTTGGTTCTTCTATAAAACATGCACCCCCTCCTGAAAAAAAGAGAATTATGTTATAAAAAAAAGTGCACGTTATACACACCAAAATACGGTAGCTGCAATAATTCATAGGTACTTGTAATATTTTTACTGATATTTGTATATTAGTGTTAAAACAAATATGAAATTTTCCTGTTCAAATATTCATTTAATGTATTTAGATAGAATTCAAATGTTTGTCAATGTTTTGGTCTACTTTAGTATTTATTGACATGCTCACCTCGTACCAAGTCATACTGAAAACACAGTGAACTCAGTCATCTAAATCAAATTAAATTACATTTTAGAGGTTTTTGTTCAGGGATTTAGACAAAAAAACAAATGAATGTAGGTGTTATTTCCCTGTTTATTTTTAAACTCAGTATGACCAAAAACATCCGTTAAGTGCTGAAGATGGACTATAGATAAAGAAGGTCAGTTAAGTCTCAATTACTTGTGCAGTTAATTGCAGGCACTATCTTTAAAAATTTTATTTTGGAAGTGATTTATTCACAAAGAAAATTACACAAATATGCTTTGATACAACTTGACCAGAGTAAAAAAATTTTGAAGACATTTCATACACATATTCAGCAACTAAACTGGTTTTATGAGTTGGTTTTCAAAATCACGCCCTTTTATTAGTAATCATGTGCAGAAAATACCAGAATTAAATTTGGATAAATGTTGATTGTTAGACAAGGCTTTGTTGACTTTGATACATATATAATCTATGTTCTATACCTTGTTCTTTATCAACAAGCTACATGTTATCTTTTCAAAAGTGACTGAATGACAAAAGAAATGCTGATGTTGTAAGCAGTGTGACTATTCAGAATTTTTATAGTATGATTACCTTGTGAGTGGATGTTTTAATTTAAGATGATCAGCAGGTTTAAAGTTGTTCCCTTGTACTTATTCAGGGTTGTATATTTTATGTTTTGCCTTGTTTGTTTCTTTTTCAAAATACTGCCAAACATCGCTGTGGCAATCCATTGTCAGCATGGTTGACTGCTGAGTCTGGTTTAGGTATCACAGCTCACTAGGTAAACAAAAACATATTAGAAATGCCAATTTTCTATTAAAATATTTTGCACACAAAAAATAGTATTCAAATTCGAATGTTCAGTTATTCATTTCTGGTCTAGTGTATTTGATACCAACTGCAAACTGCATAGACCCAGATCAGGGTCTATGTTGTTTTCATTTGGACTCGGCTTATATGCAAGTATAAACGGTATATATACAGACAAGGTATGCAACTTCTGTCAGCAACAGATTTTACCAAGTTTTATTCTCACCATCTCTGGAGTAAATAAAGAAATTTGGAAGACACATTTTTCCTTGTGTTTAAGCTTGGAATTGTCTAAAATATGCCTCACTGGGTATGGTAGAACACATTTATTTTCAAGAATGGTCCAGGACGACATTTTGGACATAACAAACTCAGACTTATTTGTATGAGAACTGTGGGTGTCTTTATGCAGTTTACATGTGAATCTCTACTGAAAACATACACATGTACCTCTCATGTACTACTTATCCTTGCTATAAAAGTAAACCCTTCCGACACCTCATTTTATTCCCATTGTAAACTTTTGTTGATTTTTTTTTATCATTGACTTGCAGACTCTATTACTGAAGATGCAGGGTTCAGTTTTGAGAAAGTTTTTGTGCCACAATAAAAAAGATACAGGCCCCATAAGAAAAATCCTGCTACACCAGGGTGGCACATCTATAAAAGTGACACTCCCATTACCTGAATGCACCACCACTTAACTTTTTTCCTGAACAATACAGTTACCAGTATTTAAAGCATCTACATCAGTGTGACACTTATCGAAATACTATGCAATTGAAGCCTGGCCATTGGACAAGAGCAAGTTGCCTAGTTACATCGATCTAATTCCGAGATATTGCATCACTTTCACTCAGTTGTACATGCAAAATGGAGCTATTATATACACAAGATCAGTAATCCAAAATGAAGAGAAGGCAAATGCACATCACATATTTTTTTGGCCTGAAGCTGGCAAGATCATCATGCAATGTGGCCAAAGATAATAATACTGTTAACACAGCAGATTCAGAACAGACCCTCACCTTGATCATGAACCAGTTAGTATTGAATGTGCTGAACACAAGTCAAATTATTGTGAGAAAAAATTCCAGCATGAATTGTTAACAAAATTCACATGGTTACACAAGCGAGGTACATACCGGTACTTAACAGTATTTAAAATAAATAAGTGTGATGAATTTGTAATACTTATACTAGTGACACGTGCGCCTAATTAATCTATGTTTCATTATCTGAAACCCCAGTGTCAGTGAGAAAATGATTATCTTGAATCAACAATGTAAACTGTAATTCATTGATCCATCATCAATAATAAGTTTTTCATTTTGGATTTAGAGTGGACTTTGATCATTCTTTCTCTGTGTACAGAATAATACTTTATTCTGTTATTAGAGGAATAGTTAACATTTTAAGCATAATTTTTGGGTACATTTATTATCTAATCTTTATGTAACCACTAACTGAGTCACAAAGAAAAGTAGTGGGCCATGTCAAATTGTTGGTGGCCGCCCTTTTGAAGTCTTGATGGGCCAGTGGCCCAATCAGGCAGAATCCTAGATTGTACTTGATGATACAGAAAGGAACAGACAGGCAATGGGAAGTTACTGTCATAGGCTGATTGTAGGAGATGATTTTCTGATTGGACATTTTTTATGTTGGTATGCATGTTATCCAATAAAAAATCATCTGTTATGATCAACCCATGACTATGATTTTGTATCATTTGTCTGTTCCTATTTGCATCTTTAGTGATAGATTTTAGAGGTCAGTAATGAAAAAATTAAAGTTCATGATAGGGAAAAACTGAGGTGTTCAAAAGGTTACGATGGGGACTATTGAGAATCACATATCTGTGGTTATGCAGAGTTCTCCTCTGTGCAGATAAAAACGTAAAAGAGCTTTTAAACATAATTGATTCCCAGACTAAAGTGTGTTAACTGCTATATTACTCTAAGTGCCAAACAGAAACTACTTAAAACCACTTAGCACAACAATTTAAAACCAGGCTTAACACAACTTAAACCAGAAATGTTGTTGCATAATTCAGATGTAACAACTCGTTTAGGCAAAATAACTTGAAGCAGGCTTAGCCAAACCATACATGTCCAGGTATTGTTTGTGTGTCTCTGATGTTGTGCCCTTGAGCAAAGTATTTTACTCTCATTTGCCAAACCAAAAATTAAGTAAGCCATAAAGCAACCCACTTTAGAGTGGGTGTAGCCCAACCAAACCAGACATATTGTTACATATCTCTGATGCACACCAGTAATTCTACTGTCTTTGCTTTCATTACCCAACAAAAACGAACCAAAGGAACTGAACACTTCAAAATCGTGTTGCCATATTAACATGTCTGAAATATTTTATGTTTTTATGTTATTACATGTATATGCATTATTTGATGGCATTTCATATATACATTGCCATTAGTCACAAATTAAATTAAGTGTATATTTTGTATTTTTAGCATTTAAAAAATAAATAAATAAATAAATAAATATATAACCAGATATGTTTTTTCTTCTAAAACACTTTCAGATTTAATTATTGAGAACAAAGAAACCCATGGCTTACAACAAAAATCCTGAAAAATTCAGTAGCCAATGCAGGCTGATGGTGGGAATCAACCCTTTCTTGTCTCCAGTCCAATGTCTTAACCACTGAACCACAATGGCTACCCTGGGAGGGGGATCTCAGTGGATTCCAAGTAATGACCCAAGGAAGATGAGGACAGTGTCAGAAATCAATGCTGACATTATAAATTAACTCCCTTTGTAGTGCCAAGTAAACATATTTATACACTTTAAAGTGTGGGCTAATAAAATTTTTAAATATCAATGTCATTGTGACTGAAAGAAGAAAAATGGTTTCCACACAATAACTTTAGTTCCACATAACAGACCTGAACTTAACTTTGTGGATGGGTTGCATTTGGAGTAAGGAAGAAACCTACTTATTTTAGGGGTTTAAAGGTCAATGGTTAAGGTCACTATAGTTGAAAAATTCAACATTAAAAATGGTTTTTGCACAGAAATTTCAATTGTCAAACAATTACCATCACCAAAGTTGGTGGATGGCTTACTCTTTGGGTAAGAAAGATGTCTTTTGATTTTGGGATCAAAAAGTCAAAGATCATGGTCACTGTCACTGAAAGAAGAAAAATTGTTTTTGCATAATAACTTTAGTTCTCACCACATACGTTGACCAAGTCTGTGGAGGTATTGCACTTATGTCAGGATAAGGCCTACTGATTTTGGGGTGAAACTGTAAAAGGTCAGGTCATTCAAAGAAATATGGGTTTTACACCAAAAACTTTTGTTCTGAATTAAGTTCCTTGACCAAACTTTGTGAATGACTTGCACTTCGGATTAGAAAGAAACCTATAAAGATGTGGGTGGGGTCTAAAAGTCAAAGGTCAAGGCCATAGTCGAATAAAAAAATAATGCTATCTGCTTAGTAACTTTAGTTCAAGATTGCATACATTGACTGAAGTAATTGAGACCCATTGATCAATAATAGCTGGAGTCAACTATGTTCTACTAGTGCCTACACAGAATACTAATAAACACTGTGAAGGCAATAATGTACCATTCATGGTACTCTTGTTTAATATCACATAATCCATCAAGATAATGTGAATGCAGCAAATCATTTTTAACTACCCGGTACCCATGTAATCATACTCAATTCTCTTCCAGACTGATCCATATCGTCATTTGTAAATGTGCAGTGACCAGTGCTGTGACATGTTTTTTTTTACAAGACTAGTCCACATCATTCTGTCGAATGACTACCAGTACCAGTATACTATTAATTTGAGTATTTTTTACCAATAGAGTGATGCTTAAGAAGTGTTTTTTTCTCACGTTGATTCATTGTTGTCTTTTTGCACTTTGATGTTTATTTTTCATTTGTTCATATATAGGATGGCATGATAAATATGAGCAATTTTCAAAATCTGCTTTTTTTATTTTATTTGCCTAATCAATTTAAAAAATTCTCACACTCCCAGTAATATACATCTATTTGGTCAGAGATTGGAGGCAAAGTCTGATGTCACTAATCAGTATTAAATTTGGTTCCACCCTTCAATGCAATACCAGTTAAATTTTGAGCATGTCCTGGCTATGGGGTACCAGAAATAAAAACACAGGAAATATCAAATGAGAAGGTCATCATCATACAATAAGTGTTTTACAGACACTCAAGTTCTCTGATGTAGATCAGAGAACTTGAGTGTCTCATCTTTTCCTGAATCAGAGCTGCATTTCAACATTTTACCATCAAAATGGAAACACACTTCCATGCTGTATCATGCAACTACCAAATATGATCATGTTTTGCATTTAAAATCCGACTTCAAAGAAATATTGCTGCTAATCATGAACTAGCTATTAATCTGTAATAAAGATGGCTTAAACATTGTCATTCAAGGCAACTAAGTGTTATAACTTTTGTTTCTTCAATGCACATCTCTTTGATTTACCTAACTTTAGATGAATTAGGTTGTTCCACATCATGAACTTTACCTATGCAAGGCTATAATGGGCTTTCCACATCAGTGCTAAAAGGACTCGCACCACAAACTCAAGCTATTGTCAGTCATTTAAATAATCCGTGAAGTGGTGTTTGTTTATCTCAAACCACCTTTACCTTTTGATCACCTCTGTGACAATTAACAGTATACACTGCCCCATGGTGTTTGTTTTCCATGAGCATTAGGCATGACTGTCTACTGTTTATGCACACTACATGTTATGGGCATATACATGTATTATGGTATAAACAAAGGTATCACTCTGTCTCATTCTTTTTTTACTCTAAATTGTGTTTTTGTTTTTCCTCCATTTACCAGAAGTGAATCACCATTGCATATTACTCAATAACATGATGTTATATGATAGCTAGATATACACTCTCAATATTATTATTTAAATAACTTGTGTTTGTCTGATATAACTTGCTGTAATTTTGCAGCTGACATCAATAGTAAACAGCATCCAGAGGCAGCCATTATTGAATCATACTTTCTAGTCTATGTCCAGTAGGCACTTAAAATATTGGAAGAAATAGTAAGCATCTTAATAAACATGATTTATAATACTGTTACCTACAAAGAAATGAAATCTTGCCTGCTCACAACATTTAGAAAATCCAGAAGTTTTTTTAAAAAAATGTATAGGGTAGATAGGCAGATAATAGTGTCAGTCAGGAAACCAGAAACAAAGACATATTGTAAGAGAAAAAATGCCATGTTAATGAATCACTGTATTAACAGATGAATTGAAATGGCGGCTTCTTATTAGTGGAATACCATTGATGACATATTAACATTATGGATGATTATATACCTACCGGTACATGTAGGTTGGCACTAGAATCTAATTCCAGGTATTTGCCAAATTATGTTCTTAAACCCCAGTCCAATGTAAATTCCTTCCTCCAATTAGTAATTGGACCACCAGAACAAAATCAAATACAGTCCCAGTCTGATGCCTTAGTGACTTCTTTCATTCAGAATATTATCCTTCTTTTGTTTGGACTTTATGCGGTTTGCAAGTGTCTCTAGGCACTCGAAGATTTTTGATATTTCTTGTGTCTTTTGGCATATTTGCCTTTGATCATATCCAGACCTCCTTTAAAACTAATTCTCATCCTTCTTTCATTAAACGGGGTGGACAGAAGGGCCATGACAGGAAGTTTGTGAATTCCTCCACCCCTCCCTGGGAGCCACACCCTCACCTGTCAAGTCCCCCTCTTCCCAGTGTCCCTGTGGGTGCCAGATTTGGCCTTTCTTCAGGGGCCTGGATGGACCTAACACACAATGCATGGGTTCTCTCCACAAAAAGAGACGGTTACTGGCTTCATTTATGGGACCCTCGACCTCTATCAAGGACCTCCATTTGGTTTTACCAAACCGAATTCAGCATCCTTAAGGGAAGAGGTATACATCCTTTTAAAGAAGGGGGCAGTAGAGATGGTAATAAACACTCAAGGTCTGGGATTCTATTCCCAGATCTTCCAGGTTTTGAAAATAAGGGGAACATTTGCCTAGTTATTGATCTTTATCCAGTAAACAACTTTATTCAGGAGTAGCAGTTCAAGATGAAAATGTCAGCTATCCCCATCTACCTGCCTAACAGGAAATTCATACAATATTATCTATGCAAGGCTGTCTTTCAATTTCAGGATTTGTTCTTTGGCCTAGCTTTCACTCCCAGAACCTTTACCATTCGGGGTTCCCATCATTCAGTTTGTAAAATACCAATGAATTATTATAATCATATGGATGAAGAGATTATTATTAATGAACTCAGAAGTGCCATTTGGCAAAATAACATAAAGTGGGCTTAGCCCAACCAAACCAAATTATTGTTTTGCATTCCTCTGATGTACACCAGTAAATAATTTTAGGCAGAAATGTATAAAGTAGACTTGGCCCAGCCAACCCAAATTATTGTTGTGTGTCACTGATGCACACCATTAAATTTACTAAGGAAAAAAGCTGTGGTGATTTACTAATAATGCAATGTTGCCTCTGTGCTGAACAACAAAAAATGTCTCAAAAGCACACCAGTAAATGTATCTAAGTATGGGAATTCCTCCGTCAAATATGTTACACAATCACATTAACATTAGGAATGACTTTCTGCAACTTCCTGAATCCAGCCTTCCTACAACGTGAAAATGTCTTTTTGTCTATACATGATATAGACAAAGGGAAGCAACTCTTATAGATTAGCTCCCCTTATCCCACTAGATGGCATCCCGGACCCAGATGTCATCAGTTTTTAACTTTTGCTTGCATTGTCAACAGGCCTCCAAGGAATCCATTGGATTTTAAATCTACTTTCACCCATCCAACTTTTATTGTTGGTGGTACATTGAGTTTGAACATTGTTAAATATAGTATATACTACATTTTTGCATTTCATAGTGCATTTAATGATATTTCGCATTTACCACTTCATATATAATAAAACAGTAATCGCATGATGTCATATCTTGACAGTTCATAGGACATCTCGGAAATACGAGTTCGCCTATTTAAACATTATTTATCTTACTATTTAGATCATTATTCGTGATTTAGTTGCCGCTTTATTATTGTCATTTGTGATATGATTGGTAACTCTTTTTATTCAATTTTACTTCGCATGTTTTGTTAGCATTTTTCCTTTTAATTTAGTCATGTAACTATGCCTACGTATACAAAACTGTTATCTTTACACTTGGTCTTCTTTATAATTTCAAGTCTACATCTGAAGAATATCAATCAAGTGCAAACAATACCGTCACTTTAAAGTAGGGGAGGATAACGAAAAAACATGCCTGGCTTGTTTGAAATGTTTGTCGTCAAAGATGTAATGTCTGCTCCAGTTGGAGACATGGTCCATAGTCCTAGCAGCTTAAGGGCAGAGAGCAAATAGCCAAATTAAAATCATCTAATTCTGACATCTTAAGCTTACATCCAGACTCAGATTCAGTGCATAGCTTTGGGGATGCGGATAAGCTTCCTCCCCCTACCCATGTGACACTGACACCTGCAGAGACTTTGCAATGCAATCTTGATAGAGATTTGGAATCTCGAATGATCAGTATTATTAATAAGGCACTGTCAACTAGAATGTCAACTAGTGGCAATGATGATTGTGCTTCTGTTCATTTTGGGCAACCCTCTGGGTATAAGTCCAGCTCCCTGCCCTTGTTTGATTTTGATGAAAACAAAGGGTATTTGGGGGTATTTTCTGACTTTGCCTGCTGACCTGGCCAGCAAACTTTTCCTATAACAATCCATAATGTCCAGATACAAATATATGACTCGCTGCCAGCAGACACCAACCAGTATGTCAGCCAGCCTGCCACCTAGCCGAACCGGTTTTATTGATGCCATCCGTGTATGGCGACCTGGCAATCCAGCTAACCCATCCGGCCACATCGATTCAGCTGACCGCACTGACCATACAGAGCCAGCCAGTCATACTAGACCAACCATCAGTTCATGGCCCGGCAACACCTATTAACTGTAATTCCAGTTAGAAACTCTTCTAGACTGCCTCTGTTTGCCATTCCAACAGGGAGGTCATTTATAACACGAGCTGAAGATACAACATCATCGTTACCATGTGGTATGTGCTACCCCATGACTTCAGCACAGGAGGAGGATTCTCCCCAAGCTGACAATCGTTTGGACTCAGACCTACCTGAGAATTCTGACCCTACTATGGAGCATACGGAATTTAGTTTCCAAGCCATGATCGAGGAGATTTATGGAATACTATCTCCTATTGAATCACCTTCACCTCCAGTGGTGAATAAAGCCTACAATGTTAGAGCTTCGTGGATGCTGACAATGCAGACAAACATCCGTCATTTAGATTTCTCCCACAATCTCCCAAGATTACAGAAATTTCGGGACTCCTTTCTGACAAGATATACGATCCAGGTAATAGCAAGGCTTTTTTTCACAGCTAGTCAGGTTTAGCCGCTTTTTCACCAAATTGGTATATGACACATACCAATATGTACCACATGGAAGTTCCCACATTGGATAACGATCTTTTGGCCATTAACATGTCTGCCCAACTCTTTCATAAAGTGGACAAGCAACTGTTTAAGGTAATGCCATTTCGAAATCGGTTAGTAATGTAATTTCGATTTCATACCTTCTTGATCTGGCGTCTCTGGACATTTATCACCTGGAGGAAAAAGCAGGTAATTACCACTCTTGGGATGCTGTTAGTTGCATCTCCAAGATGATAAATAGGGCAGCACACCACACGATGGTAAATGTTGTAACCACTACCTGCAACTTTAACCTGGTTAGACGGAACACTTTTGCGGTTGTCATTGCTCATACAACACCACACTGCAGGCAGTGCAGGAGTTGCCTCTTCAGCTATCAGTCCAGGCTCCTTTCGCAACGCGTCCTCGCCAAGAACCATCTCAGAGAAAAGACAATAAGCACCAGAGGAATCATAGAGGCTATTCTCAGGCAAGACAACCCTATAGAGGCCAAGCGAGTAATAGGCAGTCATACCCACCTACTTCTCGCAGACAAACTGGAAGGAGGGAGAGAAAACTGGTTTTCTCTTTCCCTAAGCCTCCATTTACTACCGCCTACGGTCACCCAGCCAGTGGGTACCAGATTCCTTCTATTTCGAGATGCATGGAGCAACTTGTTCCCACACAACGACTGGTTGCTCCAGTTAGTTTCATAGGAACTTCAGATCTCATTTGTCCAACTCCCTCTCCTTTCATCCTTACCTTTCATGACAGACACTCCCAGCAACCCCATGAAGGCAGAAACACTACAGAAAGAGATCAACACTTTATTAGAGAAATGGGCAGTAAAGGTAGTTCAGAACCCAGCATCGCGGGGTTTCTATTCCAGACTCTTCCAGGTTGTGAAACCCAATAGGAAGTTACGACTAGTAATAGACCTGAGCATATGAAACCATTTCATCAAAGCACCCAAATTCAAAATGGAAATGGCAAGGTCTGTTCATTTGTCCAGCTGCCATGACACATATTCCATAAGCCTAGATCTGTCCAATGCTTATTTTCATCTTCCCATTCATGCCAAATCCCACAACTACCTTTGTTTCGGTTACTTTGGAGTGACATAAAAGTTCAGAGCGCTCCCATCTGGCCTCAACATCAGCCCTTTGGCTTTCACAATGACACTGGACTGCGTCATAATCCACTTCAGGCCAACTTCATAATCCACAACATTGGCACACCTGAACGATATACAAAGTTGGTATGTACAGTTTTGGTTCAAAACATGAACAAACTCCTTTACCTCCTTTTCAGCCTAGGGTAAAGAGTAAATCTGGAAAAATCAGACCTTGTTCCTTTCCAATACTTAATTCATATAGGTATGGAGTTTCAATGCAGCGGTAGATCTCATATCTTTAGGCCACCTTTACATGTGCCCCTTCAGATGGCAGTCCTCTTTCAGTGGCGCCCAATATCTGCTCCTCTGAATCACCGCATCATGATATCATGGACATCAAACACTGTCTCAATGGCAAACAGGGAATGGCCAGAGGCGGGAATCACATTAGAGGCCTCGCAATCAGAGTTCACAATCTGCTCAGATGCCAGTTTGTCGGGTTGGAGGGCACACTTGCTCCCAGATTTCTTTGAATAACAGCTGCAAGTGGTCAAATTAGGAGAAGGCTTTTCACATCAACCCACTGGAAATGAAGGTTAATCTCCATGCTTCCCATGCTTGGTGGAATTGCATTAATTCCAAAACTGTCTTGATTATGTCGGACAACTCAACAGTAGTGACTTACCTAGGCAAACAAGGGGGAAGAAAGTCACTGGATCTTTGCATTCTGATATGGGAATACTTCTGTTTGTGCACCCATCAGCAGATCAACATTCAAGTCCACCACATTCCGGGCCGACTCAATGTACTGGTAGAATCTCAATCAGTGAGAGGCCAAATGCTTTACATAGAGTGGTCGTGCCATCCATCTGTCTTACATCGAGTCTGCACCCTATGGGGATGACCTATGGTGGATTTATTCATGACATGGTGGAACAACAAGCTGCCCACCTTCATCGCACCATTCCTGGACCCGACTGCGTGGGCTGTCAACACTCTACCAACCAACTGGGATGGAATTTGGGCCTACGCTTTCCCTCCATCAGTTCTAATTCCAAAATTGATTAAAAAACTGAAGGGCACAGAGTACAAGATGATTCTGATTGCCCTTCTCTGATGGGACAAATCATGGGTAAACGATCTGCTTGGTCTGGCGACAGACATACCCAGGCTGATCGTAGCGACCCCAATGCTGCTCAAGCAACAAAGGTCACCAGTATTCCATCTGTGTCTGGAGAAGCTAAGCCTTCACGCATGGCTCTTGTCCAGCACGTGTTGCACAGAAAGAAGTTTGACGCAGACGTGAAGAGGATCTCGTCAGCTAGACGGACCACCACTCTAAAAGCATACGACAGGCAGTGGCGAGTCTTCACTAAATGGTGTCACTCCCATGATATCTATCTCCAGTCCCCATCTGGCCAACTTCATTTTCTTTCTCTTTGAGGAGAAGAAGTTAGCTCTATAACAATTAAGGGATATTGTTCCATGATTTCCAGTACCTTCAGACATCATGCAAGAGAAGACATTGGTCACAACAAGGACCTTTCTGACCTGCTGACTGTTTTTGACCAATCCCGACCACGCTCACTGGCCCTGTTCCCAAAGTGGAACCTATCATGGGTAATTAACATGGCTCAACTCAACTAAGTCTGAGCCCTTGTCTACCACCTCACTGAAGCAGCTATCATACAAGACATGTTTCCTGATAGCCCTCACTTCTGCATCAAGAGTGAGCGAGCTCCATCCCCTGTACACGGATTCGAACTACCTACAGTTTTGTTCTGACGGTTCAGTCACTGGAATGATGCAGCCCAGCTTTATTGCAAAGAACCGACTGCTGTCCACTGGTAATAAAAAAATAACATTTCAACCACTCTCTTTGATCGATCCCTTGAGAGAATCAAAGTTACAGGACCCCGTCCGTGCTCTCCGAATCTACCTGAAATGCATGGAGAACATATGATCTGGATGCCACAGACTTTTCCTGCCACTTGGGACAGGAAAGCAAGATATCAGCCCACAAGCTCTTGCAGCTTGGTTAAAGGGAGTTATTAAATCCGCGTACTCTGACTTCTCACAGGACCCGGTACGAATTATGATTTCAGCTCATGAAATTCAAGCTATTTCTACAAGCTTGGTAATCGAATGCAACGTCTCAATTCGATACTTCTTGGAGTCAGTGGGCTGGCATGCTCAGTCCACTTTCTCCAGCTTCTACTTGCGTGACATGTTCTTACAGCGAACTGAGCTGAATCTGGTCAGGCCCCTAGTTGCTGCCAAAGCAGTCACCATGCCCCACAAACGATAGCACAACAGCCCCTTCAGGTATAACCAGTCCACTGTCGCTGGATTCTCCCAAGAAATTCTTTTCTCTTCATAAGCAATTGCTACATGCCGGCACCCACAGGGTCCTTCCTCACACACACATGACCTAAGTCATTCGGTTGTGCTAATTAACATTGGGAGAATTCATCCATTTAGTAGAGCATTTATTACGCTCCTACAGGGTGATTTGGGTAGAGGACAGATTTTCTCCTCCTCTTAAATTCTCCTAACGTTAATGTGATCAGGTAACATATTTGACAAAGAAAGGAAATTTTGTAGTAAATTATGTTTCTCCGTAAATACTTACCCGATCACATTATTAGTAAGCCCTCCCACCCATCCCCGCAAATGCGAGCATGCTGTCTAATGGATTGCTCAAGTTAAAAACTGACGATATCTGGGTTCCGGGTCACCATCCAGTGGGATAAGGGGAGCTAGTCTATAAGAGTTGCTTCCCTTTGTCTATATCATACATAGATAACAAGATGTTTTCACGTACATGTATATAGGAGGGCTGGATTCCGGAGGTAGCAGAGAGTAATTCCTAATGTTAATGCGATTGGGTAAGTATTTTCGGGGAAACATAATTTAATACAAAATTTCCTTTCTTTAAATAGACTATTTAATTATGTGCAAGAAAAAGATTTTGCTTTAAGAAGAACATATTTCTTGTAAAAACCATGTCCAATTTTATAAATTTATTTCCAGAGTATTATTGGTAAAAACTGGACTGCATTTAAGATTCTTGAAATATTTTTAAGCAAATTCGATTTAACGTTTGATTAAAAAGAGCGTTTTCCGTTTGCTAGTATTGTAATAACATGTCTTTTATATGTTACCACTTGTATTGTGCATTATTTTAAGACATTTCATGTATTCAATACCAGTTCTCACAAAGTATTGCAAATGTATTTGTATTTTTAGCTTTTAATAAAAATTTTAAAAAATAATCAAATATATGCTTCCCCGTTGAAACACTTCCAGATTTAATTGCTAAGATACGAGCAAGAAACTTATAAACATAAGAAAAAATCCAGAGAAATTTGCTAGTTGACACAGGCTGATCAGATGGTGGGAATTTAACCCACAACCTTCTGGTCATGAATCCAACACCTTAACCACTCAGCAACTGCAGCTTCCTTGTGTGGGGATTGCAATGGTTGCTGAGTTATGACTCCTTGGGTAGGCTCCTAAGGGGGCAATGTGCATGTATGTATGTACATGTATGTAGTATAGTTTTATGCCACAAGTTGCACAAACCCTTCCAAATACATGTATAATTAAGTACAGCAAGAAAAAATATAAAACATAAAGATGTTACAATTCTGTAAAATGTATATAAAAACAACAGATAAAAGTAACACATGTAAAATCCTTACAACATGATCCCAATGAAGAAAGGACAGACCCAGGTATCCATACTTTCTGCACATAATAACTTCTGTTGTAATGACAAGTAAGTGAGTGAACTTTTTGAGTGGGGCTATGAACAGTTTATAAATTTGACTCAGATGCTGGTTATATCAATGACTTGTCTTTTTTATGCAGAGAAAGTGACCTTATCTATATACTCTAGGACAAAAGATAAATGACACCAACATTAATAGACAATGGAGCAACTATATGCTCCAAGCTTTTCTTTCCCCATTCTGGTTTCAGTGTGTGTGTGAATTTGCATTCACAAGCTAACATATATCAACTACCTAGGTGAGTGATTTCAGGCCCACTTGGGCCTCTTGTTTCTGTTTATCTCATAGTTGTATAAATGCACACTTGTTGATGTCCTAATTTTTGCACTGATAAGTAGTGGGTTCACATGTAAGATTCTTCTAGCCCCAGGACCTAGCTTTAAATGATGGATTACCGGTATTCTATCAGAAGGATCTAAAATGTTACCCCACAAATGGCTTCAGCTACTGTGGGTTTAGGTATGAGAAAAAATACTTGAATATTGTCACAGGCTGTGATGTTTGTTTTACTTTTTAGTACAGTTATCTAGTTACCATGTTATCCATGCTGTTTTACTTCCTCTTGCTTTGAATACCTGTTATTTGTTTTTGAATAGCAGAGAGTAGAATTCTTAATATTCATGTTTTCTCATTTCTGTCATAATGTGACTTTTAGTTACTTTTCATTTTCAGTTCAAATAAATTAAAACCGCTTTAGAATTGCTTCATTTAGGGTTTTTACAAAATGAAACTGAATGAAGAGTATCATTTCAAACTTTCCAATTATTTAAGTTAATTCATTATTATTAATTAGAATTATTTTTGGTCAGACTTACCAGCAACTCTCATCTCCCCACCCATGCCTTCATTGCCCTTCCCTCAGCCCTCAATGCCCTTCTGATCCAACACTTCTGACCTCCAAGAGCTCCAAGCCCTTCCCTTTGCCTCTCTCCAGACCATTTAAACACCTTAAATCTATGTTGTTTTCTATTTATTCCACATAATTTTATGTTTATTTAATGGATGATAAAATTATGAATGTGCTTATGTCTGTTTCTACTTACAAAAAGATTCAGTTCTAAATTTCATTATTGACATCATCTTTAATATTGCCAAATAATGCCCTTTCTTACAAAAATTGCCACTTCCTTCAACAAAAGTGTCCCATTTGCTAAAAGTGTCCCTCCCCTCTGTTAGAAATTCCTACATAGAACACTGTTGTATTAGACCAGCACAGCTCGGCAACTGGATGTGACAAAATCAAATGCCATTTGGTAGGTGAACTACCTTATACATGAAAATCTGCTTTGTAACGGTCTCATTTTTACAACTCCATTTTCATTCCCTGGTATTACCATGTCTGCCTGTCCAGTCAAACTGTTCAAGGTATTTCAATCAAACATGGTATATTAATATTAATTCCTGCTAGACCACGGTACTACCATAAGTGGTTTAAAAATTTAGAGTGCTGGACCATTTGTTGTTTTCAGTAGGAGTCTTTACATAAACGGGAAATCAGGTGATGAGGTGAGGGGGAAATATCCCATATCTGGATGAGTCTTGTTGACAGAGTTGCAGCCCTTTTCAATCATTTGTATGTAAACCAGTGGTTCCCAACCTTTTTTGCTGCGACCCTAAATTTGCCACCAACAGTGCCTCCTGACCCTCAGGCTTATGACATGATTTTAAAACTTTCTTCAGATGACCCTTTGCAACCCTACTGATGACCCCCATGACCCTGATTTGGGTCGCGACCTGAGGTTGGGAACCACTGATCTAGACAGTAGCAGTTTTTTTATAATCAACATGGTTCAGGAGCCATAACATTAAACATTTCCTAACCCTTTAATTTTTCATACACAGTTGATCCATAAAAATAATTGGGTTTTTTTTACTAGCATTTTTTGCACATAGAAGTTTGTTTTATTATTGAAAGTTGTTAATTTTTCATACAATTTAATCTAAAATTGGAAGATCAGCATGTTTGAGAATTAAAGTATGTATACGGATATTTTACAAAAACAGCAGAAATCATGCTGATTTTTACTGAAAATCTGTTCCATACATCACTTATTCATTGTCTGACATTTTTGTGCATATTTATTTTAAGAATTTGCCTCAAAAACTAGTGTGTAAATCAAGGTTCTACCTATTTTCAATAGAATATACATTAAATTGAAATAACTACTAGAACTTGGGCCTTTTTATACATCTCAATCATCAGCTATCAATCTTTACAGTCATATTAAAATAGTACATACCAGTGACATTCATAGTGAGCTGACAAGTATTTACAGCAATTCGTGAATTCCAGTTTGCAAATCCTAATGCAAATCATGATGAAATTGGGATTCATATCTTCAAGGAATGTGAGCTTATATGGATTTTGGTTTGTTAAATTTTTTATTTCTGCAGTTGAAGATTCTACCCAAAAATGTCATATCCACTGGAGTCATACCATGCTCTTGATGTATTGTAACAACCCATAAAAAAATAAATTGAAATTTAATGTTGATTTAGAAAAGCAATCAGATTCTTTGTCCCTCTGCCTAGCCATATGAGGCCATGTCTGTTTCTGACTCATGGTCTGTCTATGACTTTCACATGTAACTGAAAACAAAAGAACAACTGCTACTAATGCTTTCCGGTGATGTAAAAAGAATCATCAGCTGCATGTAACATTGTACATTGATCAGCAAATGCCAAGCCACACAATTGTCACATGATAAGAAAGATCAATACTGTATGCTTGAATCTGTGCATTTCAGTTAAGTAGGCGTTGGAGACATTTCTGCCTATGCTAATATGTCATAAGGGACTATTATCAAGGTGGAACTGTCTGCTGCTCATCAGATTGAATTTAACCATGTTTGTGCCAAAGGTACATTTACACAGGATTATCTCTGAAATGGAATTCTTGTATGTCATTAGACACCAAGAATCTCTATTGATAAATGTTTGAGCTCACATATGGATGCAAATTTTGCAAATATCTGTGTGAAATAGGAGATTTTAATTTTCAGTATTGGAACCCATAATTTTGACCAAGAGGATTGTAATATAGAAATCTGATGATCTCAGAAAGGTTAATACTTGATAGACATGGGTACAGAAACCCTCAGTACACCTTAGTGTATTAGCCATAATCTTGGTAAGTAAGAAATAGACCTATACTATACTAAAACATGATGAAAATTAACAACACAAATTATAGGCTTGGGATGTCAGAGTTATCTCTATTTCTCAGCAGATTTAATAGTGGCCATACCATCATGCTTAGATGTCATGAGTAGTACAATATACTTTAATTCTCTCATACTTTGCAGTGGTTTCAGAACCATTTTTAAAAAAAATGTAAATGAGGCATCAATTGTGAGGGATTTCTTGTTTCGCATTGAGATGAATAAGGTGTTTTGCATATGAAGAATGACTGGCTTAAAGCTAGTTGCCACTGCATAGAATGTATTTTGGATCAGATTTTGATAGAACTTGGTAAGTAAGCTATTATCATGAAGATCTCTGACTGGCTTAATAACGAAAGACTTATTCCCATATTATTGAGGCAGTCTGGCGTCAGATTGGTTGAGCTTGTTGCCAATCTAAATGCTTTAGTTCCAATCAGATTTTGATCAAACTTTGTACATAATCTATATCTTCAAGATTTCAGATGAGTTTAATTCTGAATTACTTCTGCATACATTAATGAGGCATTTTGTCATCTGATTAGCTGAGCTTGTTACCACTCTAGAAGCAATATTTCTGATCAGATTGTTATTGAACTTGTATATAAGCTTATATTATCAAGATCTAGGATGAGTTTGAATATAAATGACATCTGCATATATCAGTTAGTTTTTACACGAGTCAGGTGAGTGATATCGGGCTTACTTGGGCTCTCTTGTTCATTTAGTTAAGTAATAGAACATTGGAATGTAAAGCATTTCTAATAGTCCAGTCCTGCAATAAATTGTTGTCAATAGTATGAAGATACCAAATTACCAGTGTACATCTTGACAGTAATTGGCCTATGGTACCATATACTCTCGATTTATTATAAGTTAATTCCAACTGCAAACAACATAGACCCTGATCTGCCATCTCATAATGCACCAGCAGATCAGGGTCTGTATTGTTTGTTCTGCTGATTACTCCTAACAAACTGCATAGACCACGATCTGCCAGCACATTATGTGATGGCAGATCAGGGTCTATGTTGTTTGCAGTTGGACTTGACTTCCCAGGTCAGCTGTATGTACTTGGGAAAGGCATGATGTAGCCAATAATGTGTTGGAAGTGCTGTTCAGTACCAGCCAACTAACCATCAACCTGGAGGCTATTGTTTGATGTTTGTTTTCACTGAATAGTGATAAAAGCTGAAGTGTACCAATTGAGCAGAGCTTACCAATATATTATATATGTAGTACACGATCAAAATCAGTCATATTAAATTTAAAAAATGAGAATCTGTAAACTTGATTGTTGGATTTACAAATTTGATTTTTAATTGGTTTCAGTTGTATTGCATTTTAGTCGTATATAAAGAAATAATTGGATTAAACAGATTGGATCACCAAGATTAGACTGAATTTAACTTTAGCTACCAAATCTGAGTCACAGCAGCATAATGTAAAAGCATTAAACAGGATCAAATTTTAAAAATAAATTGCATCAGACAAGACTCAGTGCCCTTGCATTTTCTAATAGAAATTCTGATATTTGACATAGTTTTGATTGATGGAGATTAACAGTTGCTTCCTTTTTGAACTAATTATACATAGTTTTTACAAAGACTACCGGTACATAATGTATTCAGACAAAATGCTGTTGTACATGTATATTCCATCAATATTCAGTTGCCAAGTCCATAATATTGGTAAGGCAGGAGTCATTCTGCTTGATTACATACATATTCAATTGCTAAGTCCATAATGTTGGTGAGGTAGGAGTCATTCTGCTAGATTAAATACATATTCAGTTGCTAAGTCCATAATATTGGTGAGGTAGTAGTCATTCTGCTTGATTACATATTCAATTGGCAAGTCCATAATATTGGTAAGGCAGGAGTCATTCTGCTTGATTACATATTCAGACAAATCCGATTTCATGCAGTTCATAATACAAGCAAAAGGGAAGACCATTTCATCATCTCAGAGGGTTACAATCAATATTAGAGTATAGAATGATGATGAATCATTAGTTTTCCTGTTAAAATCGCTCACTCAGGTTGCATGTGTGTATCACCGCTCTTCATAATTTTCAGTATTCTGTAATAACAATCATTTAGTCATTAAGATTTAGAACACACATGCACACACTATCCATAAATATAGTTCAGGCTGATTTTATTTCTGACTGGAACAAAATGCTTTACATCAGGGGTGTCCAACCTTTTCACGTGAGGGGCCAAGTCGCATTTTTTTCTCACTCACGGGACCAGTGAGCAAATTTTGGAAAAATAAGGGCCTTAGAAATTTATCTTACAATTATTTAAAACAACAAAAAATGTTGAAGTCGACAGAATGAAAAATTCAGCAGTTAGGTTCAGAGAAAAAGAAGAAATGTCTGAAACTCACTTGGCCGTCGTTTTTCACTACCAGTTGGCACAAGTTATGAATGGTTGGCAGGCCGGATAGAAACCTTTGGTGTGCCAGATTCTGGCCCATTGGCCATATGTTGGACAACCCAGCTTTACATTTAAAGAGCAAGTACTTTACAGGGATGAAAGTCTCAGAACCCATTTCTGTCAATATTAGTATAACTTCAATGATCAGAACTTATCAGGGTATATATTTATTGTTTTGATAATCAGGAGTTTAGTTACAGTGTTTCTCCAGTGACAAGCCCTGGGAGGCAAGCCAAATAAAAGTTTCTCAAAGTAAGGGGTTGGCTTATTATCAGACCAAGATATGTTTGGTTAACACATGCCAAACTTTTCTGAAAGTTGGGCTGGGGGTTTATCATCAAATGAATATGGTAATCAGCTCTGAATGTGTACATGTATATCATACATTTTTGGGGAACATGGTATTAGTCGAAATTAACAGAAAATTTGGATAATAGAGGTGCAGATAATTAAGGTTGTACTACATAATTGGTATAGGGTAGCTCAAGGTAAATCGAAAAGAATGTGATCATGGATATATTACACCCTAATATCTTAAGTTATATTAAATATGTATCAACAACTTGCAGTTCATCTTATAGTCCTGATGAACTACATATCATACGGTGTAAATTTTGTGTCCCTTCCAATTTTTATAAGCCTACCATCTTATGTAATGATGTTTTCTGTCCATCTATCAGTTCCCTATTTCATTTTTGCACAATAACCTGAGTTCACCACCATATACCATTTCCGAACTTTGTAAGTATCTTGTATTTGAGCATGGAAGAAACCATCTATTTTAGTCTCAAAAGGTTAAAGGTCAAGGTCATGGGGGACTGAAAGAAAGAAAACTGTTTCCACACATTCAGCTTGACTTGTATACCATATACCATGACCAGACTTTGTAAATGGATTGCATATGAGATAAGAAAGACACCTATTGATTTTGGGATCATAAAGTTTAAGGTCATGGTTATGGACTGAAAGAAGGAAAAAATATTTCCACAAAACTACTTAAGTTCTGTACCACATGCCTTGACTAAACTTTGTAGATGGCTTGCATTTGAGACAAGGAAGACACTTATTGATTTTGGGTTTAGAAGGTCAAAGGTCAAGGTCAGGGATGCCGAGAAGGAGAATGTTTTTCACAAAATGACTCGAGTCCTAGCCACAAGTCAGGGCTGGACTTTTGTGGATGGCTTGCATTTTGAGACAAGAAAGGCACTTATCAGTTTGGGGTCAGTGAGTCAAGGTGAAGGTCACGGAGACTGAAAGAACAGGTCTGGATAAATCCACTTGCCTAATGTCTGGGACAAGCGCAAATTTGGATTAAGCAAGCTCATGTTTTCAAGGTGCTTGTCCGCAGAAAAGTAAAACAAATTATTAGAATGGGGATGGAGAGCTCATGTACAGTTCATAATGCTTTATGTTCTGCAAGTTTTATTGTCAGCGAACTTGCCACAGTACCTTTATTAGGAGTTTATACGTACTGAATGCTTCTATTACATGAATGCCTTCAATTTCATTCATCTATTAATCCTTATTTCATAATATACTGTCAAAGTCTGTCACTTCTATCTTGTAGTCAATGTCAAGGCCAGTTTTTTACTTTCTCACACAGAAATGATAATATGACTGTTTACTAAGTTTCAACAAATAGGGAATACATTTTTATGTTTTAACTTGTTATCAATTACATTTTAATTGTAATATTTGTAAATATACAAGATTAGCCAACTTTCAAGTCCGAACATAGCCACAGGCAGAGGGTGAGTAGGTGAGTGAAACTGCCTGGCCATTATTCTGGTCCAGTGAAATATGCTAAGCTTACTGATCTCAAAAACCAGCTTGTCAGAGATTGTTTTGATGCATCACCAATTTCAAGGTGACCAGGTGATAATTGTTAATGACATAGCTTGCGAGATTTCCGTTACAGGTGTGTTTGGAAATATAAGGCACTCATCTCTAACAATTAGTCATGTGGCTTTCTGTGAAAGCACAATTAATGTATCAAAACATCTACCACCCATGAGTGGTGTTTATCATCTAGTGTTTACATAATAATTACAGGAGACTGATACATACTAACTGTTTGGCCAGTTTAGCAAATACTCTCAAATCAATCAGGTGCGTAAATAAATTAATCATTACAAAAACCATTATCATTTCCAAGTCAGGCTTTCATTATTGTTTATGTAGTGGAAGAGATGAGTCTGTTAGAATATTTAGGCAAGGAAAAAAAGGCAGTTTCCACAAACAAATCTGACGAATATGTTGCAAAGAAAAATAGCATGATGCTATCAAACATGCAAGAAAGTTTCAGTCATTATGGGGTATCGGTAATGAGAATCCCTGGTTAAAGTATGACTCAGAAAATGATCTAATGTTCTGCAGAGTCTGCAGAAAATATCCACAAGCTGCACAGAGTAGAAACAGGACACCAAATCTATTTTACATTGAGACTGGCAATACTAGGGATGACTCTATCAAATCTCATTATTCTACCTACATATCTGTCTGACTGTCTATATGTCTGTCTATCTGTCTGCCTGCCTGTCTGTCTTTGCTCTTTTAACTCCCTATGCATTCTGTTCTCCAGCTATTAATTTAAACCCTTTATTTTCTTATCTATCTATCTCTGTGTAGCATTAGATATATCTTTTTTATAACTTTACATATTGGCAAAACTTTTTACTGTGTAAAAAAACATAAAAAGAAAACAAAATAAGTTTATTTGTAAAATAAATACAACACAGTTTTAAGAAAACATCCCGTATTTTATTTTACTTTATTTTTTAACTTTTATTGTGATTATATATATTTTCCTATTTTGAGGCAAGTACAAATCTCCCAAGGGCAAGTTCAATTATCCATTCAACTTGCCCAGGGGTAAGCTGATTTTTGTAGGATTTGTCCAGCCCTGAAGAAGAAAAATGGTTTCAGCAAAATTACTTGACATGGCCAAGAGACAGTGGACCAACATATATGTTACTCTTGTTATATTGGGCATTGGATATTATTGGGTGTTATACACAAAACAGGAAAATGTGCTTATCCCTGGATCCCACATTTTGTATGTTTGAATACACGATTATATGAAAGAAATTTATATAGAATGACACCAATATAATAAAACAGGTTGGAGAGTATAATTCATTTCAAGCAGGAATCGAACCCTTGCAGCAAATAATGGTGCCTATCATTTAGGTATCATGCACCAACACCTTAATCCACACCACCATATACTTATCACCAAAAAAGGATGGAACAAGGTCGAAGGACAGGCCTCAAGGCACATGGGAACTCATTCGCTTGGCAAGCAATATTTAACACTCAGCTATATACAAAAACCCACTGGATTTCTATTTAGAAGTGCAAGGTATATACATCAAATTATATATATAAACTGACACCCATATATCACAGAGGAAAGCACTTACCTATGGGTCCCACATTAGATGTTTGGATACATGATTATTTGAGATGACACCAGTATAATTAAGCGGATTATATATTATTGCTATTATTTATTCATGCAGATGTTCTTACATGAATAATTATACTCCGATCTGATCAAACATTAGGGTTCTGGTGAAACAGAAAATATAAAATGGTAAAGAAATATGCTCGTCATTTCTTTTCTTTACATGTAGCAGATGTTAAGTTTGTGAGTCTTATTTATATAATGACGTGTTTCTTAGGTTTAAAAAAAAAGTATTGTCTTGACCTTTTGAAAACCTTTCTAAATTTTGAGACCTTGATAACACTAGCATTTTCACTTCCACACCATCTTACCAATATTAAGTTACAGTGATCCATTTTTCATCATAGACTTACCTATTACAGTCAAGTGCAGTCCATACCTTTGACAATGCATGTGCTGCACTTGTTAGTTCTGATATCAAATATTGGTATTAACAATATCTTGATTAAGTTTATTGTACATTGTGTACACCTGTTATTATACCATGCATTGTACTGTGAGTGTCACTTATTGCATTAAACAGAACAGATATCCCAAATGTAATTCCTGCATCATTCCATCACCCTTGCTAACTGCTATCCACCAGCCCCATATTTTGATAAACATGCCATTTTCTACACTTACTGCCTTCGTCATAATGCCAATTGATTCTGCCAGCCATACATTGGTCTCAACCATCGGTCTTTCAATCAGTCTTTCAGACAGTAACTGTGTTTTAAGTGTTTGTAACTCTTTGGGTGCTTTGACTAAAATCAGATTGGGCCATCACTCAAAACTAATCTCTGTCCAAATATATTCATGCACATGTTTTTAGGTTATACATTTTTAACTTTACAGGTCATAGACAAGAAGAGCTTATGGGGTGGTCTGTTGTCCATTGTCCGTCGTCTGTTTTTCCGTCATCTGTCCATCTGTTAGCTCAGGTTTGTTATTGCTGCTCATCCTAAAACACTTGGAAGATTGCCATGAAACTTACACACACATTCATCCAATGATCTAGCTGATCCTAGATGAAAATGGTGCTGCTTGACATCCAATATGGCCACCACATTGGCCATCTTGAAAATCTTGTTATTGCTACTCCTCCTGAATGGATGGTCATATCAACATGGGATTTTCACGAAAAGACTTCTTATGATATCTGATTGGTTCTAAATGAAAATGGTGCCAATCTGATGTCCACTATGGCTGCCACTGCAGCCATCTTGAAAATCTTGTTATTGCTACTACTCCTGAATGATAGTCATATGAACATGAGGTTTTCACTAAAAGAATTCTTATGATGTCTAGTTGGTCCTAAATGAACATGGTGCAGATCTGATGTCCAATACGGGGGCCACAGCAGCCATTTTGAAAATCTTGTTATCGCTACTCCTCCTGAATGGATGGTCATATCAACATGGAGTTTTCACTAAAAGACTTCTTATGATGTCTAGTTAGCCCTAAATGAAATTGTGCTGATCTGGGGTCCAATATGGCCACCACTGTCGCCAGCTTGAAAATCTTGTTATCATTACTCCTCCTACATGGATGGTCATATCAACATGAGGTTTTCACTAAAAGACTTCTTATTATGTCTAGTTGGTCTTAAATAAAAATGGTGCATATCTGATGTCCAACATGGCCATCATGGCAGCCATCTCGAAAATCTTATCACTACTGCACCTGAATGAATGGTCATATCAACATGGAGTTTTCACTAAATGACTCTTATGATGTCTAGTTGGTCCTAAATAAAAGCAGTGCCAATCTGAATTTCAATATGGCCACCACAGCAGGCATCTTGAAAGTCTTCTTATTGCAACTCCTCCTGAACAGAAAGTTATATTGACATTAGGTTTTCACCAAAAGACTTTTAAATGAACATGGTGCCAATCTGACATCCAATGTGGCCACCACATAGCGGCTATCTTGAGAATCTTGTTATCGCTTCTCCTCCTGAAAGGAAAGTCATATTGATGTGGGATTTTCACCAAAAGACTTCTTATGATGTCTACTTGGTTCTAAATGAAAATGGTGCTGATCTCTAGTCTAATATGACTGCCACAGTGGCCAGCTTGAAAATATTGTTATCACTACTTCTCCTGGATGAATGGTCATATCACCATGGGGTTTTCACTAAAAGACTTCTTATAATGTATTGTTGATCTTAAATTAAAATATATATATATCGTTTTTTTCATCAATATTCAATATTAGTAAAATCTGATTCCTCATCTTTGCTTATGTATTGAGAGAACAAGATTTTAGCTCACTGGGCACTGAGGCCTAGTGAGGTTATGGTATGACCATCTGTCCATTGTCCATTCATTGTTCTTCCTTCAACATTTGCTTGTTACCACTCGGGAGGCCATGTTTTTTTTATCCAGTTTTTATCAAACTTGGAATATAGGTTTATATCATAAGCATCTCGAACAAGTTCAAATATGAGAAAGATCTATGCATGTTAATGAAGTGATCTTGCATCTGGTTGGTGGTGCTTGTTACCACTCTGGAGGTCATATTTCTGATTAGGTTTTGATTAAACTTGGAATATATGCTTATATCGTCAAGATCTGAGACAAGTTTGATAATGAGTGAAATCCATGCATATAATGAGGTTACCTTGCATCTGATTGGCTGAGCTTGTTACCATTCTGGAGTCCATATTTCTGATCCAGTTTTGATCAAAATTGGAATATGTACTTATATTATCAAGATTTTGGACAAGTTTAATAATGAGCAAGATCCACACATATGTACGAGGTTATCTTGCATCAGTTTGGCTAAGCTTGTTACCATTTAGGCCGCCATCTTTCTGATCTGATTTTGATCAAACTTGGAATATGAACTTATATTGTCAAGCTCTTGGATGAGTTCAATATAGAGCAAGATCCACACATATTTTTAGTGAGGTAGTCTTGCATCTGATTGGCTGAGCTTCTTACCACTCTAGAGACTGTATTTTTTATCCAGTTCTGAGTAAACTTCGTAAATAGACTTAAATCATCAAGATGTGCACATATTAATGAAATTCAGTGTGGTTAGAAATAATTCTCAAATCGTATGCAGTTTAAAAATTTTCTTGTAAAACATCTGTTCTACCTCCCTAAATTAAGCAAAGCTAGGGAAATAACCTGTGATATTGACTTTGAGACTCACAGTTTGGGGGTTTCAGAGTACTTCCCCTTGCAAAAATTATGAAAAACCAGTAACAAATAAATTTCTGAATACAAGATGCATACATTTCAAAAGAACAATATATAAAACTTAGCAAAATAATACATCTTAGGGATTAAAATGAATAAATTGTCATTTATAACTGAAGAGAAAGTATAAAATAAAAATATTGTTAGATAAAATCTACAATTGCAGTCTAGCATAAACTATGTGCAATGTTTCAATTAAGAATCAGAATTTCCTTCTACAATTTTATTTATATATATATATATATATATCTTTGCAAGTAATTGTGCTTTATTCTAATATTGATTTTGCTCCAGTAACAACATATTTCTTGTAAAAACCATGTCTAAGTTTGTAATTTTATTTACAGAGAGTTATTTCTAAAAACGTTGTCACATTTCACATTTTTAAATATTTGGAAGCAGGTTGTTATGTTTGATGGAACAGAGTCAGACAGTTGCAATGTTAAAGTAACAGAAACTTTTGTCATTTATATGTTATCACGTGTATTGTGCATTATTTTATGTAATTTCATATATTTAATGCCATTACTCACAAATTATTTGGAATATATATTTTTAATCTCTAGTTTTTAATAGAAAAAAATACTCCAATATGCTTTTCTTCTGAAACACTTCAAATTTAAATACCAAGAGTAAAGAAACACATTGCCTGAAAAAATCAAAACAACCTCTGAATTATAATTTCAGTTCATGTGAAAGACATGTAACTCTGTAGACCACAAGTTAAAGCTTTGTCTTAACTTTTAAAGATCTTGGATGACTTTGATTATGGGCAGGAGACTATGCATATTAATTATGCTTTTATCTTCAGAAAGAATTGTTTATCAAACTCTAGTAAAATAGGTAAACTTGACATCATATAATGCTTGCGAGATAGTTTTTGCAATGGTTGTGTTCTTACAATACTAAACAAGCCTGCTTAGTGAAATGGTCAGTTGTTAAGTTATGTAAACAGGTGTGCGACATTAGGCCCACTTGGGCCTTTTGTTTGTTTTCTCTTAGTAAGTTTAATAAGACGGGGGAGTTTGTAGTGAATTTCTGGATATAGCTCTATTTTAATGATGAGGTTTAATTTTCAACAGTTTCCAGCAAAATTTAACAAGATTATGGTGCTTTAGTCCTTTGATGTACTTACTGAAAACTTTGCTTTTGTGGGGAATTTCTTCTTTTGAATGATTGCCTTGTGTTGCTTTTTTGTTGTTGTTAGAAATGAAAATCTGTATACTCATTTTTCCATCATGAGTCTTGGGCTTCATTATCCTCTGGAATGAGATTTAAGAATGCCTGCTAATATGAGACATTGAGAAATGTGTGATGCCGCATGTTGCACACATGTAGGCGCTGCATTGTATGATTGCAGTGGTTGGATATTGATTTTTGAAACCACTCCTAATTGGATATTTTGTTGTTGAGTGTTAAACATTGAGCTGTTTTATGAGGCAGTAATTTCTGCCTCAGATGGCTTGTAATGAGATAAGGGTGACAGGGTTGATTTGTTAGTATCTAATCAAGGTTAAAAGGCAAGGGACATGAGGTCTAGTCTGGTATTTAGTTGATGAGATTTGTTCTTGTCACTGATTACTCCTTTGGGACTAGTTACCCGATATGTGTATTGCTTATTAACACAGAATCCTGTTTGCTTTTCACCTGGACGTTTTATACAGCCACCACACTTTGCTTAAGTAGAGAATGGGAGAGACTTGATGATGAATGCGCTTTCACACAGCTATAATCATGATTTAGTTGTTAGCTCCACTGGTCATAGACCAGAGGAACTTATGTGATGGTCTGTCATCCACTGTCTATTAGCACAAGATAGTTATCATTACTCCTTCTAAACTACTGGGAGGATTGCCATGAAACTTTTTATACATACATCCCAAACTCTGGTTGGTCATAAATGAAAACGGTGCCCTTTGGACATCCAATATGGCTGCCACGGTGGCCATCTTGAAAATCTTATCGCTATTACTCCAGAATGCATGGTCATATTGACATATAGTTTTCTATAAAATACATTTTATGAGGTCTAGTTGGTCCTAAATGAAAATAGTGCTGATCTTACATCCAATATGGCCACCATAATAGCCATCTTGAAAATCTCGTTATTGCTACTTCTTCTGATTGGATGATTGTATCTACCTAGGTGTTTTCACTAAAAGACTTCTTATGGTGTCTAGTTGTCCCAAATGAAAATGTTGCTGATCTGACACTCACTATCTTGACAATCTTGTTATCACTCCTGCTGCTGAACAGATGGTTTTATTGACATGGAGTTTTCACGAAAAAATTTCTTATGATGTCTGATTGGTCTTAAATGAGAATGGTGCCAATTTGAGATCCAACATGGCCACCATGGTGGTAATCTTGAAAATCATGTCATTGCTACTCTTCCTGAATGGATGGTCATATTGACATGAGAGTTTCATTAAAAGACTTATGACTTTGACTAATACTAAATGAAAATGGGGCCAATCTGACCCCCAACATGGTTGCCAAATCTTGTTATTGCTACTTCTCATAAATGGATGACCATGGATACATGGGGTTTTTGCCAAAAGACTTCTAGTTTGTTCTGAATGAAAATGGTGCCGATCTGACATCCAATATGGTCGGTATGCCAGCCATCTTGAATTTTTTTTTTTATCATCACGTCTCCTAAACAGATGGCTGTAACAACATGAGGTTCTTACTAAAAGACCTCTTATGTCTAGTTGGTCGTAAATGAAAATGATACCAATCTTACATTCAATATTGCCACTATAGGAGCCATCTTGAAAATATTGTTATTGCTACTCCTCCATAACAGATGGTTGCATAGACATGCTGTTTTCACATAAAGACTTCTTATGATATGAATGAAAATTGTGCCAATCAGTCCTCCAATATGGCTGCAATGGTGGCCATCATTAAAATCATGTTATCGCTATTTCTCGTGAACAGATAGTCGTATCTACATGGGGTGTTCACTAAATGACATTATGATGCATTGTTGGTCCTAACTAAACATGGTGAGGATTTAATGACCTTCAGTGTGGCTGGCATGGTGGCCTTCTTGAAAATTGTATTGCTACTTCTCCTGAACAGATAGTTTTAGTGACATGGGGTGTTCACTAAAAGACTTCTTAAATATAAGAAGTAATTGAAAATGGTACCAATCAGACCTCCAGTATGGTCACCATGGTAGCCATCTTGAAAATTTTGTTATAGGTACTTCTTCTGAATGGATAGTCATAGTGGCATTGGGTTATCACTAAAAGACTTCTGTTGATATGTAGACCTCTGGTATGGCTGCCATGACAGCTATCTTGAAAATCTTGTTATGGCTAAAAGACTTCTTATGAAATATATCTAGTTGCACTTAGCTCCCATTTCCTCATTATTATATAGCCAAACAAAGTGCTGAAATTGCTCTTGAAAACCATCCAAACTAAAAAAATATTGCTGATCAGACCTCCAACATGATGGCCATGGTTGTCATCTTTAAAATCTTGCTATCACTATTTTTCATTAAGGCATGGTCTTATTTACATGGGTTTTTACTAAAACACTTCTCACTATTTGTAGTTGGTTCTAAATGAAAATGATGTAAATGCATATGACCTACCAAAATTGTACCAATCTTGTAACAGCTGCTTCTTTTTACTGACATTTTTTTAAAACCACTTCTTTCTTGCAATATATATTTTTTTATATATCTGCCATTTTGGCAAAGCATATTATGCTATGACACTGCCTGTGCATCTATCCATCCATCTGTCTGTCCATCTGCCCTTCTGTCCATTAACTTTTTCTATTCTGCACAATAACTTCACTTCTACAGCGTGTACCTCCACCTAACTTTTTGGATAGCTCAACATCACTATCACTGAATGAAAGAAGGAAAAAAAATGGTTTCTGCACAAAAATAGTTCTACATAACAGATATAGACCAAAACCTTGTAGATTGCTTGCACTTATGGTAAGAAAGAAGCTTATCAGTATTGGGGTCAAAGATCAAGGTCATTGTGACTGCAAGAAGAAAAAAATGGTTTCTGCACAGTAACATTACTTTAACATCACATACCGAGACAAACTTTATGGAAAGCTTGCACTTGGGATTAGAAAGAAGCCTTTCAATTTCAGGGTCAAAAGGTCAAAGGTCAGTGTCATTGTAACTGAAGGAAGAAAACTTTTCTGCACCATAACATTAGTTCTACGTTACAGACCTTGATCAAACTTTGTGGATAGCTTGCACTTCAGGCAAGGTAGAAGCAGTTTGCTTTGGTGATCAAAATGTCAAAGGTCAAGGTCAATGTGACTGAAAGAAGAAAAATTGTTTTTGCACAAAAATTTCCGTTCTCCACCATGTACCTTCACCAAGGTTGGTAGATGACTTGCATGTTGACTTATGAAAGAAGTCTGTTGATTTGGGGGTCAAAAAAGGTCAAAGGTCAAGGTCACTGACAGAAAGAAGAAAATTGTGGATGACTTGCACTTGGAGTAAGGAAGGAGCTTATTCATTTTGGAGTCAAAAGGTCAAAACTCGAGGTCACTATGACTTAAAGACAAAAAATGGATTTCGCATCATAACTTTAGTATTAGACCACAAACCTTGACCAAAGTTTGTGAAGGACTTGCGCTTAAGGTATGGAAGAGTCCTATTGATTTGGGGTTAAAAGGTCAAAGGTAACTGTGGCTCAAAGAAATATGGGTTCTGCAGAATAACTTTTATTGAAGATTAAGTTCCTTGCTCAAACTTTCTGGATGGCTTGCACTTAGGGAAATGAAGCAACCTTTAGATTCTGGGCTGTAGCAGTATGGGGTCATGATCGTGGTAAGTCTAATAAGAAAATAATTTTTTTGCACAGTAACTTTAGTTCAAAACCACATGCCTTGACCTAAGGTGTGGGTCATTGAGACCAGTTGGTCAGTAATCTCCAGAGTCAAACATGCTACTAGCTTCTACATAGAGAACCAATAAACACAGGGCAGATATATAATGTGTCATTCATGGTACTCTTGTACCTGTATTAAAATGATTGAGATGCAACCTCCAAAATGGCTGCCTTGATGGCCATCCTGGAAATCTTTATTCGGTTACTTCTGAACAGATGGTCATATCGACATGGGGTTTTCGCTATAAAACTATAGCATTATATAACTGATTCTGAATGAAAATGGGAGCTGCGGTGGCTCAATGGTTAGCGTGCCGGACTCATGACTGAAAGGGTGCGGGTTTGAATCCTACCATCAGACCAGCCTGGGTCAGCTACCGTGGTGTGTCTTTGGGCAAGGCACTTTACTCCAATTACCTTGGCACTAAATAAGCTACTTGTGTTGCTGTGCCGTAAAGCACCAAACAAACAAACTGAATGAAAATGATGCTCATATGACCTAAAACGTGGCATCTCGAAAATCTTGTTATCACTACTCTGCTTTCGTGAATGATGGCATTGATATGGGGTCTTCACTAAAACACTTCTTGCAGTATTTAAATGGTTCTGAAAGGAAAGTGTGAAGATCTGACCACAAATACACTGTATCTTCACTTTTGTGAAGGAGTTTTGAAAACCAGACCTAATTGACTTTTGGCTGAAGTCAAAGGTCATTGCTTGCATTTTTGTACTTGACTGAGCATATCGTATGAACATAGTGATTTGACAATACTTTGTATTTAGTTGCATTTCAGTGAACAAGTTTGAATAGATTTTTGTCATTCAACACAGTTTGTGGATATATCTGATGAATACATTCAATGATAACACTTAAATATATTTTTAAGCAAACTTGAAATGTGGTTGTATCTTAACACTGTCTGAAGTTCAGTGATTTTCTATCCATAATACCAGGTTCAAGGTCAAAGGCTATGAAAAAACATTTTGTACTGCATGTACAGGTATCATGTGAACATATTGATTTTAACATTGGAAAATATTTTTGTTACTAAATTTGGTATGTTGGAGTTTCTCTATAATATGGTTTCAATACTCAGCAGTTAAAAAGAAGAAACAAACTTCTCTTGGATTCTTTGAAATTCTTTTCAGCCACTTCAGCATTCCTTCAAGTGACTTGTTTTCCACACTTACGGACAACATCAGATTCCAAAAGAATGACATTGTCTCATCAAATATGGGTCACAGATCTATAACAATCTTTTAAATTTGAAAATGATTTAGGAATCTGATCATGATTTAATAATATACTGTCATTTAAAGTTAGAAGTTAAGCTGTTTGAGCATAACAAAATCATTGAGAAATTTGCAAGAGAATGAGTGATTACTAATATTCTATAATAGAATTAGCCAATTATGTTTTGAGTGCAATCACATGCTTTGATGCTGCAACAAAATCCACATCTCACGCTTATACTCTGCACTTTGTTTATTCATTGCAATATTTGAATACATATGGTTTAAACTAAAAACAAGTCTTAATCAGATTAAAAATAAACACTTTAGGAGAATTATTTTTATAAGTATGCTACTTAGTCTTTTCTTACAAATTTTCAAAGAATTTATTGAGGCATAAACAAAGATTTTAAAGTAATATCATGGGATGGAGGTGGCTTGGTGGATGTAGATTTTTTTATACTAATGTACCTTCTTCCCAGGATATATGTCACAGTATTTTCCAGTTCAGTTTAGAATCAGCTTCCTCTACCTTTTCAAAGACTTTACATGTAACAGAGGTTAATTATGTTTACATTTTTAGAATAAGAGTCAAAGATCAGATAAAATAAATAAATTAACTTTTTCATACATTGAACTCCTATGCTAAGAAAAGTTATAAGTATGCATATTTCTGTTGATTGCATTTTTTGGCAGATAAGGAAAAATTTATCATTGAGTTATGGGTTAGGCAGCTTATTTTTGAAAGAAGTAGATTATTTCATAGATCTTTAATAAAAATTCTGTGAAATCAAAGTGAATTTACTGGTCTTACTGTTTTTAAAAATACCAAATATGTTCATACAACCAAAAACTGTAATTGTTGAAATTTTGCCTGATACTGATACCTTTAAAGATAATTTTGCAAGGAAAACACATCAGTTATTTTCTGTATACAAATTTTGGGCATTTCAAAAATTCTACAATAGTTACTACATGTTTTATGCATCACATAACATTTATCACTTGAAACAAGGAATGAATATCATTTAAAACATATTGTGATCTTTTTTTAATTCTCAATAGATATGAAGACCTAAGGGAAGAAGACCCAAGATGAGTGTAAAAAAGAATCTGAACCCTCCACCCCGCCCTCCAGCACCACGGCTGACAGATAAGGCCTTCAGCTTCAGATCGCTTGAGGAGGAGGTGGAGGAAGATGAAGACCTCTCCATCTCCACAACAACAGTGGTCAAGAAAAAAGAGCTTACACCTCCCAGCAACAGCATTGATACTAAAACTAGTCAGCTACAAAATGCAAAAGTATCAGATGTCGAACAGTCCCCACTAAAGTCCATATCTAAACAGAATACTTGGCGAACATTTACTGATATCAAAGAGAAAATCCAGGATACTATATCAAAAAAAATTGATGAATTTTCATCGGACCATTCAAAGAAGGAAAGTTCATCACCTCTGCGAGAAATGAAAAAGGAGAGTTCATCTAATTCCATTTCTAACCCAGAGGAACAGAAAGCAAGAACATTGGGAGGTTCTGTCACTATACCAGATAAAACTGCAGATCCAGATAGCTTTAGTTGTCCTGGGGACCTGTGTTCTGCAGATGGATTTAAGGATTTAGAGAGTGAGGATGAGGATGAGTATTTTTCAACAGAACCAGTAGAAGACTTTACAGGAAATCCTAATCTTATTCAAGATTCTTATGTAAGGAAAAGACAGCTGCCAAGTAAGGGAAGAAAACTAAAGCCTACTTCATTGCCAAAGGTGACTATGTCTACTTTATTGAGCAAGGACCAAGAGGAGGAAATATCCATTGAATCACATCTTAGAGGAACTGACAAAAAGGGTGAGGAACCAACATATAGCAGAAATGCAATGGCATCTTCCCCAACTGCTTCTGGTAAATTTAATGGTAGTCATCTTCCTGTTCGTCGACTTGTAGCTGGAGGGCTTGTAACCTTCCTGTACTTAATTCTTCCTCTGCCCTCTTTTATAAATGGTATTGTAATAGGGATGGTGCTGGCATCAGTGGGCTGGTTAACCTACTTATGGTTAATTCAGCCAGCCCCAGTCAAGGAGACCATCCCAGAGATCCATTTTGAGGACCTGCCTCCTCTGCCTACCCCTGAGCTGAGAGAACCAAAATCAAAAGATGGAGTGTACAAGGTATGTGTAAAAGTTGTACCCCACCTCTGACTATTTTCTTGCATTTTCATTGGTCAAAGTGAGTCGCGTGAAGACATGATATGAGATTGTACCAGATCAGTAGGAAAAATACTAGGTCTTTGTGACATGACATCACAAATTATGTCATTTTGTCATGAAGTTGCTCAACATTTCTTGCCCATGCTTCCACATGAAAATGATAGAAAATAATGTGTGAAGAGATCATTAAGGTCATCAGTGGGTGAATTTTTTACCTGGCTTGTTAGTGACCCTGTAAGGAATTACACTAAGTCACACCGTTAAGTTACACTGTAGAAAACTTATCTGGGCTTGACACAAGTGCCTTTCCTGGTAAGTTTTCTACTGACTTTGAATAATTGTTTCTTTTTTATACATTTTTATTTTTGTTTTAAAGGCACTTTTAACACAGTATTGGCTACATCATGCCAAGGAAATGGGAGCTAAGTGCCTTTCACAAGGACACACGCTGTACCAACTGAGCTACCGCAACTCCCCAGACTCTGAATCATTCCATACCAGGTCACTAACAAACCATGTAACTAGTGGTACCAATCTTAGTTCAAGAAGAAAAGTAAATAGACAGTTTTAATAAAGAGACAATGGACCAAGTTTCATCATGAGAGGAATAGGCACTGAGCTGAAGATATATTACACACCTAAACTGAGTTTCTGTGACCTACTTTTCAGGCTTCTATTCAGCATATATCTGACAATGGCATCTGGACTCAAATTCTAATATTCCATCACCTGTTGCAACTAAAGTTGCAATGTTGTGCATCTTAAGATGAACTTGTGTTGAAAGTTATGTCATATTTAGCATGTGTGGCTTAAAAATACTGACAGATGCTGTCAGAAATGAAGGTATCTTGTGAGCTCTTGCTCAGTATCAGCTCCAGTTTTAGTGATGAATATGACTGCAAAATTCTTTGGATACATAAAAGCTGCTTTTAAATATCCTGTGAATTTGTAAATTTCAGTTTAAAATACTTGACAAAACAAGCTGGCAAGAATTGTAATACTCCCACACATTTTAATTATGTATGCACATATCTCTAGAAAATGAAAGTTGAATAATTGCCAAAGTCAATGATGATAATTTAGCTCCATGAAACATAAAAATAATATTGAAGCAGTTTTGCACATGCATGCTGTAGCTTTTGCCCAGAGGGTTTCTACAATTGCAATCTCTGCAGTCTGTTCAGAAGCTGTCATCTGTATTATGTTAGTGTGTATTCATGAATAAGCAATGAGGTAGAGTACTGACTTCTCTGCTTGGGCAGAGATGACAGCAGTTATTTAAAATGGCTTTTGATGCAGAAACATAATTAGTAGTAAGGTTTTTTTTAGATCAATGCATCATCTTTAAATGTTTACTGCTAAAACCATTTTTGGATAGGAAGGAGAGGACCCCACCTCCCCTTTTACAAAGTCCTGGATACAACACTGTAAGCTTATCAAGCAAATATCTACAGACCTCTGCTAATCAACCTATCATAACAAGAAAAATATAATGGAGACTAATTTTTTTAAATTTATTACTTCATCCTCAAAATTGTCACCATGGATCAAATTCACTTACCTGTAAAAACCTAACAAATAATTTCAAAATTTTGGGTGGAATCAGAATAAGATTTTATTTTTTATATTTTAGGGATGGATGAATGAGGTTGCAGATTACAACCCTGATACATACTCAATAAATCAAACCTACTCCATTCACGTGCTTCTGGATGGAACAAATTTTCGACTGAGGAGGCCAAAAGTAAACATTCCTCGTCGTGCCATGTGGGATGAGACACAACCAACTCATCAGTTCATACATCAGAGATGGTTTGATCTCAAAGGATGTATAATTTTACTGCTTCCTGCAGGCCTAGTTAAGAAAAGACTGTGGAGTAAAAAATACCCAATCTGCGTCATTCTTGCCAGAAAAGAAAATATGCAAACTACCAAGACTATTCCATCCAGTGGATCAATGGATTCTGTGCATGGATTTGAATTGATTGATGATCAGAAATGTGAATCTAATATATTGTATTTATTTGCTCGAACAAATCGGGAAAAAGAGGATTGGTTCAAAAGACTGGATGCAGCTGCAAGAGGATGCCCCCTGAAAAATCATATACTTGAAATCAAGAGAATTCTATCCTCAAGACCTATCCAGAATCACAGGCGATCCAGTAGCTCAGACAGTATTTCTAAATACAAACAGGATTCTTTGGAATCCACTTCTTCTGGTACTCCCTCTCCTTCAACAGAGAATGAAACTCTCTTGAGTAACAAACAAGATTTGACTGATTTTGCCACATACATGGGACGTCTCATGCCAAGGGATGGCAGAGATTCATATTCCTCAAGCCCTGTCCATACAGTGAACCGTGGTAACAAGGAATCAGGGAATAGGGAAGGGATTCAAGGGAAGGAGTTGTTAAGTATGCCCCGTGGCATAGTTTGTGATCCGCAGTTGACCTGGCTGAATGCTTTGCTTGGTCGGTGTTTCTGGGACTTCTTGAGGAACCAAACATGGGCTGACAAGGTGAAGGAAAAACTACAAAACAAACTACGAAAAATTCACGTAAGTGATGGTTTTTCTTGCCATAGTGACTCTTACAAAATAAAAAAATCATAGAGTATTAACCACTGCTGTTAATATAAGTCTGAGCATGAAGTTTTCACAGTATTGTAGCACCTGCTTAAACATGTCAAAGTAAATAGCAAGAATAGGTACATGTATCACATATCTGGTGTGACGGTGGCAGCGTTGTTGACAATGTTATAAGTTTGAAAGTCGTATGAAATACATCACTGAAATGCTCACAGGCTACACATGGTGTTCTGTAGAACCTTTATCTGGAAGTAATTGTAAATGAGTTACAAATAGTGAGTTTCTTCTCCACAGTTAGAAAAATCTGAATAGTTTACATTTGCTAAGATTTTTATGAAAATGCACAAAATCCAAATTTTTCCTTCATTTTTATATAAAAACTTTGGTCATGTATCAAAAAAGTTTATTTTCCCAGGAGTATTTTCAACATGTCTTTGGCTGCTTAGCTTTAAGTTTTTTCAGTTACATTAATTATACCAAAATGTGCATGAACTTGCACCAATATGTGTGCATCAGCGTCGTTCATGAGCAAGTCAGCTATAATTGCATATATGCTGGTGAAATGTACAGTTGTCTTAAATCATAAAATACCAATATAACACGTGTTTATTGTAACTTTCTTGAAATAATTTCAATTTAAGGTAAGAAGTTTTTCTTTAGTCTATGGAATCTTTTCAGATCCCCTTCATTATTGAAGAGTTACAAGTGACAGCAATTGATCTTGGGTCAGAAATACCTGTGATACGTCGTGCCAACAAGCCCTACCTGGATGACACTGGTTTCTGGGTTGACCTTGATGTCACTTACAGCGGCAAGTTCAAAATGACCATAGAGACTAAAGTCAATCTCATGAAGTTGAAGAAAAAGCCTTTCACTGATGTCAGTGAAACCAAAGAACCAACCAAATCAAGGTGGAAAAAGTTTATGCTTAAAAACTTCAGCCTGCCCTCTTTAGATTTTTTAAAGCAAAATTAGATACAACTCAAAGCACTAATAAAAATCAATTTCCAGAGTAAACAACTAGACAAAGCAGTTACATTTTAATAACAGTAATACAATACCTGCTACTATTGTATTACTTTCCTTTCCTGGACTCTTAGATCCCAGACCAAGCTAATTATTCTCTCCTCCAGTTAGTATTGCAAGGTCAGAATAAAAAAAAACATGATCCCAGTCTGACTCCTTAGTCACAGCCAACATACGGAATACCATACTCTTTTTTTTCTTGAATGACATATGCAGTACACATGTGCTATTGCTCATCTAAATTTGCCATCGTTTTCATCTTTAAATGTGTTTTTGGCATTTCACATTCCTTTTTATATTGATTGAGTGTTTCTCTCCTCAGTCCTCGCTTTATTTGAGTGTTGTCTATGTTCTTTTTGTTAATTTTGAGGATTTTTTGCGCTTTGCTTAGCAAGCAGTGCTTCAGTAAGTTGTATTCCCATTCAGAGTTCCGGTGCTAGGGTAAGTATTGTCTATCTTTTTTTGGTTTCAGATTTTATGTTTTGTGTGAATTTTTATCTTTCAGAGCTTCTTATGTCTCAAGGTGGGGGTAAGTGTGGGCACAGGAAAGCCCCATGGGACATTCGTTCCACATGCTTAGTATGTACTGGGTGTACATGTACAGATGGATGTCCAATTTGTTGTCTTTGGTCTGACCAAGTGTGGGACTTCACAAAAAGTCACCGCACATTCAGAGGGAAGAAGAAGGGCCCCTCTTCGTCCTTGTCTTCACTGGACAACCCTCTCCATTCGCAAGAGTGGTCTGAATCTCTTCCCATGTTGGGAAAGACTACTGCCCCTGTGGGGCAGGAATGTACCATGATCTCCATGGTTTGGAGAGAACCTAAGGGTCAAAGATCCCTGACTCTTGTTTACGATGCCATCAGTGCTGGTGAGGGATCAATCCATGGCCCCTCCTAAGTGAAGGAAAACAGTCTAAAGTTGGATCGTCTTTATACGGCCACCTTCCCTCTTTCAAAATAATTCCACAGGTGCTGCACCAAGTCAGGATCTCCACTGCTCGGCTCATCCTGGTAGCCCTCCTGTGGCCCAACAGTTATGGTTCAACTACCTACTTGACCTGTTGGTAGACAAGCCCAGTAGATTACCACAGAGGAGGGACCTGCTGTCACAACACACAGAGTCTCTCATCCACAACAGCCCACATATTCTCCACCTTCATGCTTGGCACGTCTCAAGTGATCAATCCACCAGGACCAGTTTTCATGTAAGGTTGCCAACTGCATCGTTCAGGTTAGGAGGCAATCTCCTTCAAGGGTTTGCGATGTAAAGTGGAGAATCTTTGCAATTGGTGCAGAAGGAAATGCATTGATCCTAGCCGTCCCCGTTTAAAACACAGTTGCAGATTTTCTTTTCTTCCTTTTCAAGGAAAGAGAATGTTCTGTGTGCACTATTAGGGGCTATATGGCTGCCCTTTCTAACACTCTCAAGTTCTTTAGAGGTTATGACATTGGGTCGGACCCTCATCTGTATGATCTCAGCAGGTATTTTGAGTTTCAGAGTCTGGTATCTGACTCACTAATGCCTACATGGAATCTGTCATGTGTTTTTGAGGCATTGTTAAAACCCCTATATTAACCATTGAGTTAAGCTTCTTTCAAGAACATTACCCATAAGACTGTTTTCCTGCTCTATTTAACATCAGCAAGAAGGAGCAAGCTTCATGCCTTGCCAGCAGAAAAGGATTGTTTATGGTTCAACGGTAACTATGATTTGGTTTCTCTTTGTCAACCTGGGTTTCTGGCTAAGAATCAGCTCCACTTCCTGTTGAGATCCCCAGTCTCAGCCGTATCTGTGCTGAGGATGATCAAGATAAGCTCCTTTGCCCAATTAGGTCTTTAAGGTTTTATTTGGCTTCCTCTAAAGGGAGAAGGATGGGTTGGAATCATCTCTTCCGACCTCTTTAGGGTTCATTTTTCAGCGTCATCATTTTCAGGTGGCTTGTCCTCACTATCAAGAGAGTTCATCAGTCCCTCACTGAGAGACATTTCTTTCATGAGAATTAAAACCCATGCAACATCTTGGGCCTATTTGAATCACTCCTCTTTGGATGATGTCATGAGAGCCGCCTTCTGGCGGTCTCACACCACCTTCTCCTCCTTTTACCTTCGATCTTTGGTGCATCAGAGCAAAGGCATTTTTTCGTTGGGCCCATATAGTGATGGCACAGCATGTGGCCAAACCTTCTACCAGCCTACAGTAGTGAACACTCCTGCCATAAGGGTAAGTGCAATAGTTTTCTATACCAGATATGTTGAGGCCATCAGCCTCTCTTCTAACTGGTAAGTTTAGCAATGCAATAGTAGTGGTTATTGTATTACTGCTATTAAACTGTAGTTTTTTTTGGGGGGGGGGGGGGTTGGGGGGGGGTAAACTGATTTTGATTATGTAATACTTACCTACTACTGTTGCAAAGATTCTCTCTTCCCACCCAGCTCTGATGGCCTGTACTCTAGGTCCAAGTCCTTGATCATAATATGTGTGCATTGTGCTTTACTTAAGCAGCTACTTCTCTTCTATTGCCACATCTGCTCCTTCCCTACAGTGGCTGATATTGGATTATTGCTCTGTAAATAATTTCCATCATATCATAATGTCAGTGCTATCATTTGGTAAAGGAAGTACATCAACTAGACCTATGTTCTTTTTGGTACAATTCATGAACATAGTTGATTAAGCATCTGAGAACATTAGAAATGAAAACAGGAAATCGGTACTGAAATGTGTAGATATTTTGTGAAATGATTTAATTTTAGTGCATTTATCTAGTGATTGCACTTGGGTTTGGTACGAAAAAGCAGTGGGCAAAGGGGAGAACATTTGGGGGGGGGGGGGCAGGAAAGAGCACTTGTCTGCTTGTTTACCAAGAGCACTTACCAATCAACTTTTTTTGTTTCTAATAATATCATAAACTAAAAGAAAACTGTTGCAAAATGTTCCTATGACAATTTTTGGAAGACCTCACAGCTCAGAAAATTGATTTTAAAGCTCTTGTAATTGTCATTCCATCCACTTCTTTACAAGAAGCAGATGTAGTTATACATAGGCATCAATTTCCAGCTGTATTTACATTTTGTGGCAGTGTTAACAATGTTAAGATTTTATGTCAAAGTTCTTGCATTTACCTCCATATCTAAGCTTGTTGCAAATAGTCATGAAATTTCATGGGTACATTTATCTTGAGGAGTTCCATTCGTTGAGAACTGACCAGGTCACAGTGACCTGCTTTTAATGTTCCACTGCCTATGTTTGGTTTAGGTTCTATGCAACAGAGGGGCAGGCAACACAAAACATTTTGTAGAGTTTTTTACTTACATGTCACAGGTAAACAGAAATTAGAAAGATGTTTTGTTAGAATGCATCTAATGTAATGTTGTGTTGTTTGCAGATCTGCCCATTATGTCACATACACAGGTCTTGTTAAGGTGATGTCTGCTTATACAAAAATTCCATTTATATGACATCATAATAAAAATAAATTATTGCAGGTCATTCAGATGCTTAACTGACACTGACAGATTGTTTGTTTTGGACCAGTGCCATCAGACTATATAAACATAAATCTTTGTTTTTTGTTGGGTTGTTTTCTTGATTTATGACACAGCAACACTTCAGAGGTTATATTGTGATAAAACAAGTAGAATAACATGTTTTGCCTAAGGACACACCACGGTAGCCAATCAAGACTGATTTTTAATGCTGAGAATGGATCTAACACCCTTCTGAGTTGAATGCTTTAATCACTGAGCCACCATGTCTCCTAAATCTGTTGGAATATTTCAGTCACCAGTATATGCAGGATTGGGCTGAAGTGGCATATACATACATACATACATACATACATACATACATACATACATACATACATACATACATACATACATACATACATACATACATACATACATACATACATACATACATACATACATACACACACACACACACACACACATACATACATACATACATACATACATACATACATACATACATACATACATACATACATATATACATATGTGAATGACTTAAACTCTTGTAAATATGTGTACACTGTAAATTTTGTATTTACCCATGTAGAACTCCCACCCAACTGGAAACAACATAAACCCAGCTCTGCTGCCATCACATAATGTACTGACAATCAGGGTCTCCCCTTTTTGATTAAAATCATGAATGAGCAGCACAGATGATGATCTGGCACATCATGTAATGACAGATCTGGGTCTATGCTGGGTACATCATACACAGATAAACATGATAAACCCAGGTATGTAATACAAGGGGATGTACCGTATGTACATGCGTATAAGCCGATACCAACTGCAAACTGCATAGACCCAAATCTGCCATCGTATAATGCGCTGGCAGATCTGGGTCTATGCAGTTTGTAAGGACTAATTAGTAAAACAAACAACATAGACCCTGATCTGCTGGTGCATTATTCAACGGCGGATCAGGGTCTATGTTGTTCGCATTTTGACCCGACTTATACGCGAGTATAAATGGTAGCTATTGCTATGTTCATCCAGCTGTGTGTCTGTCCAATGATATTTTTGTTTTCAGAGTATATCTCTTAAACCTTGGACGATATTTAAAACAAACTCAGTACACATGACCAGTCAGTCATGTAGAAATGTTCCGTATTCAATATTTTGTATGTTACTATGGAAACAAGTTATAGCATAAGAAGTATATAAATTGATAGTGCTGGACCATAAGCTTTGGACTGGGCGGATATTTCATCTCTAGATGGCTCTTGTTTGCAGATCAGCTGTCATAAATTCAGATGAGGAAGATAGTGCCGAATCTTCAACAGACGAAGAAGATGAGCCTGTCCAAACCACAGAGGAGGGGTCAGTATTATTATTGTGCATTAATTCTAATTTCACTTATAGTTGCTGTTATTCACCAATTTACACAAGTTTTTGCAAATTTGGATCTACAGCTAAATTAAGAAAATTCTATAAGAGTGAATAACAAAAATCAATTTGCAAACAATGAAAAAATGTTGTCACAGATATAGTGAATTTACAAAGTTTACAGAAATTTTACAGTTCTAAAATATTAGGACTTGCAGTATTTATTCATAGAAAAGGTTGGTTACCATATGTACTCACGTATAAGCTAGGTCCAAATGCAAACAACATAGACCCTGATCTGCCATCACATAATGAGCTGGCAGATCAGGGCCTGTGTTGTTTGTTCTACTGATTAGTCCTTATAAACTGCACAGACCCAGATCTGCTGGCACATTATGCAATGGCAGATCTGGGTCTATGCAGTTTGCAGTTGGTATTAGCTTATACATGAGTATATACGGTAGTTGTTTGGTTTTAACAGCACTTTAAACACATTTTTATTGGCTATCTCGTGCCATGGAAATGGGAGTTAAGTACTGGGCAGGTTTTGAGCCCACAACCCTTGGATTATGAAACTGACACTCTACCAGCTGCGCTACCATGGCTTCCCTAATATAAAGGGACTGATGAAAGCTTTTTCTTGATTGTTCTATGCTTCTGTATTTAATTTTAAAATACTGAATGAAGGAAAGTTATAAGTGAAAGAGAAAAATAATTTGTACATGAATTAGTGGTGGACTTATTCTTTTATCATTTTTTTAGAGTATAATCATCACAACCTGATTGGAACTACTAGTTACGATATGATATTAAACTTGCAATTTATGCAAAATATGTGAATGTCTGCTTTAATTGATAATTGACCAAGTGTACAGAATAATTTATTTCTGACAGTCCTTATATTTTTTTGATCAATCATTTATTTACTTCTAGTAGTTCAATAAATCAGTCACTGATATGTCCTTTTATTCATAACAATAAAAATAGCAATCAGCTCTTTTTTTGTCTTAATACACCTCTCTGTTGATAACTCACGAGCAACATAGTGCAAAAACATCAGAATAGGTGAGGGCATGAAATAGCAAGGGAGACTCTTTTGTTGATACATAAGAATTATAATCTCCATAGTCCTGCACAAATATTCATCTAATGGATTTTAATATTTATGGATATTAGATCTGAAGAAGTCAATTAAAGTCAATAAATTGTTGACAGAGTTGTTAAATAGATCAAATTGACATGCAGTACTCACATATGTGTGTATAAGTAAAGTTTGAGTTGCTTCACTTTTAGTGTCAGGACACATGTATCCATTGTAAGTTAACACCACTGCTGGATCCAAACCCGTCAATATGTTTGCACTGGTTGATTCTGCAAGATAGTGGTTTTAAATGTGACCTCATCAATAGCTCATGACAATGACTGAGCACAACCCTATATCATTTGTAATAATAAAAACAATTACAGTAGCACATGACAGTTGCACAGTCCCAGAACACTACTACTACTATGGATTGTAAAACAAAATCTACAGAAAAGAAGGAGAAAAGACAAAATAAATTGTGTTTTAATAGAACTTGAAAGTTTTTATTCTTCAAAAGTCACTACAAATTTTGAAGAAAAAAACAAACACAAATCAAAAGCAACATCTCAGGAGTTGTCTTTGCTGTATGAATTTAACAAGAAATTAGGCTGAACCTATACACAGATGTTACTATGATGTCAGCCTTTTTCTGTATTGTAATTGGCTGAGACAATTAATCTGTTAATTAGCTTGTGTTCTCATACCAAAAGACCATCAAGTTCTCAATAGTTGTCAAATAAATCCAGCTTAGCTGCTGAGTAAGCACTTAATTAGGTTCTCATGGAAGCGGCACTAGTAGGCGTTGCCATGACAGTCAGCTGGCTCTTTTCACATTTGAGCAGAAGAGGGCATGTCACATTACTGATTAGATTTAAACTGAATAAAAAAAAATTCAAACATGAATTTCACTTGACAAGACTTTTCTTTAATTGGTATTTATTTCTTACAGTTTTGCCACCAGTGGACATTTGCCAACATTCTCATTGATCTATATTTACTTTATATATGCGGTTATTTATTTAGAGATAATTTTTGTTAAAGACAGTTTTGCAAAATATGATTTCTTATTAAAATTTGCAAATTTCATGGTGTCGATTCCAAATTGAAGCACACTTAGCACTGTTTTAAACAGTAAAATGAAGAATATATAAAACTTTTGTCTACTAACTTTGATCATGATTTTAAATGTTAAGCAAAAAGGAACCTATTTTTTTTTCCTTTATATAAGAAATATTGGGATCCACACCTTCCTTCATATTATAAGTGGGTTTGAGCATTATCAGGGCATTCTAAAATGAGTTAGTGGTGTACTTTTCACAAGATTTTATTGTATTCAGCTTTATTGTTTCCAGGTCTGGAGTTCAAGGTGGTGGGGCCAGCAAGAAAATCATGAAGTACATTGGTATAATTACCCAGTCCAAGTACTTCGAGAAGGCTACCGAGATCAAGTACATCAAGAAGGCCATGGAGGGGGTGTCAAACACCCCATTAGAACTTACTGTGGAGCTCCAGAAGCTAAATGGAACCCTTGCAGTCAACATTCCTCCTCCACCATCAGACAGGTTATGGTAAGATGAATTTATTATCATGAAGTACAATACATTGAGACCTGTGTGTAAAGGATGGTCAAGAACAGGAAAAGATTGTGCTTTATAGACAGGTGTCCTTTGCATGGAGGAATTTCCAAAGCTTTCTGCAATTTTTTTTTAGGAATCACTTCCTCAATAGCATCAGTATCAATGTTAAGTTTTTTCATTTAGCTCAGTTTTCTCTAACACTGTTGTATGTACAGTCATGAAACTTGATGGACATATTCATCCTAGAGGGTACAACATGCTACGGGAAAAAGTAGGTTACATTTAACTTCTCTTCAGGATCCAGTGATTGCATTAAGTTTTTACATTTAGCTCCATTTCTCTGACACTGTTGTATGTATAGTCATGAAACTTGATGGGTCTGTTCATCTTGGAGGGTACTACTCACCACAGGCCAAAGAGGTCACAGTGACCTAGATTTCACATCACAGTGATAATGTAAAGTTTTTTCATGTAGTTTCTTTGACACTGTTGTATGAAACTGGATGGGTGTAATCACCTTTGAGGTTACTATGCACCAAAGGCAAAAGTAGGTCATGGAAATGTATCTTTTTTAAAGATTCATCTTTTCAGGTCCAATTTAGATGGAGTTATTGCCCTTTTTCCATCAATTTTAAATCTGCACCACAGCGGATCCTTGTAACCAACATAGCTGAGGAAATGTTTAACATATTTTGATGCAATTTGATGTATACATCATCTCGTATACCTAAATGTGCCTTTTATGACTTTGTGTCTTATTAACTTCATTTTGGGATAGAATTTTTTCTCATGAAAACTGACTTGATATCTTAACATTGGATGTTGTTTGTAACCAGTATAGCTCAAGAACCATTAACACACATTCTGATGAAATGTGGTATGCGCATTTTCTCATAGGCCTAGATGTACCTTTTATTGGTTTTGTCTCATCAACTTCATTTGGATAGAGTAATGGACCTTGATAATTAACTTCATATGTTCACATAAGATGTTACTTATAACTGACATAGTGCTATAACTATTGAACATATTCTGATGCAATTTGTCATGAATATTGTCTCATAGACCTAGATGTGCTTTTTATAGGTTTAGTCTTGTCAACTTCATTTTGGACAGAGTTATGCCCTTGTTTAGCAAATTCTTGTTTTCACATGGAAAATTGGAATGTTGCATGCAGTCGGCATAATAAAGAACCAGTCAACATATTCTGATGGAATTTGGTAAGAGCATTGCCTCATACACCTAGATGTGCCTTTTATGAGTTTTGTCTCATATACACCATTTTGGACTGAGTTATGGCCCTTGTCAATCAATATCATATCTTTACACAGGATGTTGCTTGTAATCAAGTTCAAGAACCATTCAATATATTCTGATGAAATTCAATATGAACATTGTTTCATAGACCCAGATGTGTCTTTTTGGGGTTTTTGTCTAATTTACTCCAGTTTGGACAGAGTTATGGTGCTTGTTGATCAGCTTCATATTTTTACATTGGATGTTACTTGCATTGATGAGTCTGTGAAAGAGTTCAAGCCTTCCATGTCATTTAGAGGAGATATTGCCCCAGAATGTCTATCTTCTCAAACTTTGGTTTTCCCTCTGTTTAAGGCCCCATGGAACAAATGTTTGTGAGCAGGGCCCTTTGAAATGCACCCATTGATAGTTAGAAGTAGCAATCTTGTATTTTGATAAGATGAATATAAATATGCATATCAGTAAAATTGCTGCATTATATAAATTTTTTAGGAGTAATCATTCATATTGATAAGGTTTACAGGATCATATCAATAAGATTGCCCTAGAAAAAGAATGTATGCTTTATATTAAATTGTAATAGGAGCCTGCTGAGGTAATTCCTATTGCATTAATCATCCATATAGATAACATTAAGATTGCCATTGTAATTTGTTCTTTTTAAAAGGAACCTAATTTGATTTGTATTAATCATGCATATAGATAAGGTTATTGGCATCAATTTAAAGGTATGGTTTCCGTGGAAATCCACAACTTTGGCTGGTTGCCAGGCCAAAGGTTGGAGAACGTGAAGTCACAGTGAGTCATATTACAGAATGGATAGAGAAGAAACTGACTCAGGAATTCCAGGTAACTAATTACATAAGTTCACTACTCAGATAATCAGGATACAAATCAGATTAAGACATCAATATCACTGGGTAATCCATATCTTTCATGTCTTTTTTATGAAAACTTATCAACATATTTTGTGGTGGTGGTGGTGGGTGTGTGTGTGTGTGTGTGTATACATATATAGTATGTCAAGGGAAGTAAATGTATTTGATTTATCAACTAAGTACGTTGGAAAACAATTGGAAACAAATTTTGAATTCAGTTTCATTTGTGGATATTAATTTTTGTGGTTTTGCAAAACATTGCAGAATTTGGGAAGGAGTCCTATTGTGGATCATTGTTTGTTGTGGTCTTAAATTCGTGGTTTGTAGCAACCATAAAATCAAAATTGGTATCCCATGAAAATTAGTACTGCACAATAAATGGTGATTTAATATTGACATGTTCGTCAAAGGTCTAGTTTACAAAAATACTGTTTATTGGAAATGTAAATTTTAGCAATTTAGTGGTCTTAGGGTGAGGTCTTACAAATATATTCCATCAAAATTTATCACTTCAAATATTGTGACCAGTATAGATCTGGAAGTGCTAATATATAACTAGCCAAAATTAAAATCCCCTGTTTTTGAACAAAATTGTCAAATTGTATGACTTTCTAAAATACCCATTGTAAGGTAGTCTTATACTAAATGCCAGAGAATTGTATACCTTGATTTTAAGCTTAAAACTGTTAGTACTTCGCTTTTTTATTCCTATGTTGTCAATGTTATATCAGCCTTGGAAAAGCCTAGAAACCTAAAAAAAATCTTTTTGTTTTTGCATTGTTTTTTATGCCCAAGAAATGAGGCCATCAAGTGTTTGAATTGTCCATGTGTCTGTCTCTTTACCCATGGACAGCTTTAGTTCAAGTCTATTTTCTCACTTACAATTCAGCAAGAACATACCTTCATGGAATTTGTTAATGGCATATGTCCCACATGAATGTTGATCAGTAGAACTAACAGTTTGCAAATCAGTGTTAAAATGAGTGAAAAATTACTAGTCTTGAAATGATTGGTAGCAACCATGGTTGCTTTGTGGTTAGATTGCCTAGCTCACACTCATTAGGTTGTAGTTTTAAATCCTGTTTAGAACATCCCAGGACTTCTGTCATGGTGTGTCCCTGGGCAAGGCACTTTACTCCCATTGCCTTGGCACTATGGACAAGGCATTTTACTCCCATTGCCATGGCATTATGGGTAAGGCATTTTACTCCCATTGTGTTGGCACTATGGACAAGGTACTTTACTTCCATTGCCTTGGCACTATAGACAAGGCATTTTGCTCCTATTGCCGTTGCATTATGGGCAAGGCATTTTACTCTCATTGCCTTGGCACTATGGACAAGGCACTTTACTCCCATTGCCTTGGTACTATGGACAAGGCATTTTACTCCCATTGCCTTGGAACTATGGACAAGGCACTTGACCTCCATTGCCTTGGCACTATGGGCAAGACACTTTACTCCCACTGGCACTATAGGCAAGGCATTTTACTCTCATTGCCTTGGCACTATAGGCAAGGCATTTTACTCTCATTGCCTTGGCACTACAGGCAAGGCATTTTACTCCCATTGCCTTGGCACTATAGGCAAGGCATTTTGCTCCCATTGCCTTGGCACTATAGGCAAGGCATTTTACTCCCATTGCCTTGGCACTAAATAAACTTTCATATGCTGATATGCCGTTAATCACTCAATCAATCTGCCAAATTTTGTTATTTAGCCCCACACATAGACCAGAAGAGTTTATGCGATGGCTGTTGTCTGTCATCCATCGTCCATGCATTAATTAGAATTAGTTTGTCATAGCTACTCCTCCTAAACTACTTGGAAGAATGCCATTAAACTTTACACATACATTCATCCCAGTGTCTAGTTTGGACTAAATGAAAATGATGCCAGTCTTGGATCCAATATGGCCACTATGGCAGCCATCTTGAAATTCTTGTTGTCACTACTCCTCCTAGGTGGATGGGATTTTCACCAAAAGATTTCTTAAGATGTCTACTTGGTCCTAAATGAAAATAGTGCCAATCTGACATCCAATATGGCAACCATATTCAAAATATTGTTATCACAACTCCTAAATGAAAGGTCATATTGGCATGGAGTTTTCACCAGAAGACTTCTTATGGTATCTGGTTGGTCCTAATTTAAATTCGTGCTAATCTTATAACCAATATGTCTGCTACAAATGCCATCTTGAAAATCTTCTTATCGCTACTCCACCTGAATGGATGGTCTTATCGACATGGGGTTTTCGCCAAAATACTTCTTATGCTGTCAGGTTGGTCCTAAATGAAAATGATGCTGATCTTGCGTCCAATATTGCCACCATGATGGCCATCTTGGAAATTTTATTATCACTCAAGAATATCAGAGATAGTTTCAACACTGAGCAATTAAAAAGAAGAAACAGTCTTGGATTCCTGAAAATTCTTTTAAGCTAGAAGAGTGTCAGTTTCTTTGAGGGACTCTTGTTTCAAGAGCATCCAGGATATTACGATACTCTCCATCTGTCCATCCATCTGTTTGTTACCACATCTCTTCATAAACCACTGGGAGGAAATTCACAAAGATTTCTATTTATCTTACCCCTATGGTGAAGATCTGCAAGAGGGGTTATTTTTGGCTTCTGCACCTGGGGTCCCTAAGAGGGTGTCAAAGGTCAAATATACAATGACATTTCCAAATATTTTCTGACTGGAGTTCATACAAGTAGCCATAGCAAGAAGATGCATCATATATGTCTGGGTGTTTTGGATGAGTACGGGGTTGGAGAAGGAGGATGTTTGGAATATGTTATGCAATGAAAAGTGTGGGAATTTGCAATGCGAGTGATTGTAATTTTTCAATTTTTTTTTAAAAAAATTTTTGAGGTGGGGGGACCTGTCTGATGTTGTAAATTTGACACCAGTATAAACAATGTATGCTGTCCACAATCATAAACCTTAATGGATTTTCATCAAGCTCTGCAATGGGATGCCATAGAACCTTGAGAAACTATTTTGTTTTGTGGACTGAAAGGTTCAATTGTTTTTACATGAAATGGCATTTATCACATGCATAACAATAAGTGTCATATTTCTTCCACGCCCTTTCTAAGAAAAATGGGGAACATGGCATCAACATTTCTGTCTGTCCATCCTTCTTTCACATTTTTGTTTTTGCTCTATAACTTTAAAGCCATTTGAGATTTAGGGATATAACTTGGCATACTTATACATTATCCCAAGATGGTGTGTCATGTACCACATTGATGATTCTATCTTCAAGGTCAATGTCACAGCTCAGAAATTTACGTTTTTCGTCACACTTTCCCTTCTACTCTATAACTTTAAAGCAATTTGAGATTAAGGGATGAAACTTGGTATACTGTACATCATTACTAGAAGGCATGTTGTGCACCACATTGGGACTCCTATCTTCATGGTCAAGGTCCTGGTTCAGTATTTTACATTTTCATCTCACTTTCCCTTCCACTCTTCAACTTTAGGGCCATTTGAGATTAAAGGATAAAACTTAGTATTCTTGTACATCATCACTAGAAAACATGTTGCACACCACATTGGGGGTCCTATCTTCAAGGTCAAGGTCATGCTCAATATGATAATTTTCACCTCACTTTCCCTTCTGCTCAATAACTTTAAAGCCATTTAAAGATTTAAGGATGAAACATGGTATACTTATACATCATCGCTAGAATGTGTGTCATGTACCATAGTGGGGGTCTTACCTTCAAGGTCAAGGTCATGGCCCAATATTGTACATTTTCCATCACACTTTGCCTTCTGCACTATAACTTTAAAGCTGTTTGAGATTAAGGGATGAAACATGGTATACATACTTGTACATCATCACTAGAAGGTGTGTCATATACCACATAGACAGTCCTATCTTCAAGGTCAAGGTCATGACTCAGTGTTCTGTGATTTCCAACACACTTTCTTTTCTACATTGTAACTTTACAGCTGTTTGAGATTAAAGGATACAGATTGGTATACATATATGTCATCATAAGCAGGTATTTTATGTAAGACATCATGGGCCTTATCTTCAAGGTCAATGGCATGGTGTTGTATACTGAATTTTACTATTATACTTTTCTTTCCACTCTATAATTTTAGAGCCATTTGAGATGAACGGATGAAACTTGGCATAACTATATTTTATCACAAAGAGATGTTACATACCACAAAATTGGAGTGGGAGTCTTATCTCCAAGGTCAAGGTCACATGTCAATATTTTAGGTTTCAGTCTTATTGCCCATTCAGCCTTCTAACTTAACAGCTGTTTCAGGTAAATGAATGAAGCTTGGTATACTGATATAATGTCACATGCCAACAAGTTGCATTGCATATTTGAAGTCTTAATCACAAGGTCAAGGTCACATGTAAATATTTTAAGGTTTCTTTTGTTTCTGCTTTATATCATAAAAGCTGTTTGAGGCACAGGGATGAACTATGGTACACATATGCTTTTCATTTGATGGCATCTCATGTATGACAGTCAAGGTTTTATCTTCAAGGTCTCTAATCAGTGTTCATTTACCACTTCTCTGCACTTTTCCTCTAATTCCCTTTGAGTCAGGGCAATGAAACTTGGTTGCTTTCCATGTCAGCCTAGTAACTTTACAGCTCTGTGTTAATGGTCATTGTCACATTTCGTTATGGTGAAATTTTGTGACCTCACCATGGTAGGCAGGGGACAAAAATTCACTGAATTTGATTCTTGTCTTATATAGAAGCAGACAGTCTCTTTGAGATTCACAGAATGAATGGTTACCTTACCATGCTATGATGCAAAATTACATAGAATTCACACCATTTCAGTCAAAACAAATTTCTTCACTAGTTCTGCTTCAATAGGCTTTCATCAGGTGTTACTAGCTCACCACACAGGAGTAAAAAAAGAGAAGAAAAAAAACTAAAAACAATAAGCATGGTTGAAGATGCCATCATTGCCAAAACCATATGTTCAAGGAGTTTAAGAAAGCCTATGACCTTCAAGACATCCATTTACCATAAAATCTTTTCATTACTATAAACCCTGCAGCAGCTTCCAACTTAATGTTTCTCTCAAAAGATCCCAAGCCTATGGAAAAATGAATGTTTTGATGCATGCTAGCTACAGTCTTGTTGTCATGACAGTAATTTTATTGGTGAGAACAGTGGGGCTAGGAATAAAAAAACATTTGAATACTAGTTGAGTTTCTGTGTTAGCAGTATGAGAATATTATAATAACACCAGATACTTTATATATTGGTGGAACATCAGAGAAAGTTTATGTATTGGCAGTATGAGAACATTATAAGAACACCAGACATTTTATATATTGGTGTAATGTTGGAAGGGGAGAAATATGTTTGAAACAATTTAATTTTGGAGCCAAGCACCGAAAAGAGAACATGGATGCAAGGTGCCAGCTATATATGAACAATTTTATCATGTGATATAACAGAATCTGTGTTTTTCGGATGAAACTGATCATGGGTTTCCTTGTCTTGGTGCTAATCCCTTTATTGATTGTTTTTCTTACCCTCTTGTTTTTGAAAAAGGATAGAAAAAATAATTAAACATTGAAATTTAAATTATTTTTTATGATGTCATTAAATTGTATCATACCTTATTTTGATGTCATCAAACTGCCATGTGACAACTTGAGAGAACCAGACAAATGAGAAAAGTAAGGATCATAAATCCGCAATATATATCTTTCACCTGCATGAATAAAACTGGTCCAGTCACCTGACCCAAGCTAGCAACACCTTATGAAGGCTATGAGAAGAAAACTGAATTCTAAAAGGCATGAATCCTACTCAATTCTGAAAGGCATCAATTCTACACAATTCTGAAAGGCATCAATTCTACTTAATTATGAAAGGCATGAATTCTACTCAGTTCTGAAAGGCATCAATTCTACTCAGTTCTGAAAGGCATTAATTCTACTTAATTCTAAAAGGCATGAATTCTACTCAATTCTGCAAGGCATTAATTCTACTCAGTTCTGAAAGGCATCGATTCTACTTAATTCTAAAAGGCATGAATTCTACTCAGTTCTGAAAGGCATCAATTCTACTTAATTCTGAAAGACATGAATTCTACTTAATTCTAAAAGGTATCAGTTCTACTCAATTCTGAAAGGCATGAATTCTACTTAATTCTGAAAGGCATGAATTCTACTTAATTCTCTTAGATTGTTGTTTATTTGTCTACTTTTGTTTTGTTTCAGCATGTGTTAGTGATGCCCAATATGGATGACCTTGTCATTCCAATTCTTACACCTGGGATCTCTGCCAGCCATGTGCCTGATGTTGTACTCCCCAAAGGCTCAGAAGTATGACCCACCATGTCAACCAAATTCAACCACAATTACAGCAAGTTGTGGACAAATTCCATGACATGCATACAGACACATCCCACAGCATATAACACAAAGATACAGGCAGTGCCATATATAAACCACAAAAGGGTCTAATTAATTTGGCTTCTGTTGATCAGGCTTTCATTATTATTGGGTATCATGAATGAGAACACTATAACTCATCATTCAAAAGCATACACATTACTATGACAGTCTTGTTAATGTTTTGTTCCTAATTTTTAGTACCCTGATCTGCTGGTGCATAATGCTTAATGTGCCAACAGATTTGGGTCTACACAGTTAGCAGTATGGTGTCTACACTGTTAGCAGTATGGTGTCTACATGGTTAGCAGTAAAGCACTCGGGCCTGACATCATATTTTGTGATGCTGTTAATTTCTTTTGTTTTAGTTTGTATTTTTGTAATCCAGATTTGTGATTGATCTAATACAGATATCAAGGATTGCATACCAAGTGCCATTTTTGACATATTGATGCCGCACAAAGAATAACTAAATGGATATCATAGTATCATAGTTCATCCACTAATAGTGAAAGGAAACAATCAGAAAAACAACACATACCATATATACTCGCGGAAAATGAATACCAACTGCAAACTGCATAGACCCAGATCTGCCGTCGCATAATGCGCCATCAGATCTGGGTCTGTGCAGTTTGTAAGGACTAATAAGTAGAACAAACAACATAGACCCTGATCTGCCAGCACATTATGCGACAGCAGATCAGGGTCTGTGTTGTTTGCATTTGGACCCGGCTTATACACAAGTATAGATGGTAATAGAAATATTGTCTGTGACCTAGTACTGTAATATCTACAAGACTATTGTACATTTCTGTATAAATAGGGCTATTTTTATTTTTGTATTTGTAATATAGATAGCAGGAATTCCACAATTGTATTGGCTCGTGACAAACAATTTTTCTTGAAAATTAATGTGGTGGCCATATATTTGTGAAACTTTAAAAAGAACTATTCAAAGAAGGTATAACAGGTTATAGCAAAAATGAAAACATTTATACACTTAATTATTAAATGTACCAGAAAATGTGTCATTTTCGCTTCAAGATTTACTTTTGCTTCAGTTTTAGTGTTTCCTTCTGTGTGTCATTAGTTTTCTCTCAAATGATTTATTTCAAAAATGATTTTTTTTCTTTCACAAAACTATGCTATAGAATTTCACCCAACAGTAGTATTGTATGCCACTCCACTGTTTGTAAAAATGTATTATTAAATGACAACCAGCAGACTAACTGCCTCAAAAATACTTACACTTAATTAACATGCATTTCTGGTCAAGTCTGACAGTAAAGTTCTGTTTGATCAGTTCTTCAAACAAATGTTGGAGGATGATAATAAAAGCTAGTTGTTGTTACTAGTACCTTTTTCTTTTTAATTAGGGCCTAGGCTACACATATTTTGTTTCAAAAGGTTTATGTGCTGACACACCACCACACAATATGGTTAAAAAGCACATGGTGAGGGACTGACATAATGTCTATAGCACAGACCCTGGGGCAGTCATTCAGTTATAAGCTTACAAGTCCAGGAGATAAGTTTTCACATCATTTTTGTCTTGTGCTTTGTAGCTATATAGTGTTTAAACAATTGGAAAAACATAATGACTAAACATTTGCACTGAATAAATATGGGCACCTTATGTTCAGCGTCCAAAATGTCAAGTTAGCAAACAGTTATTTGAGCTTAGTTGTCAGTTATGTCCAGAAAATATGCCATCTTATGATCTCTGATGGATATAAAGAATGGTAAATTGTTTTATTTCCAGTAATGATGTTCTCGGATTTAGCTGCATTTGAATGGTTATTGAATTTGTCAGCTTCACGAGAGATTTTATTTGTAAGGTTTCAGAATAGGTATCACTTTAACAGTGTATAAAGGCATTGTTGTTAGCATAGACATTGGTGATACAAATTTGTATTACCTCGTAAACATAATTCTCAGAATATGATTGCTCGCTTATTAAGATATAAAATCCAGTATTTTTAAATTATTCTAGTGGGATGTATGAGCTCAAACGAGGTCATAATTAGATCATGTGACTTATAAGCAAGGTGTAAGTAAGTCACATGACTACTGGCAATACACAGCTGGATAACAAATAAATGGCAGACAAACTACACTTCAGAAGTTAAAATGAAGATATCTAATTTATGATCCAGATATATGAAATTATTTTATTATATCTAGAAATGAGTTACTGTGTGGTTTATTTATCAGTAGAACATATCCTCCCATAAGAAGGCTAGATTTTAATTAAACAATACTGATTCATCAGTCATTCTTCAGGATTTGGGGGAGGGGGTGCAAGGGAGGTAACTGCTATAACTAGTGGGCTGTTTGTACACAGTCTTCTGGATAGCCAGCAATGGCAGCTAAGAAAATACTAATATTCAACAGAAAAGTTTATATAAGGTTTATAAGGTAATAAATTGTATGGGATTCAAGACCGTCATAACATTTCATACACCTTGTTAAACTAACATGTAACTGATAGCATCTCTTGGTATTTCCATTCCTCTGAAACTGTAACTTGTACAATTATGAAACTGTAACTTGTACAGTTAAGAAACTGTTACTTGTACAGTTGTGAAACTGTACAGTTGCATTCATCTTAAGGAGTACTAAAACCTGCCAGCAAAATTAGATCACACAGAACTATTTTTCAAATAAGGGTTAAGCATTTATGGTTGTGGATCATCAAATGGCAGAAGAGGCAAGACATCACATTCTGTTTAACTCTGATTTGATTTCTAGTTTTAAGCCCATGTTTTGAAAAGGAAACACAGTTGATGATAGTTTAAGTCCTTTATTGATCAATTCACATCATTATGTCAAAATATTTGAACACAAATACAAATATTTTATTTTTTAATCCTTTTCTACAAATTAAAGTTAATATATTCATGTTTAAGGATTCGTGTCATTGAAATTTTAGCTTCTTTGATTTTAGTTTGGTATTTTTTAGCTCGCCTGGAGAAAGGCCATGTGAATTTATGGTATGGACCTGTGTCCATTGTCCATCCATATGACCACATTTGCTATTTTCATCTTCTCAAACACCCATGTGCCAATTTTGATCAAACTTGGCAGGAATGTTTCTTAGAACATGCTTTATCAGATTGTGTCTGGGTAGGCTCTTCTAGCAACAGTGTGGTTTCCTTAGCAAATGGAAAACCTATTTTTGAATCTTCTTTATAAGGCTTGAACCAATTTTGATTAAACTTGGTAGGAGTGTTTCTTAGAACATGTTTTAGCAATATTATGTCCAACTTTTCTCACCTCACAATGGTGTGGCTTCCATAGCAACCATATGGAAACCTATTTTTGACTTGTTCTCAAGAATGGCTTAGCCAATTTTGATCAAACTTGGTAGGAATGTTTCTAAGGATACACTTTACCAAAAATTGCATCCATGGTGGCTCAACTGGCAACAGTGTGGGTTCCTTGGCAGCCAGGTGGAAAATCTATTTTCAGCTTCTTCTCCAGAATGGCTCAGCCAGTTTTTATCAAACTTGGTAGGAATTTTTCATTGGATATGTTCTACTAGAATTATGTTCAGGATGTAGGTTCTCCTAGCAACAATGTGGCTTCCATAGCAGCCAGGTGGAAAAACTATTTTCAGTTTCTTCTCCACAATGGCTGAGCTAATTTTGATCAAATTTGTAATGAACAATTCTTAGGACATGCTCTACCAGAATTTGTGTAGAGCAGAATCCCTTAGCAATGGTGTTGATTCTATAGCAACCACATAGAAAACCTATTTTTGACATTTACTTCACAATGGCTCAGTCAATTATGATTAAACTGGATAGGAATGTTCCTTAGGATATGCTGTGCCAGAATTGTGTTTGGGGTGGCTCTGCTAGTAACAGTGTTGCTTCCATAGCAACCAGGTTGAAAACTTACAAATTATATTTTCCATCAAGTACAGCTATTATTACTAATATACAAAAAAACTTCATAGAATGACTTTTTATCCAAAAGTGCCTGACGATACCAGACCAGATTTGATAGGTTGGGTCCTACCAAGAACACCTTTCATAGTCATATAAAAGATACCAATACAACATCTAGTTCAGCTGAAGTTACTCAAAGTAGAAAAACAATTAACATGTCAAATACCAGCCATTTCAACCAAATAGCTAAAAATGATTCACCCATGTTTTGGTGACTTTCAACCCAAGTTTCCATTTATATTACTACTACATTTACCTTATAGAGCAATATTTTCTAGATGGGCCTCTTTTTTCACAATGTAACAGCACATCAAAGTTCTTACTGTTACTTATAAATATTCAAATATAACAATGACTTATTATTTCGTGTATTTTGTGCTTTGATATTTATAATGAGCTATTTAAAGTGGTATTGACCGTGGTCTCATTATTGTCTACCATTTAAAAGCTGTGCAATCTTTCCTTTAAACTGTGAGAATATATGCTTCATATTTTGACTGACATGATTATTTTCAGCTATTTACATGTGATCATGTTTGCAAAGAGGGCTTCATTATTATTTGATAGAAGTGCAATTAATACAGTAATATATATGGTGTATTTATACACCTTATGAGTATTCCCTATACATTTAGGTGTCGTATGTACTTGATTGCCTAATACATACTTGTTTGTGCCCTGTTCATGAATATGTAATATATATGTATGTGTCTGTATGTGTGAAAATGGCCTTAAATGAAAAATGACAAGAATTTTTTTTTTTTTTTTAAAGCAGCTAAATTTCCTGTTGAGTACTTTTACAGGTGGTTTAATTGTCAAATAGAGTTTGAATCTTTCACATAACACCAGAAATGATAATAAGTAATACACAGTTACATTTCTCAATGAAGACTACTGATGGAAACAGGGAAAGTGGTTTGAATCTGGATGTGGTCTGATTCAAGGAATAATTTTTGTTCTTTAACGAAGTAAATGGGAATGACCAAACTTTATTATTATTTGGGAATGGTTTCTTTTCAGAGTTTACTGTATTATATTTTTGTAACTCGCATCAAAATATTAAATGGTATGAGTGCGAAATATATCAGCTTTATATGTTAATTTTGATGGGAAATTGACATGTTCATGGTCAATCTGTGCTTCATTGCGACTGAAATGGACTGTACATAGATCATCTCTAAAAGCTACATGTAAAGCAATTCACATAATACTCAGCCATTTCTGCCCAATGTTTGCATAAAGATTGTTGCTGAATTATATATTGAAACTGTTAAAGAAAATTTTGTTTTTTATTGTAATTAATATGATAATAAGTAATGAGAACATGGTTCATAGGTCAAATGCTGGATTTTACTAGAGCCTTCAGATAACATTGCTTCCCAAGAACATTATTTTCTATCCAGTTTGTAACATTGACACATTTTTTAAAATTCTGTTACATAATATTTGGAAAGTTTTTCAAGATGGGTGCTAATTGCCAAACCCTTTGTGCAGTGTACATTATCAAACCAGCTTGGTGGAAGCTGGATATAGCAATCACATTGGTATCTAGGTGCAGGTCTGTATGTCCATACATCCATCTACATCCTATATTAAGGTCAGTGTTAAAGTTTTCAAATTAAACTCAGTACTACAGTTCTTTATTTTGTAGATAAGAAAAGGGTGGGCTCATCATAAAGGAAACCTCTTGTTTTGTAAATTCTCTTGTTGTTTACATTTTGTCATCATGCAGTTAGTTTGTCTTTCTGTCATTACCTCACCTGGCCTAAAGGTCAGCTGAACTTATGGAATAACCCTGCATCTGCCCTGCACCATCCATTTTGCATCCATTAACATTGGCCATTTTCATCTTCTCAAAAGTTACTAGCACAGTTTTAACCAAATTTTGCAGACAGAATCCTGACATAAAGGGCTTTCAGATTTATATAAATGATGCTGATCTGCCATCATATATGGCTGCTAAAAATAGAAAAACCTTTTTAACAACTTTTTTTTATTAAAAAAAAATGCTTAACAGAATTTGATTAAATTTGACAGAAAGCATCCTGGCTTTCAAGTTATATATATATATATATGATGCCAATCCACAATCAAATATGGCCACTGTTACTAAAAATAGAAAAACCTTCAAACAGAGTCTTTAAAAAAACCATCACAGAATTTGACCAAATTTAACAGAAAGCATCCTGGCATAAAGGATTTGCAAGTTTGTACAAATGATGCCAATCAACCATCTATTATAGCCACCATTACTAAAGATAGAAAAACTTTTAAGCTACTAATCAAAAACCACTCAACAGAATTTGACCAAATTTGGCCCTGGCATGAAGGGTTTTCAAGTTTGTACAAATGATGCTGATCTACCATCAATTATGGCAGCCATTACTAAAAATCGAAAAACCTTTCACAACTTGGTCTCAAAAATTGGTCAACAGAATTTGACAAAATTTGACAGAAGCATCCTTGCTTAAAAGTCTTTCAAATTTGTATAAATAATGCTGATCTGCCATCAAATATGGCCACCATTGCTAAAAATTTAAACAACTATGTCTCAGAAAACTGATCAACAGAATTTAACCAGCTTTGACAGAAAACAACCTGGCATAAAGGACTTTAAATACTGGACAAATCATGCTGATGTGCAATCAGTTGTACATGAAAATACAAAAAAAAAGAGAAACCTTGAAACAGTTGTTTTATAACATTTGCAATCAACAGCACTGAAAGAAATTTCTACAGAAATCATCCACTGACCCAGATTTCTTGACCAACTGCTTTTGGATTTTTCAGTTAGGCAGATGTGAGCCAGATGAACAATATCAGGTCCACTTGAACCTCTTATTGAATCTACTGTTGGGCACAATTTTAATGCTTTCCGAAAATCACTAGCAAGCAGTACAGAATTTTATTTAAATCCAGTATATTCCAATGTTGTTAACTATGTAGGATTTTTTTACACGTCTTAAGGTGGGCGTATTAAGTTGTGACACTGTCCATCTGTGCCTTTATATGTCTGTCTGTCCAGCCATTAACATTTGTTTCTCCAGCCCATGTCTTTGTAATGGTTGAAGAGATTTTCACGAAACTTTGCCCAGATATTGATCATGACTAGACAGGTTGTCACATACCATAACCAGGTTCCCTGCCTGATGGTCAGGGTCACAGCAAATGAAAATGCAATTCTTTGACTTGTATCCTTGTCCAGATTATAACTTTTGAACCAATGAATATATTTGAATGAAACTTTAGCCAATTAACTATCATATATAGAGAGTGTGTTACATCTCATAGCTATACACTTGCCTCAAGATCAAGGTCATGGCAAGGGAAAATTGTAATTCTGTGACTTGTTTCCTTGTCCGAATATAACTTTTGAACCACTGAAGATATTTTAATGAAACTTTAACAAATTATATATCATGTATAGACAGTGTGTCATATACCATGGCCATGCCCCCTGCCTTAAGGTCAAGGTCACATTATGTAATTATGTGATTTGTATCCTTGTCTGGAGAAATAGTTTTCAAACCACTGAAGATATTTTAATGAAATTTTAACCAGTTTTATATTATGGCTAGACAGTGTGTCACATACCATAGCTATACCCCCTGCCTCAAGGTTAAGGTCATTAGAAGGAAATTTATAAATCAGTGGCCTCTATACATTTACTAGTATAATTTTTAAACCAAAGAAGGCATTTTAATGAAAATTTAGCCTTTTGCATATTTTGAACTGACAGTTTCTCACATATTCAGTCATACCAACTGCCTCAAGGTCAGAGTTACCACAAGATATAATGTAAGTCATGCCCTGTTTCCTTATCTAGGCTGTCACTTTTTAACCCCTATAGATACTTTGATGAAACTTTACCCAGGCCCACACCTTAGCATATAGTTGTTAAGTCTTTAGCTCTAAGGTCAAGGTCATTAGTCGGAAAAGATGTCTCATGTGCTGTTTGCAGTATTCTTGTTCTGAGATTAACCTGATGCATTTAAATTAAAGCCCATAATTGTGCTTCTTATATCATGATTCTCTTTGTCACATTTCATAGAATGAAAGAGAATGAGTTTGTCATTTGTTCATTATCATAATAATTATAAAAAAGTCAGTCAATTCAATTCAGATTTTTGCACACTAAGTTCACTCAATAAATGTACAACAAAAAAATTAAATTTGCAGTCAGTTAGCATGTAATCCTTTTTGTGTATATTTGGATATAGTGTGGAGCAAAGTGTAACAGACTTAAGGACAAGGATTAAAAATAGTCTGACAAATTGTATAAATCACTTTTGACAACAGGTGACATCTAGGGAAGGTCTCTTATGTTGAAGACAAGAGAGATGTAAAACACAAGAACAATATAAGGAACTACTCAACCTAGCATGTGCTGCGTCCAAAGATTGAACCCTGTATCATAGAGAGGGAAAAAAGAACATGATCAACGCAATGATATCCAGATCCAAATATAAGTACTGTTGAGTTTTTCTGTTTTGTTTTGAGAACGTTTGTTATTAATTAATTTAAAAGTGTTTATAATTACTAGTTGATGTTTTTTGCTGATTTCCATTTTTTTTTTTAAAAAAAAAAGTGTATCCCAAGATTTTCTCATGATCAGTATTAGATTATTATATATATTCTGTAAAACAGGTACCTCTGTTTCATGTACAATTTTGAATCCTTATTACATTTTCTCTGCTTTTTGTTGCATGTTATATTATTTTGATTTTTACTGTACAATAATCCCAGTTCACAATATAAATTTTATCTCACCTCTATAAAGTAGAGTCGGCTATTGTACTCTCCCCTCACTGAATGTCACCTATTCTTTCTTCCTAGGTCCTAGGCAACAATTTGGAGTGAGTTTTCTAGCAACCCATGGGAGGGGGCTATCTTGCATGTACATTAGGTACCCTTATCACAAACATAGGTCACTGTGACCTTTATTTAAAACTTCATTGACTTTTTTTGAATATTGTGGTTTAAGTTTAATTCTCAAGCTCTGTTCATGCTAGAATCATCAAACTAAATGATTTTATGTCTCTCTGTCAGTACCACACCCATACCACAAAAGATTGTCACTATATTTCGCATTTTACTGGCTTGTGTCAAGTTTTTGCATTTTGCTCATGACCAAATAGACTTGTGTACACTGTATATATTTTTGTATACATAGATTCATAAAACTTGGTGAGGGCATGCATCTTGATGAGTACTTCACTTTTGTCACAAAATTAGGTCACTGTGACCCACATTTTGTGCTTCACAGGCTTTGGTTAAAGTTTGTATATTAAGTTTCTTCCTCAAGCTCTGTTCATGGTAGAATCATAAAACTAGATGATCGTATCAAACTAGATGATCATATGCATCTCTATTAGTACCACATCCTTAAAACAAAAGAAGGTCATGATGACCTGCATTTCACATTCTATTGGCTTAGGTTAAGTTTTTGTATTTACTTCATAACCAAATAGGTTTTTAGCACCCTGTATACATACTGTTAATTCAAAGATTCATAAAACTTGGTGAGGGGAAGTATCTTGATGAGTACTTCCCTCCTTAAAGTAGGTCATTTTCACCCATGTTTCATTCTTCATTGACTTGGGTTCAGTCTCAAGCACTGTTCATGCCAGAATCATCAAACTAGGTGATTGTATGGCATATCTGTTAGTACCACACTGTTACAGCAAAAGAAGGTCATTGTGATCTACATTTCACATTTTACTGGCTTAAGTTCAAGTTTTGCATTTAGCATATGACCACATTGGTTTTCTATCTACTGTATACTACTGTTATACCTGGAATCATGAAACTTGGCAAGAGGATGCATCTTGATGAGTACTATGTCCTCATCTAAAAGTAGGTCACTGTGACCCATATTTCACATTTCATTGACTTTGGTTCAATTTATAGACCAATGGTCAAGGTCGCTGGACATAAAACTGCAAAGTTGTGTAAATTTTATATCTGTAATAGCTAGTCAGTCAGGAGAATCAGCCATTCTTGTGATGGCTATTTTTTAAATTTACCAGTTTGATTTACAGTTAGAAATATTTGATTTACAGTATTCTATGTTTTAAGCATATCAAGGTATGACAGTTATATTTTTAAAGAGAACTAGAAATGCAACCATAGAACACAAAAGCCTCATCACAAGGACCTAATGCAAAACTTTACCAGAGATATGTATAGGCAGATGTGCAATTGTAACTAATAGCCTTTTTGATATTCATGTTATGGTGTAAAAATCATTGGTTATGTGACTGCAGAATGAATCATAACAGTTCAAGTACCCTTAGTAAATTATTGTTTTGTAAGGTGTTTTTATTGGGTTACTGTCTCATGATTGCTGCGGTATTTTGTATGGCAGGTTATTTGTTTTATGCCCCACCAAAGCATTGGTAGGGCATAATATAGTGTTACCCTTGTGTGTCCATCACATATTAAGTTTTGCGTTTAGGTCAATTTGAGGCACTGTGGTGGGGCATTCATGTTCAATGAACACATTTTTTAGTTTTTTGTATTTTGAAGAGCATAGCTTTGTTTTGAGTTTTCAGCTTCAAGACACAATGAATGATGGCCAATAAATTGAATAATGAAAATAACCATTGAATATGGTGATAACTATAACTTTTCAAAGCCCTCTTCTTTGTCTATGATAAATGAGATTATGTTCTTTTCTAATGAAGGAACAAATTTATGTTTCAGTCTATTAGAACAATGCTTCCATTATGAAAATGTAGCTTACCTATCTTTAATTATGGTAACTTTTGTATTTATCTCCGATACCTTTCAGTTGTATAGAAAACTTAACCTTTCAACATTGATGGCTGAGTTTGTGAACAATTTCCACAAAATGTAAGGTTTTATAACTCTTGCGTATTAAGTTGCCAGAGTATGCAGATTATTTCCCTTGTTGCCAGGTAGATAGTAAAGCATTTCATTTGAATATGCATTTTTAATATGTATGTTTATTGATTCATTTGTAGGGGTGAAACGATTCATCGATGTATCGATAATTGTGCCATCTATTGATACAAGACGTGAAGATTCTATAAAAAATGGTACTTACCTTATACAAGTTACTTTAATCTTCAGCAGTCATGAATAGTTTATTAGTCATTTGCCTTTCCATTCTTTAAATTGAGAATATATCAGAGATAACCACTGTGGGCACCGGCACTCGTTTCTGTCAGTAAAAAAGAACAACTATTGACAACAGCCACTCCCTTTCTGCAAATTAACACAAGGTGACTAACTCGCGTGGTACGAAATCAGCCCCCCTCACCGATTCCATGCTAAATTTTTATTCCATTGCTATGTTAAGCCAGCGAGTCTGATAACATATATCAACTTAAAGGAGACATTCAAAACTTGTTCCCATTGTACAATTTAAGTTTGTATTGATCATTTAATAACTACTTGTACACAAAGTTTCTCTGTTGCTTCATATATCGTCCACTTGGATCGAATTTGGAGGCCTACACTTCCAGTGTCAGACAGTGAAAAATGCTACTTTTAGTTCTGATTGGTGGTTATTGTTTGTTCCAGTTCAGGGTAAACAATAGCAACCAATCAAAACTGAATGTAGCTTATTCACTGCATGACACACCGGAAGTGTAGGCATTCAAACTTGTCCAAGAAGATACAAAGCAACAGAGAAACTTCACATAAACGTGGCTATTAAATGATCAGTAAAGTACTTAAATCGTATGTGGGGAACATGTTTAGAATGTCTATTTACATTGATATACCTTATCATATCTGAAAAAATGTCTGCAGGAAATTTGCATTGCAGAGTAACTAAATCATAAAAAACTTGTAATTTGCAGAAAATTCTGCTGTCATAATGTGACTATATTCTAAAAGCAATTTTGTTTTTGTCTAGAAGGAAATGGATAATTTGGTTTGGTGAAATAAGGATATTCAACTTCTTGTGGGTTTCTCATTGAGAATCACTATCAAGGTGCAGCTAGTGGATTTTTCAATGTCTCTAACAATCAACCTGGAATTTTCTTCATTTGATGTTACATGCTAACATTCTAACATTAATTTTCAAGACAGTTTTAAATTTTATCATGATTTACAACTTCATATTTATGTATGTATGTAGTGCTTTACAGCACCTCAGCACAAAAGTGGCTGTGTAGTGCCAACAAAAGGTTAAGTTCCAAAAATATAAACATGCTTGTTTTGTATGTCCAAGTATATGTGGGTAGAATGGTCCAAGATTGCTTATTTCATGTACAAAATATGAACTTGTGATATATGTGATCCTAATATTTGCCTTTGTAATTATTTATGTGCAGTCCTCTGTGACTACCAGGAGATATTATGCTTTGATATATAAAACTACATTTAAAAAAGAAAAAAATCTTTGTTCATTTTCAATTCGTGATGTGTCATCTAATCATTGCACAAACTTGTTATTATGTTATGATTCTTAATAATGATGAATTTATATTGTTTTTCTCTGCTTGTTTATGATTGCTTGTTACATGTATTATGTTCATTGGATTGATCTCCAATGTGGATATTGAGGATATTCAATAAACTCATTGCTATAACTGCATAATTGTGATATACTTGTGTTTCATTACCATACTCATACAATTGACCCAGCAAACAGAAGATAACCATGCCACAACAGATTCATGTGACTGTTTCCTAGCTGCTATGCCTGCACTTGGACATCCACTTAAGGCGTGACTTTGCACTAGACTTTGTTTTTGTGCCTTATCAATCAATGCAAGGTATACTTTCATGCTAATACTTTCATGCTTGGGTAGGGAAGGGTATTTTTGTTTAGCGACAAATATAATTTTCAACAAAATTCTCTTACAAAAGTCACTAGAAGGTGTTGTAAATCGCAAAAAAATCTAGTATAAACTACCGGTATATCTTTTTGTAGATAGTCTTATTGAGGCTTCTAAAGGTTTGAGCCCTAATCAGTACTATGAAAATCACATAAAATAATTAAATCAGAAAACATCTGACTGGACAATGATGCTATGCAATCTTAACAAGACCTATAAATACATGTACCGTATTATAAAGCAACATGTGAATAGCATTCATCTCTTTGTGGTCATGGATTCCATTCATTTATCTTTTAATTTGTGATATAGTCACAAAACATCCATGATTTAAAGTAAAAATTTATTCCACGCAAATTTCAATTCTGGCTCCACTGATAAGCTGGCCAGCAAAATAAAAAGGTGAAAAAATATAACATTAAATCGTTCTTTTTGTCTCTGCGCATTTGTGCATGTGTTTGTGTTTATTTTTCATTATTTATAATTGTCTTAAAAGAGTGAAAGCTATTACAGATATTTACATCATAGTTGGCACCTTTGAAGTTAAATGGTTTAAAATTTCAGGCTTGCCTCCATTATAATAAATTAGAAATAGCATAGATTTAATTTTAGCTCTATTGGTTATAGACCAGAAGAGCTTATACGACAGCCTTTTGTCCCTCATCTGTTGTCCGTTGGCACAAGTTTGTTATCACTTACTCCTCCTAAACTACTTCAATGATTGCCATGTTACTTAACACACACATTCATCCCATGGTCTACATGGTCTTAAATGAAAATGACATGGGGTTTTCACTTCTTATAATGTTTAGTTGGTCCTAAATGAAATTGGTACTGCTCGGACATCCAATATGGCCACCACACTGGCTATCTTGAAAACCTTGTTGTCGCTGCTTCTTCAGAATGGAAAGTCATATTGACATGGGGTTTTCACAGCAAGACTTCTTATAATCTGACATCCAATATGGCCACCATGGCAGCATCTTGAAAATCTTAATATTACTAATCCTCCTACCATATCAACATAGGGTTTTCACTAGAAGACTTCCTATGGTGTCTGGTTGGTACTAAATGAAAATGTTGCTGACCTGACATCCAATATGGCCACCATGGTGGCCATCTTGAAAATCTTATCGCTTCTACTCCAGAATGGATGGCCATATAAACATGGGGGTTTTCACCAAAAGACTTCCTATGCTGTCTAGTTGGTCATAAATGAAAATGCTGACAATCTGACTTCCAGTATGGCCACCATGGCAGCCGTCTTTAAAATTTTTATATCACTACTCCTCCTAAACAGAAAGTCATATTGACATAGGGTTTTTACCAGAAGACTCCTTATGGTGTCTGGTTGGTCCTAAATGAAAATGTTGCCACTCAGACATCCAATATGGCCACCCTGGTGGACATCTTGAAAACCTTGCTATTGCTACCACTCCTGAATGGATGGCCATATCAACATGGGGTTTTCACCAAAAGACTTAGATTTACACATAATTTGATGCGTGAAAAAAGGCAATATCATCATGTCTCAAGTCATATACATAATGGAAAACTCAGATACTAGTAGTAGCTATCAGTGATTTGTATTTTCAGACTGCTCTACTTATTCATGGGACAGGTTATAATGAGCCATTCACTGTTCTCTTGTTTATAGTGAAAAACTGCACCACTGTGTGGGGTTGGGGGGGGGGGAGAATGCTACCAGCTAATTATAAGATTTCAGTCTGCATCATCCCATCAGGAGCCTGACCCCAGTAACCTGAGCTATGACCTCTCTCTGATCAACATGAAAGTGAAAGTGAACCAGTTATTTTATTTTTATTTTTAGGCATATAACCTACTTCTTAATTTAAAATAATAATTTTTTTAAGTATATATGTTGGGTTTCTCAATATGCATGTATTTTATACAGAAAGATCAAACACTATCTTAAGTAAAGAGATAAAAGAGCATAGAGATTTTTATATAACTTTGGCAGTGAAATTTTATATTTGTTTGCTTGTACATTTTTTTTCTTCAAAACTCATTAAATTTTGTTTAACTTTTGGAATTATATTAGACTTCTGGATAAAGTGTACAGAATATTTAATAATAATTTCTTCAAGTCTAGCATTGTCAGTTGCTCATTCAAGAAAAGATGCTGCTTAAAGACAAAGTTTACATATGTAGTTGTAGTTCCTTTGCTTTCAGAGGAAACATCTCAGAACATTCACACATTAGATCTATTAGGGCAAAACCGGATTTACACATCTGAAACATGTAATAGATAGAAAACCATTGCAACAGCCACGTGTTTGACTGTTGAGACTAAAATGAACCTTGACATTTTAAATTACACACACACACACACACACACACACATACATGAACAAAACAAAAACGGAAGAGTATCAGGACATCAAAAACACTCCATCCCAACTAGGCCCCCCTCCCCCTCCCCGCTCTCCAAAGTGTTGGCACTCAGTCCAGATGAAATATTGGTTGCAAATAAATGTGTTGATACTACTGTTTGGACTTCTGAAAAATCTGTTCAAGTTGCTTTACCAACACCATCAATAGAGAGTTTTCAAACATCAGATCAAGTCGTTAGACCTTACAAAACTGTCCAAAGACTTCATGATTCTGATTTCAATGTGAGGAGAGGAATATGAAAAGAGTTGTCCTGAGCATTTGAAATTAAATCAATATCCCTTCCTTTCCAATAAAAACCAGTTGCTAATTACAATGTACAAGTTGAAGTGCAGTTAATAAGTTACTATAAATGCTCAGCAATTAAATATATTTTCTACAAAGTGAATCCCTGCTTTTCTATTTCAGGATTCATCTTATATATAGGAAATACAAGTTATTTGATATAGCAGTGCAACTTTCCAAAGTCAGGAAACAAATACCAAAACAAGTAAAAACTACATATCCAGCTCTTGGAAAAACGTCAAATTATAAAATGGACATATTGATTTTACATTATAACCCAAACTGCTCAGAACACTGACAATTAATAGAGCAGCACTGATTTGACTTTGAAGTTGAACATTCTAAGCTTTGGTTTCAGGTGGATGTTATCATTCCAACAGATTGCCCTGAAAGTGGTAAAGGCATGGTGTGCTGTGGCAATCCTAGCCTTAGCGTCCTTATCTGTTCCTCATGACTTGTTCACAGTGCTGCCAAGGTATGTGAACTTGTCAACATCCTCAATGGCTTGGCCCTCAAAGAAAATCTGTGCATCCTGGTTTATTTTGACTCCCAGTCATTTTGTCTTATCAACATTGATCACCAAGCCTGTAGTGCGGGCTACAGTATGTAGGTTCTCTGCCTTTAATTGCATGTGCTGGAGTGTGTGTGACAGCAGTCCAATATCATCTGCAAAGCCCAGACCTTCCAGTTTTTGAGTCAAGGTCCGCTGTATTCCTCGTGGTTGGTCCATTGCCATCTTCATCGCTCAGTCTATCACCAGTGAGAAGATCATCGGTGAAAGTAAGCATCCTTGACTGACGCCATTGTCAAAAGAGAAAGAAAGAGACAAGTCTGTGTTGTCTATGACATGACAGGTCGTGCCTTTGTAGAGGCACTGGATCCGCATGACAATCTTTCCTGGGATGCCGTAGTACCTCGGGATTTTCCAGATGGTGCAGCTATCCACCATGTCAAATGCTTCCTGTATGAGCTCGTCCTTGGTAATGGGTTCTATGTTGATGTTCAGATCCTCTTCCTCTTCTATGATGAACAAGCTGCTGAAATGTGCTCTGCGGTTTCGCTCAGGATATTCCCATCCTTTCCGCGTACATGCTTGTTTACGTTGGTTGTAGTTGCCGTGTGATGTTGCAGAGGGTCCTCGAGTCATTTATTTTCTCAGCTTTCTGGGCATCTGTGGCAATTTGGTGGCAAAGTTCCCACTTATGTTTCCTCGCGCTCTTCATGGCTTGCTTATTCTTTGTCTTGTATTTCTCCTGAAGACGCTGTTTCTGTGCTCTGGTCTTTGCCTGTACAAGTCTCTGCTTGATTTCTCGTCTGTCTTCAATCTTCTTGATTGTATCTTCTGATAGCCAGCTCTTGAGCTTCCGTCTCTTGAGTCCCAGCATCACCTCACAGGTTGACGTGAATGTGCTTCTGACTCGTTCCCACTTTTCTATGGAGCCATCATCAAGGTCAGCAAGAGCCTGGAATCTGTTGAAGAGAGAAATAGCAAACTACTCTTGTTTCTCAACAGTCGTGAGCCTGGAGGTTTCGTATCGTGGGTGTTTCTGCAGGCCAGTATTCTGTATCGTTCTGATTCTGGTCTTCAGTTTTGCCATCACCAGCGCATTGTCTGAGCCAGCATCTGCTCCTGAACATGTTCTCACATCCATCAGAGCCCTCCTTCATCTGCGGGAGATAGCCAGGTGGTCAATCTGATTCTCTGTTGCTGAATCTGGGGATTTCCATGTAACCTTGTGGATCCTACTATAGGGAAAAAAAGGTCCCACCAATCATAAGGTCGTACAGCCAACGTAAGTCAGCAAAGAGCTCTCGGTTGCCATTCATCTCTCCTAGTTCATCTTTACCCATGATGAGTTCCCGTATGATGTTGTCGCTGCTCACTTTTGCATTCATGTCGCCCATCACAAGTGTGACGTTTCTCTTTGGTACTCTGTCAAACACTCTCTACAGTTGCTCATAAAAATCCTCATTGGCTTCCTGGTTTGCAAGGTTCGTTGGAGCGTAGCACTGCACAATGGTTATCTTTTGGAACTTTGACTCGAAGCGGGCTGTCAAAATCCTCTCGCTGACTGTCCCAGTCCATCAGGCTTCTTTTTGCTTTCTTGCTCAACATCATTCCCACTCCGTTCCTGTGTTTGTCGTCCGCGTTGTACGGTCCTGAGTAGAGGAGGAGATGTCCTGATGCCAATGTGATTTGGCCTGATGTTCTCCATCGAACTTATCTCAGTCCTAGAATTTTCAACCTGTACGTGTTCATCTCTTTAGCAACATGTAATGTTTTCCATGTCTCGTACAATGTACTCACATTCCATGTTCAAATCCTTGTAACAGTCTTGGTGGAGAGAAGATTTGTCGGCAAGTCAGCTCCCTCTCTCAAATCTGATTAGTTCCTCGATAATGATGGAACAACTGATTATCTACTGATGTAGCCCTGTAATTAAAAACAGCGACATGCATTAGGGTTTCGTTATTCCACGTGGATTTACAAGTTGTCAAACATAGGATTTGATACAAAAATATGCTGTACTGACCACAGGAAGATCCCTTAAACCAACCTAAAGTGAGATTAGATCCCATACCACCCAACATACCAATACAGGTTTGGAGCTGATTTACCGGATTAGTTCAATTGCACAGAAAACATTATGGTAAAACTACACAAACTGTCACATCGTGAAACCCCCTGAAGACTCAGAGATGTAGAATAGGCCTGATGCGCCCTCCTGCATGTCGTAAGAGGCAACTAATGGAGGTTGGAGCTGTGGCGGCTCGGTGGTTAGTGTGCCAGACTCGCGATCAAAAAGGTACGGGTTCGAATCCTGCTATCGGATCAGCCTAGGTCAGATACCGTGATTTCTTATTGGGCATGGCACTTTGTTCAAATGCTTCGTCACTAAATAACCTTGTTGTGCTGCTGTGCCGTAAAACACTAAACCAAACACACCGTGAAAGTTAAAACCGGATCTGATCCTTGTGGATGTCTGACATCAGTTAGTAATATTTTCGGTGGCTATGTGTCTGACAGAATTTTTCAGCAAATCTGTATGGAAGTCATTAAGAATATCCGGAAAAAATACAAGTCGTTTGAACAAGTTTATTCGTTTAGAAGACTTCACGTCTCGTTTTAACGACTTTTGAACTCGTTTGAATGAGTTTAGAACTCGTTTGAACGATTTTGTAAGTGGTTTGAATGAGTTAAGAACTTGTTTGAATGACTTCAAACCTCGGCTGAACGAGTTTAAATCTCATTTGAACGACTCTTTGAAACTCGTTTGAATTAGTTCAGAAATCGATGAAACGACTTTAAATCTCGTTTTAACAAAATATTGTTTTCATTTGAACAAATTTTAAATTCTTTTTAAAAAAAATTGCAAATTGTTTTAACGACTCTTACTCGTTTGTACGACTTTAAATCCTTTTTGAACTAAATCTGTATTTATTTGAATGAGTTGGCAATTCTTTTGAACGAGTTCTTTCAAAGGTTCCAACATGATATTAACTCTTTCAAAAAGATAACTGAACTCGTACAGACAAATTAAAATCTTGTTCAGGCGAGTTAAAATATCATTCAAACGGGGTATAAACTCCTACAAACAAATTTTGCAAGTCGCTCAAATGACTTAAAATTCATTTAAATGAGTTAATTAGTCGTTTAAGCAAGTTAAATAACATTCCAACAGTCGTTCAAAAGTGATTCACACACAATGTGTCCAAACGACTTCAAAAACTTGCTCAAACGAGCGTCGTTACATTTAAGGTATTTCGACAAATTTAACAAGTCGTTAAAACGAGTTTTTTAAAGTCGTCTGTACGACTTAAACATTTGTCCGAACCAGTTTAAACTCGTTCAAACGTCTTTTAATTTTTTGGGATGTCCTAAATGGACTTCTACGGAAATCCATTTAGGACATCAGGAAAAAAAGTCGTTTAAACAAGTTTAGAACTCGTTTCGAAGTCGTTTGAACTGCTTTGAATCTTGTTTTAACCTTTTAAATTCGTTTTGAACGAGAATTTGACTCGTTTGAACACGTTTGAAGGTCATTCAGATGAGTTTAGAATTCATTTTAACAAGTTCTGAAGTAGTTTGAACAACTTTAAAACTCATTTGAACGACTTTAAACTCGTTTCAACGAGATTTTTCACTCAGTTTAACGAGTTTGAAAGTAGTTTTGGATAAGTTTAGAACTCGTTTCAAAGACTTTGAATTTCGTTTCAAAGATTTTTTAAACTAGCTTGAACGTGTTAAAAACTCGTTAAAACAACTTGTACTCTCGTTTGAACAAGTTCTAAACTCGTTTAAACGGTATATTCAAATTCCTTCAAACGAGATTTAAAACGACTTCAAAACTCGTTCAAATGAGTTTAAAAAGCAATTTAAACGAGATTAAAAGTCTTGCAAACAACCTCAAAGGTCACTCAAATTAGTTCTCGTTCAAAAGACTTTTTAACTCGTTCGAAACGAGTTATAATTTAGTTCAATCGAATTATACAAAAGTCGCTCAAACGTGATATAAAGTCGTTAAAACGCCTTTGCAACTTTTTTTTCCCCGTTATGTCCTAACGGGACTTTCGTAGGATTTGAGTAGTTCAGCGATTCAATGGGTTTAATGCAATCATTGTGGATTACGGATATTGATTCATGGTCTAATCCAAGAACCGGCGTTGAATTGATAAGACCGGATTTTATTTAAAGGAAAAAACAGTCAGTTTGAATGTTTAGATAAAGTAACCTAGCTCGACACATAATTAGAAGCCGCGGTAGCTCAATAACCGCCCCGGCTAGCATGGGTCAGTTGTCTCGGTGTGACCTTGGGAAAGGTACTTACTTCCCATTTCATCAGCATGATATAGCCAATAATGTGTTTAAAGTGCCGTTAAAACCAACAGAAACAACAACAACAACAACAAAAGTAACACATATTTGTGATTGAAAAATGCCAATGTTCAATTGCAACAGTATGCAGTATTGGGGAAAAAGAATACATATGTTGTACCTGACACTTATTAATGAAATTCTCTGTGTTTGCACTCTTCTAACAACTTCTGAAGTTCCACTAAGACATTGACAATCTGAAATTATAAATTTAAATCCAAGAATTGCAGAAGCTATTTCTTGATCGTAGAATATCTCTCTCTCTCTCTCTCCAAAATTTGTCCCAACCCAGTTATTGTCCTGTAATATCCATTCTATGAGGATGACACCAGTATCTACGTGAAAGACTACAATATCACAGACTGAAGCTCTGATACAACAATATTAATGAACCTGTACTTGTGGGTGCCTTTCAATCTGTTGTTAACTCCAGGAGAAGTGGCAGATGTTCCTGAGACATAATATCTTTTTAGTGGATACAGTTTAAAATTAATTAGTTTCGAAAATAGATTTAAATTTACATGTCAGTAGGCATTTAACTTTAACGAGACCCTCTGTTCAGTCTGGATCTATAACTATACCGTCAGGAGATGCTGCTAAAAAAAAACCTTTTCATTACATCACACGACCAGACTTCCTAACTGTGATACTTTCTCTATGTGATTGACGCTTTTGTTCATAATTGTCTAAAGAAACTGCTTCGTTTTCAGTACCAAAGCGATTGCTACTGAAGAACAATGTGTGTTCAAAATTTAATTTACACTGGTTGCTGCACTTGTTTTCCCAGTTTATGTGATCACGATGGTAATTTCATGCTGTCACCTCGTACTGTCTATCCTCAAACGATGTCGTCGATACGGTTTGTTATTTAGGAACCATCTCAATGCCCGTAGTTTGGTCTCGACGTATATTAAAAACAGACGTAAACTTTTGCATGTTTTCTTCTTTAGTGGACTGTGATTCTTTAATTTATATACTTTTAGCCTGCAGTTGACTCGCATGGTCTCGCACTGGGTACTGGACTTTGATAGTAGATGTCAGATGTTCCTCAACAAGTACATTAAGAAAGGCACTGCGATGGTGAGTTTCTGGCTGTCTGCATTATAGGCTTTCAAGTCATTCAAAAATTTCTTGGCACATTCCAAGTCAATCTAACATATTTAATTAAGTGGTACTCCGCAGGTTCTTGACATTTAAGCTCTTTTGAAATGTTATCATTTTTTAACATTCATATATAGATGCCAATGAAAGTTTTGTGTGCCATTAAGCCTATAAAGCTCACAGAAATTTTTTTTTGAATTTTTTTTTTTTAAAATTGATATTTTGACTATTAATCTCACAGAATAATAATAATAACAACTCGAAATTATGACTATTAATATAAGAGAAAAAATGAACAATAAAAACTCTAAATGTCGATATTTGTTCGCGAAATTTCGAGATTTTATTATTTTTTCTTCCACGAGAGACAATTCGAACTTTGAATTTTGAGTTTTTTCTCGAAATTTTGAGGGTTTTTTTCTGAGACCTTGATTATTAGGTTTCCGTTATTCCACTGTTGTAACTATTTTTCATGCTGATAACTCTTTTGACAAATGTTTGTACAACGTCTTCCAAAGCAAGACACACAGCAATAAGCTTACATGATGATTTGGGTCCCTATCCACCTGACTAGGAAAAGTGTTTTTGTCTCCTTCCGACGCGATATAGTGGAATGTTAACAAAAGTAGTTCCGAATACAGTCTTGATGGCGACTAATTACATCAGAGGTTTCTTTCTCGACCTTACGGAAAATGACGAGAATGTTACGATTGAGGAAACTATTCTTCTTGATACTTCGAAAATTTCTCAGAGAGTCAATGTGAGTATTTAAGGACCGACCATTTGATTTCGCGGGAGGGTGTGTGGGGCAATAATAAAAATAATTTGGATTTTTGTTGAAATAAATTTCAGGCTCCCAAATAGATTTTTTTAAAAATACTCTTGCTCTGATTTGTAGAAAAAAGAACTTATTCTATCCATCACATTAGTTGAGAAGCAAAATTATTTACAGATAAAAGAACAAAATATTATCCTGGTTGGAGAGAAAATCCCAGCCCCCAGCCCCGAAAAGTAAATGGCATGGTCCTTACATATATATGCAATGTCGAAATTCCTTAATCTATTGGAAAATGTGCCTGACTTATCAGAACCTTTAATTGAATGCCAGAAAACAGAAGGCATGGCTTAATCTGTTGGTGAAACAAACTACACACGTATAGAGACACATGTTGAAAAAAGGCGTGTGGAAACAAAAGTTTTTATACGTTTGGACCGAATGCAAGGTCTTCCTCAGGGGATAATAAAGAATATGCACACAGACACACACGCACAAAATGTGACATGCATAGAACAATATATAGTTACATTTAGGCACAGTGAATGAATATTATCCAGAATAATTAAACGGCCTATACTAAAGAAAACTACCTGAACAACAGAAGAAATAAGTACATGTCTTGAAAGGTTTTATACGTGGATTTTGGAGATACTAGGTCCCTTTCTAGATCGATATTTGAATTAATGTGGTATATTAGCAGATGCTGTCATGTTCGGCGATCCCTTTATATATATATATATATATATATATATATATATATATATATATATATATATATATATATATATATATATATATATATATATATATATATATATATATAAGGTACTACACACCACTCTCCTGACCCTGTCATTGCTGATTAATGATGTTCCAGATGCTGCTCCACAGGATATTCCCCCTAGCTACCACGTGCAATCTTCCTCAATCTTCCCCAGAGCCGTTCAACTTGGCAAATTTTAACATATCAGGTTTCAGAAATCTTTCGATCAGAAGGCCTACAGCACCATATACACAAAATGTGATCTTTCTCTTTAGGAACAGAGTATGTCACTAATTTAGTTGCTGGCTCAGATAAATCTCATATAACAGCGCTTACAAGTAAACATTTTTACACATATTAGCAACTTTGGTGGCATCATTGATAGATAGCCTAGGAGTTATTTGTTTTATCCTTGCAACCCAACATTAGCTACTTGCAGCAAAGGTTACCAATTCAGTCTTTAAATTGTAAAATCAAAACGTAGAAATGCACTGATCTCTAGAAGTCCAATGTTTCTTTCTTGCTGGTGTTGTTGTTGCTCTTGTTCGTTCTCATGTGTATAAAAAGGACATGCGGGTCTTTTCTTTCTTAATTATTAAGACTCTCTCGATAGATTGATCGATAATCTCTGTACTCTGGATGGCAGTTTCATTTTTTAGTGTAGATACGTGGTTAAGGTAGCCTATATACATAATTAAGGTAGCCTATATACATAGTTACTACAGCCTCTTTCTTGGAGGATATATTTAATATTTTATGTAAAATATTGATTATTACTTGAACTATTTGCCCATCGTAGTCATTTGGAACGTCACTGGATGTATTGATTTTTCCATGTACCCTTTTTTATTTTGCTCCGCCACAAATGTGGCATATAGTATTAGATATGTTCGTCTCACCGTCCTTCGCACCTTGATTAAAGTTTGCGCTCAGGTGAAAAGAGGGTGTGAACACCTTTTCGAGTTTCATCTATTGTTGAAAATATTTTTAAAATGCGTTTTCTCACTAGTCCAGATAATTGACTTTGTTATTGGTTTTAACGTCCACGTGAAAATTACAACTTAAGGTAGATGATCATTTACTATATATGAACTCATATAAACCGGTGAAACTCCATTCATTCGAACCAATTCATTGTTTTTGCATTTAACATTACGAATGTGTCGACAGTTTTACATTTCTGAGTAAAAGAAAAGTAAAGAAAGTGACACATGACAAAAAATGTCTATAACTAGTATGATCCATTGAATACAAATGTTTTTAATGTACATGTATTTTGTATAAAAGCAATTAGGTCCCTATTCTTGAAACATTTGGGTAATAAACTCAAGCTCAAACTCCAAATTACAAACTTAAATATGATACGTCATTGAAATTTGGGAGTCTAACAGGGGGCAAAAGTTAAGAAAAATCTCAAAGTTTTGTGAATTTAGCTTTATTTTTATTAAAATTATAGACAGAAAGAGTTTTTAGACTTTGAGCTTGACATTTAGTTGGTGCTCATACCGTTTCGAGAAAACCGGATCTGGTATTCCATCGTCGAAAACGCTACACAGTATATCTGGCAGCTGCTAGACGCTACATCTGGCCATAAAATCAACAAGGTAACTTTGATTCATGGCATCAAATCAGCGGTAAAACAATTGTACATGTACAAGTGAGCTGGTTCGACCCCGCTAATATCCGGCTGCTGTACCAAATGTAGGTGCTGTGAAACAGCCCATTTCTTTCACTGGGCATAGGCCTAATCTTCTAAATGTTGAGGAATACCAATTCACGAAAATGTGTTTCAATATATTTTATTTGCTGTACAGAATTAGGAAAACTAAAGCAATGTTAAATGTATACTGTAAATCCATACATTAATTTTTTTTCTTCTAGTTTCTGGTGGTTTTAACAGCACTTTTAGCACATTATTGGCTATATCATGCCGAGGAAAATGGAGCTAAGTGCTTTTCCCAAGGACAAGCCGAGGCAGCCTACCCGGACTGGCCTAGGCGGTTTTCGAATCCTTGAACCTTGGATTACGAGTTCGACGCCCTACCAATTGAGGTACCGCGACTCCCAAATATATACATGAAAAACAACAAACGTTGCTCTTTGGTTGATAACATCGGGGGGGGTTTTTTTTTTGGGGGGGGGGGTCCCACGGATTTCCGGAAATACGTACTGGAGCTATATCGTTTTATTTTATTGACGTGCAGCGAAATTACGGTTAAGACAAATATTGGATTTATATTCTCTAGGCCGTAGATCTCTAGAGTGTCCGTCCTTTTTTCATAAATTACAGCAGTCTAAACATTTGAAAACCATTTACCATTTTTTAGCAGTTCACTTGTACCACCATGCATAAAAAAAAAAAATAAGTATCAAAGGCAGATATTTAAAATGTTCCTGTCATCGATATTAACTTTACAGTTTTATGATAAAGACCTAGGGTTTATAAACTGTTTTGATCATCAGTTAAAAATTTCAAACCTGGAAGTAACTACAAATGGCGCTATGAAGGAAAAAAAAGAAAAGATCCGTCATTGTCAATAATTTACTCTTACAAAACAAAAAAAAAACAAATCAAGGTTCATAGCTGCTTTTGTTTCATTTTAAAAGAGCATGCTTTGAAATAAGAGTATTGGAGGATCAACGGTAAGGATTAGGAGCATGCTTTGAAATAAGTTATTGGAGAATTTACGGTAATGATTAAGGGCATGCTTTGAAATAAGAGTATTGGAGGATCTAAGGTAAGGATTAAGAGAGCAGCATCTGGGTCATCATCAATCAACACTGACATATCAGCCCAGTGTAATCGAGCAAAAGCAACTTGAGGGTAGCCGAGCAAAAGCAACTCCGGGTTTGCCACAGTATTCTATCTGTCTATCTATCTATCTATATATATATATATATATATATATATATATATATATATATATATATATATATATATATAGAGAGAGAGAGAGAGAGAGAGAGAGAGAGAGAGAGAGAGAGAGATAACAAATGCGTCTCACTTCCGGTGCTCGTGAGACAGCAGATAACTGTCATCCTCCATCTTGGCGAAAGTACGGAATCTCCATATCTCCGTACTTTTTACGCATGATGCACCGCACCGATGTAAAGCTAACAACCAATTACTGCTGGTCCGTAGGAAGTTTCCAAACAAGCCGTTACGGGAATTACGTCGCTTTTGTGTGAATTACATAACTGATTAAACAAATCGGGAGACAGATTTTACAAGTTACCAGCCTATGATATCGGCCTGCCAATTTAGGCCGGGTACCAGTGATTAAACAGAACTGACATATTTTTCGGTTTTGCAGACTGATCAAAACAAAATTGTGCGTCATGACAATAATAAATTACCAGCATTAAATCTATGCCAGTCAAGTTTCTTGACTAGTTCAACATTACCAAGCAAACTTTTGGGACGGTGTTTTATGCTTCCAAAGAGAGTTTAGTATCAAGCTATGGAAAAAATTAATATTTGCAGTAAACGATCGTAAATAAAAACACGCGTAACCATTACTTAATAAAATGCAATTTCATTAGTTCATATACACCACCAACAGTAACTTTATCAAACATGCTTGCAGTTTAACGCTTTACATACACATATTCTTTATAGAAGCTTTCCTGCATGCGAATAGAATGTGAATTTCTCCCAAATATACACACTCTACATTCCAAACAAATACAAATAGATCCAGCGGCCGATAGCAAGGTCTTCCATTAACATCTTGTATCAGCTAATATCACAAAACTGTTATGTAAGCATTTATCCAATAGTGGTATCTTGAGAGAAGAAAATATTTGCAATTGTCTAATTATTTGAAAACAAAACAAAAACAAAGAACAAAACTTACACAAGTATCACCTTTCCAAAAAAGCTTGATGGCTCTTCTATATTTAATTCATTGTTTGGTTGTTAAAAAAAAGAACTTACAAAAATAAGTGAAAAACGGCAAAAGAAGTACGTCAGGTCACTGGCGGCGCGAGAGAGTGGGAGGCTTGGTGGAGGGACGCAAGTGCCTACGGGCGCCAGGCGAAGGGAGCACCGTCGGGAGCTCTTTTTATTTTGTCCTTTTTCTTGCATCTGAAATGTCCGTAGTATTCACCTTCACTTAGTGTAACGGAGGCAATTCTTCACAAAACTTATGTTTAGGAGGGAGGGGGAGAGGGGCGGGGGAGGAGGGAGGTTGGCAACTGACGTAAAAACTGTTCTCTGTAGCAGAGTAGGGGCACCACTAAGGAAAATTCCATCCGGACATCAGGAACAGAGGAAACTCGGTCTAAATATGACGTATCTGGTTATGGTCGCAGCAGTTGATCACGTAATCAGTCATACTTTTAAACAAGTTTTTATGAGTCAAAATCTCTGTGGAATCCTATGTAAACTTATTATCACCGCATTGATTGTGTTGTTGAATGAAAATAAAATAAATAAAGTTTAAACTCATGACGGGCAACGCACGATGAACGACAAAAAACTGATGCTGTGCCGTTTCATACACTGACGATAAGAACTATAGATATTTCTTCAGTTCTAAACCTAAAAAGGAAATATCGAGCGATCAACTCAGTAGATATGTCTTCATTTCTTTTTTTCTTTTCCTTTTTCTTTATTTTTTTTTTCTTTCTTCTTTTACTCTATCTTTGTCTTGTTTTCCTTTATCAGACTTACATTGTCTAAGCAGGGCCAACAGAATCCAATAGTGCAGAAAAGTGGTTGATAAACATATATCTGGTAAAACACCCGGATTGACTTTTATCTTGCACCCCTTGTATCTTTTGTGGGTCGAATTCTTGACGCTTAGAATAACCTTTCTTACTTTATCATCATGATCTTCATCAACAGCAGCACTGGCGACATTAAATGGCTCCGTGGACGCGTTCAAAATGTGTAAAAACGGTGCTTATGTTTGAACTTAGCATTCTACTAAGCCAAACTTTGTGTGTCCGAAAAGTAACCGTTCCAAAAAAATCATTCAGAAGACGTTGCCCTACATACTGCTCAAAATGGTACATTATCACATACATAAAGACGATCCGAAATTTGTTTTGCTGAAAGAGAGCTATCCTGGGTCGATCCTCTCAAAACTAGTACAGTTCGGTTTAAATCCGTCTCATGTACTTTGAACCGAAACTGCTGTTGTCTCGTTCAACCAGAACTTTCGCGTTGCTCTGTTAGATCTCCGCCATACGAAGGTCCCTCGTATAGCGGAGATCTCACGGAGCTACGCGAGAATCTGGTTGAACGAGACTAAATTTGTTTACAACAAGCCTCCATTTCTGTAGCTACCCTACAGACCAATATATGACTACCAAATTTAATTACAGCACGTGAATTAAGGACTTACCGGTCAAATTTGTAATGGTCATCCACACGATGATACTAAGTCCCTTTTTCACTGATATGAATTAAACTGATCATACGAAGTTGGAACATTTTTCTTACTTTCATTTAGTGTATGTACGGTAAGAATTTCACCCTCCAACACACGGTTTGATAGACTCTAGAATCTATGATCTTATAAGCAGGTTTTTGTTTGTAATATAAAACCACTTACTTATTTGTAGTAGTTTCCGTTTCTACTTGAACTTTTTTTTATTCTTTTATTCCAATTACATAAATCGTGTTGCTGTTTATTTTATAAAAAAAAAAAAAAAAAAAAAAAACCATTTTAAACACATTATTTGCTATATCATGCCGAGGAAATGGGCCCTTCCCAAGAACACGCCCGAGGTATCTGACCCATGCTGAGTTGGGCGCGTATCAAACCCACGACCTTGGATTTTTAGTCCGACGCTCTACCAACTGAGATACCGCGCCTCCCTACATAAATCTTCATAAATAAATTTTCTTTCATTAAAGTGTTGATCCTCCAGCTTCCCAGGTACCTCATAACTTTCGAACCAAGCTATCAATCTCTGGAATTTAACGCTGTGCACAGACTGATTGGTTGAAATTCAGATAGCGAACAGGAAATAAAGACAGAAAAATTAGTCAAAGAAAATGGATTCAACGTCAGGTATTGACGGATTGTTGTCAGGCCTGCCGACAGAAATTCCGGGCCCCTGGACAGAGCAGTCATGGTCCCCAAAACTAGTTTAATTTTTTGTATATAAAAACCTGTATACAGTTTTACATATAAAACCTGTCGTAATCTACCATTACTTGGACTCTTTCAAGGAACAAATTGTAATATTGTATTTACTGCAGAGATTAATTTGTTTTTTATAACTGAGTTGACGGTGGACATCTAGAAATCGTTGGGCTCCTGAACAATTGCCCCCCCCCCACCCCCCCCCCCCCCCCCCCGGGCGGGCCTGGTTGTAGTTACGTGCACAACAGCCGACCCCACGCTTTATTTTACGGCGAGTTCATGAAGTGCTTATAATTAATTAATTAATTAACTAACTAATTATTCAACAACGACGGCATTCAGTCAGTTCTGTTTGGTGCAGGGATATTTTACTTACGACTACATGAATTGGTTGCAGTTAAAGGTGTCAAGATGTGACGTAATTCGACCGAGATTAAACAAACTGTGTTTACATGTTTAACAACATCGGGAGGTTACTGATAACCTTGTAGCCCAGGGGTCGTTTAACATGATAACGCTTATTTGTAATCTAAGCGTACGTTGTACTACCCGACCACAAACTGATCGCGCGGTCAAAGTTGAAGTTGTTAGGTCTGCCCTGTGTTTTCGGTTATACCTGAACCCCGTGAATCGGTGTTCACATACAAAACTACTCGACATAGTAAACTCATCTATTGACACAATACTATCACATGGATATGCATACAAAAACACTAAGTAATGACTCTAAATACAAAACCTATGAAAAGAATAAACACTTACGTAAATTTAAAAAATTACTTTTTTCATATGAAATAAAAAAAAGCAGCTGTCGTTATATGATCGGTAGAAGTAAATCTCACACACATTTAGCTCAAGAAGTAATATCTCACACATATTTAGCTCAAGAAGTAATATCTCACACATATTTAGCTCTGGATGATACCATAAGAGATGTACGCAATCCGAAACTTACTACAACTTGAAACAACTGACTCAGCTGTTACAGCAGTTGAATAGAATTAAGTGGTATTTGGGTGAGAGACTCCGTCCGATCCGCATTATTCTTCTTCACTTTAATATCACATTAGTTTAGATCGATACAATTTTGATAAGTTTTAAGTATGCTTTTCCCTGGAAGTTCGTGCAGGAGATAAATTTCAGTCACAGCAGTACACATCAGCTTTGTATATAAAGTTTACATCAAACCCCGTTGAGGCAATGTAATGGGAAGGATAAAGCGTGTGCACACACACGCACGCACACAAACACACGGTTGCGTATTAAAAGTAACATTATGAGGACTTCGATCTTTCTTTACTATTTTTCTTTAATCTTCTTTTTTGTGTAACGTCTACCTCCGTTCTTTGTGAACATAAGTATGTACATAACAGGCATGTATAACGCTTTAGATACTTTTTGTTTATTGCCCAGACATATTATTCTGTATCTTTACCATCAGTCCAGTTGGTTAAAGTAAGCACATGAAATAGCAGACCTCGTATTTGCTATATCTTAAAGATCTCCATGTTTGTGATTTTACCTTGCTTTTTTTCACCATACAAATTTTATTTAGCAAAGAAATGTTTTGTTGTGTGTGCAGAAACTTCGGGAACATCAAATGAGTATTCTATTTTTCACTCGTCATGAAGTACTATCATTATTTTTGATAACACATGTCTGTAGTCCCAGATGATCACGGTCTATTGATGCCTTAGGTCCATATAAACGGTCTATTGATGCCTTAGGTCCATATAAACATATGGACCTAAGGCATCAACAAAGACTGTGGTCATCTTGCAAAGCACGAATGAACAAGCAAATAAGCAGATGGACAAACGCCGTTGTTCAGCACATGATAGGCTATGCCAGTATATTTGATGGAGGAGAACCAGGGAAAACCCCATGAAGAACCACCGACCCACGGGAAGCTACTGGCAAGCTTACTCACACACCAACGTTGGCTGAGTCGAGCCAAGACTCGAACCCACGCGGACAGATGTGAGATGTCAGTGATCTGTAAAGGCGAGCGCCTTAGACCACTTGGCCACCATGGGCCCCCAAATAATAAACAAACCCGCGTTCACATTTTTACTCAATGATCGTAACAAACTGCTACAGCATATACGAGTCTTGAACAGAAACTCTATAATAAACCATAGCACGTGTTCCGGACATGAATCAAAACTGCCACTCTGTTAAGTATATTGAAAACAAACATTTGTGTTCTCCGACCGAATGAGGTTCATGTTACAAATGCTATCAATGGTATTAGCGGTTTTTGACTTGTTCGTCAGTTACGCTGTATATATGACTCGACTCATGCTGACCCTTACATGTTGGCTGGAGGATCTTTAAGAACACCCCCACACCCCAGCCATGATTTTGAGCATTGCCTCCAGACATTCATTCGTAACTCGACTTTATGTTGTTTTTGGTCTGTTTTTTTTTTTTTTTTTTTTTGTTTGTTTTGTTTTTGTTTTTGTTTTTTTTTTTGGAGGGGGGGCTCCACAGAGTAGAACCAGATAATATAACTCATTTGTAACACACTTGCGTAGCACCTGTCATGTCTCGATTGTGTGAAATACCGCTTTTACCTGTTTATATGCGCCCAAATGCAAACAAATACGCCTAAAAGCATGAAATCATAAACTGAGAACAAATAGCGCTTGACCTGTTAGCACATCATGTGACGACTGATTTGGTTCTACGTCGTTTTGCATTTGGATGGACACTATAGCCAGATTGTTACAAAATTTTCAGTTTAAAGTTCGTGACATGGAAAAACTGAACACTTCATACTCATTAACTTTCTACTTTGACAAATTGTACACATTCCATCTTAGATTTATGCTGCCATCATGCAAGGTGTAACGTAAGGTCCCGAATTTTCAGATTCTAATTCAATATTTTAGATGTATGTTTAGTTTAAATTACGAACATTCTTTTACAAAATCAAGAATTTTACAAAATATTTGGAGAAATGAATGAAAGTTATTTTTGCTGGTAATGAATAAGCAGCATTTAATGGTTATCGTCTTTTTTGTCCTTAGTATTTTAACGTATTAGCTAGCAATATGTATAACAGGTTGAATATAAGATTTCTTACTGTATCCCACTCGATAATGTCAGCTGTTTACCGTTTATGTTCCGCGGTGTTTTGTGTATATTCGTACGGAAAATATCAGTAGTAACATACTTTTTTTTCATAATTCAAAGGCAAAACAATCACATAAACAAAGAAACAAACAAAACAAAAACACAACAACAAAGAAATTTACGAAAAAATAAGCATGTTGTGGGATTTGAATCGGTATTCTTGCGTGCCAGGTGGCCATAATTACCATCAGACCAAGCAAGTGACAAAACTCCGGATCAAATTTCTTGGTCATAATGTTATCCATATCTGCTGAGTGCAGTGAAAAAAATATTTGTCATAATTCACTCCAGTGAATTACCAAAATTGTATCTATTGGAAAATCCACTAATTCACCAAAATATTTACATTGACTTATAGACATAAGTAAAGGTCATAAAAATAAGTAAAGGTCAAATGACTGGAGTCAGAACGAGGCGCGATTATCACAGATCATCCCTTACATATATTTTGCTTGGACAAATACTTGTCACTTTCTAAAATTTCATAAATAACAATGGAGGAGGAATCGAAATCCACTCCGTTACAAAATCACAACTTATTAGATACAATATTTTGTACTTAACAGTGCACGTGCCTCTATGAATAATTCAGAGATACCGGAGAAAAGGGTTTAATGACTCAAAGCCGTCGTGATTTATAAAAAGAAGTTTCGGAAATAACCTCTAAGATATAGCAAAGCCCTTTAGTGCCCTGTAAGCGGAAAACACTCGACATGTTTTCGCTAATTGCTGAATGTAACCTGGTTTAGGTGCACGGGTCTTGTGTGCTTGAAGTGTGAAGAATAGAAAAGAGAGAGAGAGAGAGTATTGTGTCTCGCGCCTGTCATATAACTTGAAAAACATGTGTTGACATAAGCTAAATCGTGTCAGTTGCAGGTGATAAGCTTGTTAATTGAATACTTTTTATACGTGTAAAAATCCGGTTTACATTATTTATGATAATATTATTGTACACCTGCTGAACCATGCTTTTGTAAATTCCCACAGATTTTCCCCATACAGAAGAGTAGATAATGAATAAACGAAAACAAGAGGTCCAAGTGACCATGAATTAGAGATAGCTTAACTAGCAAAGTTTTTGGAGGAAAAAACGCTCTGCGTTTGGCGATAAAATTTGGAAGATATTTTTAGAGAACTATCGCTAACCTGTTTTGGTATTTTAAAAATGTTCTCCATGAAAAAAAAACAAACAAACAAACAAAAAAAAAAACAAAAAAAAAAAAAAACAACGTAGAACCAGTTTGATCAAAATATTAATAACTCTTTTCATGTATAGACGACAAAGTCCTTGTCTAACACTGGAAGGAAACAGCTGAAACAGTGAGTCAGTCACTATACAGTTCATTTTAGCACGGTCTCCATTTAATTTTGGAGGGGGGGGGGGGGGCGTGCGTTTTTATTTTTTTATAAATCAGAGAAAGACATTTTTTTTCAAGCTATTTGAGGGCTTTAGGTCCTGAACGTTTTTGCCAAACAATCCCAACCCCGCTCCCTACTCCCAATTAAATGGTTGGTCCCTAAATAGGTAAAAGCTTTCAGTTTGTGAAAAAATCATTCACCAACTTAGAAATGATAACTACAAACCTTGACAACACGAGAGCTCAGTTATTTTGATCAGGTAAATGAATACCAATTTCAGTCAGAAGTATAATTTATAGCAGACGAGGTTGACGCGGAAATTCCTGTACAAATCGGCCATTTTCGAAAGTCAGTGTGGATAATGTTCTTCAGTGTATTATGGATATGAATGGTATTAGATTTCTTGTTTGGAAAAATTTTCATTGCTAATAGGGTGAACTTGTAAATATATAAGTGTACTAGTTTTACCTACCATTCCTTGAAAAAAATTACGATATGTACGGGAATTTCAACATATAGAGTCGTCTGCTATAAATTATACTTCTAACTGAAATTGGCATGCACTTACTTGCTAAAAATAACTTAGCTTTCGAGCTGGTGAAGTATTTTTTTTCTTCAGAAAATTGGAAGAGTATACCTAACCTATTAGATCGTGTTGAAATGTACTTTAAGTAATCTCCTATTAAGCCACAGTTGTTCTAAATCATTGAATCTGTACAATGGCTTCACAATAAATCTAAGGAAACACAAAGTTTGCTCAAATCAAACATTTGCTGAAACACGAGGAAAAAATCTGGAGTAGCGCAATTGTTAAAATTCTTTACTGATTTTTTCGGCAAATATTTGCTCTTTGCAAACTATATATGATCGCTATTCTTAAACGAATAAATAAATTATTTACGATTACCTATAATTTATTTGTAAGTGTTTTAAATTTTTAAAAAGCTGTACTTAATCTGGTCGTGCAATTGTATATTTGACTAAAGCCTCTAGAAAATATTGCACGTCTCAAAATTATGTCAGAATACTCAACATTAACAACTCCATCAGCTCTATCTAGATAGAACTCTAAGAATGGTAGGAAACTTTGCCGATAAGATATGAGGTAACATAAATAATATATGTAGGTTTAACTCATTAAAAGACACCATAAGATCTTTTTGATAAAAGTTTAAATACAGATCTCATAAAAATCTGTTTAGAAACACAGACTCCGTACCGGTAAAACGCTTTAGCCAGTCTGTTGTTTAAACGCTTGATTAATAAACAAACGTCACTCATTATCGCATTCATTCGACATATTGGGCATATAAGCTTGCATACATAGTTTCATAAAAAAAAAATCCTCAATAACGCCTCCAATATAAATGCCACTTTATCTGAATTTTATTTGTATTTCTCTTCTTCCTTTTTCAATTCAACCTTTTTTTTTTCTCTCTTCTTTATGTTGATGTCCAGGCATGACGTGGAAGGTTCCTTAGTGCGAGAATGTGTTACAAAATCTGGTATGTAACGAAAGCAGGTTAACTCTGAACACCTAAATCCTTTTAAGATTGCCTATTCGGATTCTCAAACTGCCCTTCCTTGCATCACTGTTGTCGTCGTCATTGTCTTTGTTACCAGCGTCATCGCCATGTCGTCTTCGCCGTCGTCCTCCTCCTCCACCCCCTCGTCATCGTTTCCCATTTTGAGATAAAGGTATAATTACATTAAGTGTATGAATGTGACGATGATAAATTATATATAGTGTTGAAAATTGCGAAAAAAAAAAAAAAAGAAATTAAAAAATATTGCTTCAGTCCATCTTGGTATTTTACAGGTATTTTGTACATGAAATGTTAAAGTTTCTTTGTTTGTTTTCTTTTTTTTTTTTGGGGGGGGGGAGGGGTTGTTTGTTTTTGGTTTTGGTTTTGGGGTTTTTTTTGGAGGGGAGGGGGTAATGGTTTGTGTACACTTCACTAGATATTTTTGCAAAATAGTATATTGTCAGATGCGTAAGAACTGAAAATTGTTTGCTAGAACAAATTTCGAACAAAATTGTAGGCTGTGTCTATCTGCCCAAAGCCAGTTCAGTTTGGTACACAGTACAATTTAGATCGTTCTGATTTGCTTTGGACCGAACGTGTTTATAACATTCACAAATTTCACTCAGCCTCCTCTGGTACTTGTATTTTGGTTTCTAGTTTATGCACCGATATAGGCATGTTACTGTCCAGCGAATGACCGCACCGCAGGTATGATATTTACTGGAAATATTTCTAACTGTTGTGTATTAGTGGTTAATCCTTAATCCTTTGAAAAACACAGCAGAGATGCGCTATTTCTCATCCAAACGAGTTAAGTGTATCATACAAATTTTTAAAAACATTGCGTTTTTTTTTTTTCTCGGGATGGCAGGGCTATTTACTAGCGATGACCACGATTTAATTTACAAAACTTAGAAGTAATGTTCGTCTTTTTAATATATAACCTCTTACCTGATTGCTTCTGGATTCTACTCTTTATTTATTGTTTTATCTTCACTTTCATAATATGCCAATTATAGTAAATTATACATTATACATTAACGATGACATTGATGACTCGGCTGCTCATGGGACTCTAGACTCTCTAGGTATAGTTTAATTTCCAGGATTTCCGTGAATTTGCGTTAAAACAGGCATGTCATCTGCGTTCAGTACAATGGATGCAGGGCAAAAGAGTTCCGGCAATCATGACTATATAAATAGTTCTAGCAAGCACGGATTTAAACAATAATTAAATGTGGTCATAATGTATTTGCACAACATACATACATACATACATACATACATACATACATACATACATACATACATACATACATACATACATACATAACTCAAACAGTTATATAGATTGGCTCAGCCTTTGCATATTTTGATGACAACTTTATTTTTTTTAAATTGAAGAGTCTAGAAGGTGACGTGATTTGACCCAAATTGATAAAGTCGTGTCTGCGTGATCATGACCAGATATTATTGATATAAATGTACAGATCTATTGTATCAGCTGCACACAAAGTATAGCGAAATTTCTAGTACATGGTTCGTTTACCTGATAACGCTTTTAAAGAGTGCAATAAAATTATGTGGCACACACTGTTCTGAAAAAATCTATTGAACTAGGTCAAGCCCTTAGAGACCAACTTGATGAGGCACTTACCGAATGAAAGTAAGTCCTGGGTTTGTTTCAACCTAGAGTTGGGAACTTGATTTAGGAGGTCCAATAATCTCACAAGATTACAACGCTATTTGCATCCAACAAACTTCCTATTGGCATTATTGTCAGCGTCGAGAAGTCACAACAATCATTGGGGGGGGGGGGGGGGGGAGGGGCATTTATAGTAAACTGCACATACAATCACTAACGCATGCGTCCACGCAAAAAAATATATATTATACTGACCTCTCCCTGAAAGAAACGCATCAATTTGAAAAATGTAATTCTTCTACCAAAATGTATTACCTTTACCAAAATTAATTTGTTTCAAAGAATATTTATGCTGGCTATGGGAATATTGACGTCTTAGAATTTATTTTTTTTTAATAATCTTGAGAAAATGACAAAAAGTTCTTATGCTAATAACTTTTTTGAAAGTATGAATTAGAAGCTTAGATATTAAAACGTTATGCGTTTCTTTTTTTGGTCACTATACAGTGTCGTATATTTACCACATTGAGAGAATTTCCTTTCTTTATTTTTATTTGTTTTCTTAAAAAGTTCTTGATATACAGAACAAGTAAGAAACATGTCTCAATGAGGTTTTGCTTATGGAAAGGATCCGTCGTAATTCACAACCAGTCCATTGGTTGTAATGTTCCAATGAAAGGATCCATCGTAATTCATAACCAGTCCATTGGTTGTGATGTTCCAATGAAATAGTTAACAGACACATACAATCACATATTTGCTATATACTGCTGATCTCGAGGTTTTGCTTATGGAAATGATCCATCGTAATTCATAACTAGTCCATTGGTTGTAATGTTCCAATGAAAGGATCCATCATAATTTATAACTAGTCCATTGGTTGTAATTTTCCAATGAAATAGTTAACAGACACATAAAATCACATATTTGCTATATACTGCTGATCTCGAGGTCTTGTTTGTTTCTTTTTTTTTATATACAGCATGGTAATTATTTACTTTGTATGAGATAATGTCGAGAAGGTCAAAGTATCGTTCTATCATCCTCTGTGACGTTATAATAATATTTTCTTATTTTTTATACCCCAAAGATGATCACAGTTTACTGATATCCGTAGTCTTCACATTCGACATCATTAAGTGAGCAAAGAAGCAGACAGACAGACGAAGAAAGACACGTGCACATACTTTCAAGCTATTATATTTTTTTTTATAATTCACACCAAACATGTGTCTTGAACTACCATGTCCAAAAGTTATTATTCAAATTCTCTAAAAGAGTAGATAAAAATCACAACTTGTTTTTGATTCAAGTGAGTATCAGGGGAAAATAACAATCTTGTTTTCGGATCAACCGAGATTCGTGTAACGAATGTTATTTATGTTATCATGTTATCAGCGGTTGTTGACATGGTCTTTTGTTATTGACATAACAAAATCGATACTAACCCCAACAGGCTAATTCGAGGATCTGTAAGAGCACCCTTACCTTTCTAACCAGCGGCCTAATTTTTTTTTTTTTTTTTTTTGGTGGGGGTGGTGGTGGGGGGGGGGGGGGGGTTACAGACACGTGCTATATATTTGCTTTATTATTTTTTCTTTGCTTCATGCATTTATTTATTTGTGCAGATTAGATTTTGATCATATTGCTTTAAGCGTAAGGCAAGATAAATATTAACACATGTGTAGCGCAGCGGTTACTAAATCGCGTGTGCACCACTGCGGTCCCAAGTCACTACGATTCTGAGAATTCAGGGGCGGGGCGGAGGTGGAAGGCATTTAGGTGCCTCCCAACCCCCCCCCCCCCAAAAAAAAAAAAAAAAAAAAAAAATCAACAATAAAGATGAGCGCGAAACAACCGGAACGTTTGCTATAGTAAGTTTTCTTTACAATTAGATGGTTGAAAGCATGCCCTGGAAACGCTTACAATGCAGGAGCTTCCGAGGGTTTCGCCCCCTGGGACCCCAACCTTTAAGGGGTTCCGTCCCACAGACCCTTCGCCTACTTCCTGCTTGTTTATGCACCCCTTTAGCCCCCCCCAAAAAAAAAAACAAAAAACGATATTTCTCAAACCGCCATAGGAATTGCATTAACCAAGGATCGCCGTTCCAATGTTAACGGTTTTATCACCAACCTTATCAACACCTTAGCCATAAAGATTACTTACTAGCAACTTAGGAGAATATTTGTGTACAACTAATGAATAATACAGTTTTTATGTCAAAAACAGCCGAACTCGAATGTTTGGCGTTAAGCTAATAAAACGATCTGCAGAGGAAGTCGTAAACAACTTCCTTGGGACATTTAAGCACTCAGTACTCTTTAAATTAAGGTTGATCTTCTAATCCAGATTTGAATAAAGCTCATTTCGGAATTAACGTGCAAAGTATAACAATGTATGTTTCAAACTTTTCTGAACTTTTTATGCAACATTTTAAATGTATTTTTGACTGAAAGTACACAGTAATTACTGAAACACATGCCACAAATCGATTTGAACTTTTTTCACAACAAATATAATTACCTAACACGGAATTATCTTACAATAATGTTGTCCTTTTATATAATTTATATAATGTTTACATGCTATTACCACTCTCGAGTGAGAATTTGACTGGTAATAGTTTATTTACAACCATAAATCAAGGTTAGACTGTTGTAGTAAATACAACGAACACTTTTATAAAGTAATCAGGATTTACATGGCCTTTAGATGATCCTGTAATTACCATTCGTGATTTCAGAGAGACTGAAGAAGAACCGAATTAAGTTACAAGATTCGCAGTTTATTGGATAAAATACCTTTAAGGCGAGTATGTGCCTCATGTATAAATTCTGCAAAAGGGAAGGAAAATGGAAAAGAAAGGAAGAAAAAAAGCTTTACCACTCAAAGCCTCCGTTGTAAACACGTTTTTAGGAAATAACCTTTTATACACAGCAAGTCAGAGCCCTTTCGTGCGCTCGCCAGCGGAAAACACTCAACATATTTTTCGCTAGTTAACGACTGAATGTAAATGTAATTGACCTCTTGAGAGAAGTGCACGAGAACTGGATGATTGATGTGTGAAGAATAAAGACCGGGGTTTGGACCCAACTTTGATATCTGGAGAGAGAGTGTGTGTGTGTGTGTGGGGGGGGGGGGGGGGGAAGGCGAAACAGTTCACTTTGTCTTTACAAAAGTCGGGTCACATTTGAATTGAGAGCTGTGTGTAACACTCGATAAAATCCATATTTTTACAACGTGTAACCATTCAAAAGTTATCTATTTATATTTTACACTCAATGTAAAAGAAAACCAACAACATTAGAAACATTAGTAAATATTACATGTCCTCTGATATCACGATGTGACCAAAAGAAATGAAAGATTTTGTTTTGTTCTTCTCTTCCAGGCAAAGGTGTTTGTCTGTTTGCCTTTATTTCTTTGTCCCTCCTTTCTTCCTTCTATCTTTCCTTACTTTGTTTCAGTCCATTTCGATTCGAACTCGGTTTATGTGTTTCATCAGGCTAGTGATTGTCTCATGAGGATGGTGATCCAGGAACCGCTGGAGAACCTATGTACCATATCCTTCTGATCAGCAGACAGAATTCAAGTTTGAAAAAAAAGACACGTGCATACAGATAAACATGTACATGCACACACTTGGTACATAAACACACATCTCTGTTCACTTAGTCAGAGTGCCTTTACAAAATTAATTATCAATGCGGGGTTTTCTCGTAAGCTAGGCAATCTGTAGCCAAGGAATTCATGTTCTGACCAAACAGTATGGATAAAGAGGTTATTAACCTATTTGTGGTAAAAGTTTCGAGTTTTTATAAATTCGTCTCATGGTGAAACACCAGTGTTTGTTTCATTTTAACTGCCTAACATTCTGGATCTAGGTCAAAAGGATGTTGTTGTTTGATAATTAGAACAAGTCCCACATTCAACGAAAGCTGTAACGAATTAGTAACAACCAGACGTAAAGCGTATATTCTTACGAGTGCTTTGTCCGTCATTCAGTGTAATAACTAAGATATACTCTACATTTTCATATTCTCTTGATGCTATATCGCAGTCCACAGAGCTATGACGACTGACCAAATAAAATTATAAGCAACAAAGAGTGTGACCTTTGTATAACAGATATATAGATAGTAGTAATAATAGCAGCGGTAGTAGTGCGTATATGGATGATGAGAGAGAGCTGGAATATAGTGAAATTTAAAATAGCAAAGACTTGTTTGTCGTGGGCACATCCAACTTAACGCACTACTGTGTGAAAAGCAAAACAAACAAAAACAAGCCCCTCCACCCCCACACACCCCACAAAAAACAACAACAACCCACTAGCCCAATTTCCTTACTACTGCATAAAAACAGCAAACAAGGAAAAAACAACAAGATGAACAAAAACTACTAGCCACTTTCCTTACTACTCCTAAGTACTGTAACCCACCCCCAAAAAACCCAAACACCACTTCCCTCTCTGTTCCTTACTACTAAATAAAAACAACAAAAAAGCACGAGACCAGCTCCCTTACTGTTGCAAACCCCCAACACCCCCCCCCCCAAAAAAAAAAAAAAAACAAACAAGAAAACCCCCGCTGAAACACTTCCCATGCTACTACATAAAAACAACAAAAAAAACACTTAAACGCTGCACTTACTGCTACATTAAAAAAAAAAACACTGAAACGTTTGCCTTACTACTGCGTAAAGCAAACAAAGAAAAAGGTACTTAAAGACTTCCTTACAACTGCATAAGAACAAAGTGAAATAATAATAATAATAATAATAATAATAATAAAAAGATCCAGATTTCCTTACTAATGTATGAAAGAAAAAACCCTGAATCACTCCTCTTACTACTTAAAAAAAAAAAGAAAGCCCTAAAGATTAACAGACTGGAGAGGTGGGCTTTGGCTAAAATGTATGGCAAAATCTTATCAGGCAACACACCACTACTGATTAGATAGTCCTTGATTACTTCCCATAATCAGACAGGTATTAGCTTCATCTAGGGGCGCGAAACAACCGGAACGTTTCCTAGAGTAAGTTTGCTTTACAGTTAGATGGTTAAAATTATGCCATGGAAACGCTTAAAATGCTGGAGCTTCCAAAGGGCTTGCCCCTTCCCCCCGGGCCCCCAGCTGGGGTTCCGTCCCACAGGCCCTTCGCCTACTTGCTTACACCCCCACCCCAATCCCCTGATATTTCTGGATCCGCCATTGTCAATAACTGTTCACAAATTAGTTTGTATGGCGGTCCAATCTTGAAATCCAAAATGTGTCCAGCAGCATACTACAATAGGACACAATGAAAGCTATATTGAGTGCAACGTCATAAAGTGATTCCCTTCATCTGGATCATTTATTTGGGCATGATATTTGTGTTGTTTTGTTTTTATGCAGTAGTAAGGAGTAGTGAGGAAAGTGGGATAGTATTTTTTTCTTCGGGGGGGGGATGTTATGCAATAGTAAAGAATAGTAATGAAAGTGGCTAGTGTTTAGGGGTTTCTTGTTATGCAATAGTGAGGAAAGTGGACTAGTGTTTTTTTTTTTTGGGGGGGGGGAGGGGGTTGTTATGCAGTAGTAAGGAGCAGTGAGGAAAGTGGGCTAGTGTTTTTTTTTTTAAAAATATTTATTTTATGCTTTTGTTATGCAGTAGTAAGGAGCAGTGAGAAATGTGAGCTAGTTTGTTATGCAGTAGTAAGGAGTACTGAGGAAACTGGACTGGTGTTTTGTATGCAGTAGTAAGGAGTAGTGAGAAACGGGAGCTAGAGGGTTTTTTTTGGAGAGGGATTTGTGTGAAGTTGTAAGGAGTAGTGAGGAAGGAGAGCTAGTTTTTTTATGCAGTAGTAAGTGGTAGTAAGGAAAGTGGGCTAGTAGTGTTTTCTTTTTTGGCGGGGGGGAGGTGTTATGCAATACTAAGTAGTAGTGAGGAACGTAGGTTAGTGGGGTTTTTTTCTTTTTTTTTTGGAGGGGGTGTTTTGCAGTAGTAAGAAGTAGTGAGGTAAGTGGGTTAGTGTTTTCCTTTGTTTTTGTTGTGCAGTAGTAAGGACTGTGGGCTAGGTTTTTTTGGTTTTTGCTATGCAGTAGCAAGGAACAGTAAGGAAAATAGGCTAGTGTTTTTTCTTCTTTGGTTTTTGTTATGCAGTAGTTAGGGGTAGTGAGTATAGTTAGGGGTAGTGACTAAATGGTTTTGTTTGTTTGTTTTTTGTTTTTTTTTTGTTATGCAGTAGTAAGTAAAGTGGGCTAATGTTTTGGGGAGTTTTGTTAGGCAATAGTAAGGAGTAGTAAGGAAAGTGGGGAAGTATTTTTGTTTGGGGGGTGGGGGTGTTATGCAATAGTAAGGAGTAGTGAGGAATGTGGGCTAGTGCTTTTGTTTTTGTTATGCAGAAGAAAGGAAAGTGGACTAGTGGTTTTGTTTTTGTTGTTGTTTGTTTTTGTTATGCAGTAGTAAGAAGTAGTGACGAAAGTGGACTATTTGTTGTTTGTTTTTGTTATGCAGTAGTAAGGAGTAATACAGAAAGTCGGCTAGTGTTCTTGTGTTTTGGTTTGGTTTTTGTTATGCAGTAGTTGGGAGTAGAAAGGGAAGTGGGTTAGTGTTTTTTTGTTTTGTTTTTCAGACAGTCAAGATTGCTTTTCCCACGTGAAATAAAAGGTCTTTATATCTTATTATATCACTTGTGGATAACAAACAAATACAAGAGACAAACATTAGTATTTCTTTATTTAAAATAGATAATAAAAAGATATAAACATCGATATCAGATATCCGTTAATGCATTAGCACCTGCCAGTCTGAACATTTCAGACCAAATGCATAATAATAGCTATTATATCTGTTTATGAATGAACACTTCTCAGTTCCTGGAATTCACAGTGTCGGAAACTGTGTACCAGAATTATCTTATTGCCGGTAGATATGAACAACTTTTGTGTCCAGTGTTAATGACAATCAGCAGTAAAAGAAACTACAATTAACGGAAATAATACAAATCAGCTATAATATAGATACATGTTCATGTGAATAATTTATGACTGGGTGTGATATCAGAAAGTAATCAGCTAGACTAATAGACAATGTTGCCTCATAGTGTACAGAAATCAGACTAAATCAGGCGCATAGATTACCGGCAGAATGGCACAGGCGCGCAGGTTAAAATCATGTCCGACTAGATAATTCTCTTGAAATTCACGCCGTTTGAACTTCAAAAGAAGCAGAGCAAAGAAAATAACAGTTCAAATAGAATGAAAATTAAATAAATGAAACTGACTTCGACTTGTTACAACTAAAAAGTATTTAAGCACTATAGTACTTCGAAGTACGCAGACCAGCTGACTGTCGTCGTATTGTACGTAGGTATGTGCTATGAAACCTGTAAAGGGATTTGTTTCTTTTGGTGTTTAACAACACATTGACACATGGAAAGCTAAATAATGCCGAGGCAATGGGAGTAAACTGCCCAGAGACATACCATAGCTGCCGGCCTGGGCTGACATGGGCATTATTAAAAACCGTGACCTTAAGGTTTCGTGTGCGGCACTCTAACCACTGAACCGGGAACCGCAGTAGCTCAGTTGGAAGAGGGTCGAACTCGTAACCTAAGGGTCGCGGGTTTTATACCCACCCCTGCCTGCTCAGGTCGTTTGCTTCGATGTTTAATTGGAAAAGGCACTTGTAGCTCTCATTTCCTGGGCATGATATAGCCGATAATGTGCTGAAGTGCCTTTAAAAAAAAACAAGCAACAACAACCACTGGACAACGGGTGTCTAGGGCACTCAAGTGACCAAACAGTTTTAAATTAGGAAAAGTTTCTCAATGTTGTCCTTCTTGAATAGGTAAATTGTATATGGTGGTATCCGCTATGACAGGTTTCACTGTGTGTATGTACGCTCGCATGCACATACATACGTATGTATGCACGCACACACGTACGCACGTGTGAATATATATTTAAAAAACGGAAGAATCTACATGAAATTTATATGCATTTAAACTATTCTAAGAGGATTGTATGATGCAGTATAACTGGAAAAGACCAGAATATATTTTGACACTCAACATATCCGAAGAAAATGTCTGAGAAGATTTATAACCTTCGTCTCAAGTGTATGGTTGACTTCAGGTAGATGCATGCATGTTTATGACTCAAGAATACGAATATGTTATATATGACAAAGACAAGTTAGGAACACATACTATCGTAAGCAACCTACTAATAGAGCTGTGTATAATTAAAGTTTGTTTTGAAATGTTCAGCTTTAACTTGAGAATGATAGTCCAATGATTGGTAAAGTATCCTATCGAATATTGCAACACGTAATAAATACATACCGAGAGCCACATGTACCCACGCTTCCATCATTTATTCCCCAGCACTCTCGACCCACCTACCTTACCCCCATCCTTCAGGACTGCAAACCGCACCTCACACGCAATGCACATACACACGCGTGCACATATGCAGCATCACACAGTCCTCCGTATTTTATTTGTCACTGTGTTTTCGAAAAATGTGGAGAGAGAGATAGAGGCACGTGTACCATCCTCTCCTGGCATAAAGTTATTTGTGCCCCTCAACTCCCAGCCTGCGTACAGTCGTCGATATCTGTTTGCTTTGCCAATATATTCTTTTCTTTTTATCCCCCCCCCCCCCCTGATAATCCGTCGAAAATAGATTATTATTAATTAATGGCACCCTATTGAGATTGTGGCGATATCGACGACTGGGGACATGCGAGGTGTTTTCCGAGATGATTAATCCTATTAATAGCCAATTTACACATGACGTTGACCTTATCCAAACCGAGGCAAGGATGCGGTCTATTAAGGGACAGCTTCATCAGAGTTATGGGACTTGAAATTAGCCGATTTATTTCGAGGGGTAAAGCAGAGGGTGCTGCGCTCACTTTTCGCAGCTCCACATGCCGTCATTCTCGAGAACTAAAACGGACTGTAACACAGGCTATCCCACCCCCTTCTTTTAAAATTATTTATCCTTGTCCATCTTTTTCAAGCCTCATATTACAAACAAACTAGCAATATGGTTGGGCTAGTCCCGAAGACAATACAAGCAAATAGCTACATTAATAGAAAAACATTCCTAAACGTATATTTATAAGTGTGACCATATTAAATACGCTGAAGTGAAAGACTGCTAGATATTGCATTCCTCTTTCCGGATTTGCTTTCAAAGTCGTTCTAAACATCTACTGTAATGAAAGGCTCGGCGTAAAAAGCTTCCGTAGGGCACCGAGATTAATATCCGCCAACTGCCAGTGCCAGGTGGCTCAAAAATAGTTGTATCCAAAGCTACTCATGAAAGAAGCCCCCATCCCCCCCCCCCCCATCCGTGTTCTATACTTGGTTCAAATTAGATGGTGACATACCTATCTATGAGGATCAGCCCAGACTGGCAACCATAGTGTTGTCCTCGGGCAAGGCACTTTACTCTATTTGTGTCTGCACGATTGAACATTGAAAGTGTTGCTGTGTCGTAAAACAATAAAACAAAACAAAACATGTACGTTTATACTGTTCATATTGTGACTGGAACAAATCTTCAGAATCTTCTTCCAACCAAAATGAAAGAGATTTCAAGAACAAATCGACATCAGTAGATTACTACAGACTTTGCAAAAACTGAAATATTCATTGGGATAAAATTTCATGGTTTGGGTGGAAGCGGACAATTTCGTGGGGTCATAAAGTTTAGCTTTGATACCCAATCAATGATATCAGTAATACTAGTTATCTGAATAATCATCGAAAGAGTCACCACAATTGTCAGCACCGAGAAATGTGTCAGTCACACTGTACCGTTTGTGAGGTATTGCGTTCTTTTTGGGCCTGCCCGAACTTTTTAGAAGTTTGTCTAAAGACAGTGTTCCCTCTCTCACCATCTTGTCAAGCTCTTGCGCACCGCAGAACGGTGTAGGAGCAAGGTACGTTTCGTCAAAATTTTCAAAATCTACGATATGTCTATCAAATCGGTCAATTTTCTGACCCAGTGTTACAAACCGATGACCCCAGATTATGTCACGAGGAAGATATGATGTTTTCAGTTGTATTGCTCTGCTGGTCGCTGATACGACCCCTCCAAAAATAACCATCAGTTCGAAGTTTTCGTATTGTAAATCTTCTTTCGACATATGCCAGAAAGGAGAGTACTCGTCGATGACATGAACAATATTTGAAGGCCAAGCCAGAAAAATATTGCTGCCGCCGTCTTCTGCCTTAAATTCAACAGGGTAGTGCTGAACCGGAATATGCGTTCCGGTCTTGGAGGAGGCTTTTTTTACAAGTACTCCTCTTGCATGGGCTCCGATAATGTGAGATTTTCTGATATCGCTGATACGGATCACGAGACGCAACTTCCAGTCAGTCTCCATGATACATGCTACACGACTGAACATTATTGTTCCTAAGCGTTTCTTCGCACTTTTGAGTTTAGCCATTACAAGCCCTGCAAGGGCAGCTTGGAGAGCAGTCCCAATGATGGACTGAAGAAGCACACCGAAGTAGATGGCAGGACATTCCTCCGTTACATAGCGGAAGCCGTACCCAATTGTCGTCTGCGTTTCGATCGAAAAGAGGTACACAGACACGAACGATTTGGCATTGCGAACACATGGTATCCAGCCCTCGTTGTCGAAGTTCTCGAAATCTCCATGTAGCTTGCACAGAAAATAGTAGTACGCGGCAAAAAGAATCCAGCACAAAACGAAAGTGGCAACGAAGATGAGAAGATTCCAGCGCCATTTGATGTCCACCATCGTTGTGAAGAAGTCGTACATGTATTGACGCTGTCGACCACTGATGCCTTTTGTGACAATATTGGTGGCACCATCTTGAGTCACGAGCCTGGAGTCAAACTTACTGGACCTGAAAATCTTTTTCCAATGGACCATCTTTCATATTCGTTCTTAGTATATACTGTTTCTGTCGATCTTATTTCTGAAATGGTCAATATCTGATACAAGTATTAAAACAAATCAGTATGGTATAAAAGAAACTATGCAACGTTTGAATATTTGAGGAAGAGTGTTAGAAGAACGCATAAAATTTACTTAGGGTTGATTCGGGAACCTGTAAATTAGATTTCTTATGTCCAGTTGAGCATACTATCCACTTCAAATCTGTTTATATATATATATATATATATATATATATATATATATATATATATATATATATATATATATAACGCAGGGTCTATTCTAGAACTATTTTTTTTAGAAGGGGGAGAAGAAATTGCTTTCCACAATTTAAAAAAAGGAGCGAGGGATTTGAAGAATCAGAATAAATCCCCGCAATCGCGCGTCTTAGAATAGATCCTACACCGCATCAAATTATGTGTAGATCTAACGTCCCCTTATTTACCCTGTCAAGGTGTAACAAGTGCAGTAAATTAGTAGGTAGAAAGGCTGTTGTGAGTGCAAGGTTGATTTTTCTTCGACTCGTGCTCTCGCTATGCTCGGCCTTCGCAGTGAAAAATCTTACGCTCAATAACGGCCTTTCTACCTACTGCTGTGCTATTAAAATCATATTATTTGCATTCCAGAGTTATTTCCCGTGACTGTAATATATTTTTAGTAACGCTCAATTATGCAAATTTGGCTAACCACAAAGTTATCAACGTAGTATAGTATGCTATCTATACAAGATGACTTCTAACTATTATTACTAGTGGAAAGGTCTGGTGTCAGGTCTGGTGCCTCACACAGTTGGCCGCTCTGTCATGATATCAGTTTTGATGATGAAGTTTGAGACGCACTGTTAAAATAAAACAAAAAGTCATGATGACGACCTAGCTTCCGATGTGAACACGACTAACCCAAGTTGTCAGAAAGTTAGGTAACGAGTCCTCGAAGCCGATCACACTAGCTACCGGGTGCAGTGGTGAGCGTTCCGATTTGGATTGTTGTTGAACTAAAATAATCAGTAGGGCTAGCATCCGATCCGAGACAGTTTTTTTTTTTTGTGTGTCCACACCTGGCTGCAGATTTTGTTGTTTATATATTGGTTTTAGATGTTTAGATAATTCTAATTGAAAAGACAATATAGTATACACAATGGATCTGAACGTTATCTTGAAGAAGTATGTGGAATCGAAAGTTTTTGGGGTTTTTTTTAATTAGAGATATAAAATGTGTTTATATATCATGGCTTGGAATGAGCATCTTGTCTATAATCTAAACGAAGCTAACACAAATGGCAAGATTAGATATATCTTGAGGGATACAATTCTGACAACAAATCCAAATAATAATGGATATATCCTTATTGCAGTATCTAGCTTTAGCAAGTGTCAGAAAGTTTTGAGCGCACATCGCACTGATCATAGAATCACTAACGTTGAGACGGCCACAGAGCAGATGCACAATTTGAAAGGTGAAGTGGTAAAGCACAAAAAAAAAAAAAAAAAAAAAAGCTCGGAAAGTTGTAGTGACAAATATTGAAGAAGTTTTTGACTCGATGTACCAGGCTGAAAATACTCTTGGTACCAGCCGCCGCTCTATTTTATTCTGTTGTAATGGCACGAGAAAGAAGTCGTATTCTCCTAACAGAGATTGCTGGTATTCTTTCTCATTCGCATAAGTTTTTTTTGCGTGATATTTGTTTATTAGCATTGCTAGATATATTTATTTATTTATTTCTTTATTTATTTTATTTGAACTCTGAATTAGAGAGATCATATTAGTATAATAATGGTGTGGAATAAGCACCCAGTGTACGATTTATATGAAGCCAACGAGATCAGCGATATTATACACGTAAATCTAAGGCGTGTTCTTTCCAAGGAAACAGGAAAAACGGGATATATTATTGTTCATGTATCGGGCGTTAACACGGATTATACGATAATGCAAGCGCACCGTTTCATATTCAAATGTTTTCACGGAATGATACCAGATGATTTGGTCGTAGATCATCTTAATGGTGACAGGTCCGATAATCGATTAGAAAATCTTGAACTTGTTACTTCATCTGAAAATGACACAGGAATATTGTTTTTAAAACCCAGCGCCACCTGTAGACAGGTGAGCAAGAAGTATTTCCGTCGCTCACAAAAGCAGAAAGGTCACTTGGCACACACTCTAGAGCAATTCATTTTTGTTGTACAGGAGTATGCAAGACTTCTTACTCAATGAGGAGTCAACAACGTGAGATTTACTTTCAACTTCGCATGAGTTTATCATTCATCATGAAATGTGAAATGTTTTGTAATATTCTGTAATTAATAATTGATGGTTATTTTTTTTATTTTTTTTTGTGCTCAGATCAGACTAAGTACAGCAAAAATATCGTATGCTTGCGCTGCTTTAATCTTGCAATGCCCGTAGGCCAGCGTATTGATATTCTCATCCATGCCGTATCATTTGTCATCATAGGCGGATAACCCAATTTTGTTTAGCGCTACTGTGCCCCGAGACATGATGGTCTAACCTGATCGTGTTCATTGCAACATCTTGTTTTTCGCCAGCAAGCGCGATCAAGTAGTTGTCCAACGTAATATAATGTTTGACAACCGTTTTCTTGATGCATTAATGGGTTTTTCAAGCTTTACTGTCAATAAAACGCAGCTGACCAAGAGAGAACAGCAAGTACGTTTCCATATTATTTGGTATGCAGGATATCTTTTGCTCATATTTTCCGAAGTGCTTGACGATCAGATGCGAATCATATCCGCGCAGATTATAAAATACGCCAGGAACAAACTCTGGCAGTCTCAGGCGTATGTTGCATTTATTATGTACAGCTCCACGATAGCAACCAATAAAGTGACACTCGATCATCACCTAGTGACTGTTCGCATATCAGCACAATTCAGACCGCAAGAAGTCTTCTTTGTCAGCTGCCGTAAGAATCATTCTAGCTGGCTTGATTTTTTTTTTGTATCATCAACTTCATTGAGCAAACTTTGGACAAAATGCTCACCGCAATCAGTGCCACGATATAGTTTTATTGGTTTACTCAGCGAGTTTATACAAACAAGCTTGGAGGCATATCCGCCAGGAAGATGCTCTTGATATTTTATGGTAAAAGACTTATCTGGATCGTTATCTGCACCAGCAATTGGAAGAAGCAGCGCCTCGAAGTCAGCGTATAAAACAAACGGAACCTTTGTCATACGACAGAAGTTTTAAAATTTTGTGGTATTATTATTCTTGCTTGGCATAACAGCTCGCACAGCGTCAGCACAATCTCTGCCATGCGCTACAAGTAAGTCTTCGCTTATAGAACCATGAAGACACTTTCTGCAATAAAACATCCTGTGTTGTTTTTTGTTGCACTGGCCGTTCATCAATCCAGATTTTTTAAAAATCCAACAGTAATGACCATATTTAGTGTCACTGTGTACATAAAGCAGATCAAGTGCAGGAATATTATTCCCATCGCTGGTAACTGAAGCGGATAAATTATGTTGTTTTCGTCCACACCAAAGATGTTTACTGAAATATTATTTATCCGCTCAAACTTTGGCACGTCACCAATGTGTGCTGATATGCTGAATATTTGCTCACTCTGTAATAGCACTGCCACATGAAGCAGCGATTGTCATTATATTTAACGTTAATGCAGCTCTGACCTTTTTTAATTTTAGCTGGCAGTTCCAGCCATGATTTGCCGCGTTGTGAATTATACTTGGCAGTACTTATGACGCATCTGGAAACAACAACCAGAATCCAGCCAGAACCTTCTCTCTGAAAATCACTGATCTCATCTCTGAGCGAGCTGAAAACCACTTTCAGGTCTATGTCGACGTTTTCTGTATGAAACGCTCTGATCTGCTTTGATATAAAGTGTGCTTCTGTTTCAACTTCGTCTACTTTTCAAACACCGCGCTAATGCCAACCTGAAAATTGTATGCTACGATGCGTACGAATTTCATCCGACAAAATCTGTCGCACAGCTTGTTTTATCTAAGTTTCTAACACGCTATAAGGCACCAGCTTGCGTTGATTTGCAACGAACGTTTTGTCGTGGCTGAAGCATGATACGCTATGATGCATCAGCAAGTTGCTGTCATAGCAAATGTTGATTACGCCATGTTTTTTAAGTAGCAAATGTTGATTATGCGGTGTATTTTAAGTAGTTGTCTCTGCTCATCCGTAAGCAAAATCCGCGTTTTAAACACATTTCTGCTCCAGAAGCAGCATTTTCTGATATCACATTGAGATTTAAATTAATATTTGAACCAGGATTTTCGTACAGCGATTTGACGGCATCAAAAAGCAATTCTGGATGCTTCATGTAAACGTCCATAATATACTAGTAAACAATTGGATCTGACATGATATATAACTTCGCTTGATAAAAATGTAGACGCTATTGTCCACGACTACGATGAGTACAACTATGTTGAAAATGCACACCTGCATTACAATATGAGGCCGCAAAATATACCAGAAAATATCACTCCAGAAATAAGTTGGAGCGATTTAATCTGTCGTACGAAGAAAAAGCGTAATTCAACGAGATCTTTGATAGTTTATCAAGCTGAACTTACTATGAAGACACAAATTTATCAATTTTTATTATGTTTTAAAAAATATTTCTGCTGCTAGGTCTGCCAGACAAATCGGCCATGTGCAAGCCTGTAGCTAGTAAAAACAATATTAGCAGAGTACGACAGAATTATTTCTCAATACTTGCCGTTGGTACCCAATAATTAAAAGCATCAGAGTGGCCGCTCCATTTTACACACGACTTTTTCCGCAAGTTTAGAGGACACGCTGTATTCTAAAAACATTTTGTTCTGTTTTTTGTAATTCCTTCTCATAGATGGCTCCTGAAACAGGTTCGCCATTAAGGTCTGCGATTCGGTACGTTACATGAATTGTTTTTAATACTTCTGTCACGGTCAACACTTCTTTGGTCCAGTTTGCTGAATGACCTTTTTCAAACATTTTTTTATTCTGGAAATCCTGACTTTGTCATCCACATTAAACTTTTGTCTAAAAAAATAGTCTGTTTGCCACGCTGTCTTGATTTTGCTTGTCCCAACACTTCTATGCTTCGTATTGTTGTTCTTGTCTACTAGCGACTGCAGCACATCTACATACCTATTCGTTTCATTTTTTTTAAAGTGTTTCCACATCGCATTCTTTAGCGTACGATTAAATCTTTCAACAACAACTGTTTTGCCTTCATTGAACGTGGAATACTTTTGAATTTTATTTTCTTCAAGCCAGTTCTCAAGCGTTCTATTGTATACTTTGCCGCCATGGTCCACCCAGAGTTTTGCTCGTAAACGCCGCTGGACAACATTGTTGTCTGATGACGTTGTCATAGATGCAAACGCGTCTCTAATAGCTGCGCCAGTTTTGTTTTTTAGTGGCAAGCTCCATGCATACTTGCTGACAACATCAATGACATTTAACAAGTATTTGACGCTGCTATTATTTCTGGAATATTTGTGCATGTCGACAAGATCGGCAGACCCGATGTCATCGACACCATTAACAACAACTCTCCTTGTGTAATTCTTCTGCTATTACATCATCTTTGCTGGCTTTGTGTTAGCCAGTGGTTTGCTCGCTTTTGTTTTACAACTTGGTTTGCTGGGTTTTTTTGGGGTTTTTTGACGACTTTTATCCTCTGGTTTGCTACGACCTTTAGCCTCTGGTTTGGTGCCGACGCCAAGTTTATATTTGAGTCTGATGGCGCCTCTGAAGAAATCTCTGTCAATACGCCCTTGCATTTCAGATGGTTTAATCGTGGCTAACTCATCAAGCATAATTTTGTCGCAGCGTTTTTCTTCTGGCTAGTCTGTAGCAAATGTCATGCCGCATTGTCGTGGGGTCTTCTTTATTGTATGGTTGTTGACCAAAAAGGGGTTGATCATTCGCGTCAAGTTGTTGATCCAGAGGATTCCATGGGCCAGTATATTTATGTCTTGGCAAAGTCCATTTAGCCTAGGAAGACTATTAGCAAAATAGTTATCTTCTGGCAGCGATAAACTCATGCTCACAAAATGCCAACATCACAAAGTGAAAAAACAAAGTGCAGCAGGAAAAGGTATTGTACTTGATTTGTCTGCAGCACAACCTAAAAAGCAAGGCGGAGACGTACCACTTCTACCACTGTTAGCTGCTGGTAGCGCTGGTGCGCTGTTGCCTGCACTTCTTGGCAAGCTTTTTGGTCGTGGTATGAAAGGTTAAAACAAAAGAGAGCGCGAGGATTGCAATACCCCAGAACACAACGCCGCTAAGCAATTTTGACATCGAGGAAGCGCTTACAGACATAAAATCATTTCGCGGCGTTTTTCCAAAGATATGATGACAAAACAAATTATGAGTGATGAGAGCTTCGTTATTGTAACGCACCTCTCGTAACAGGTGTACGATTTGGTTGGTTATCGTTATCTAGAGGATGATCGACCTCGGTGTTATTGCCAGGATCAAGTAAATAGTGAAATAAAATATGAAATTTTATAGATGGGATAAATAGAGATTTGAGCAGATATATAGAACAAAATAACACTAGCCCCCGTACATGAAATATAACAATTTAATCAATTACATAAAACAAATTGAGATAATACATAATATTAGAAAGATACACTTCTTTTTGAAATCATTTACCGAATTTCAACACAAATATAATTATGTAATTAGCCGATCTGTTTAAAACGATAGACTTAGTTCATCATGGAATCGAGTGAACAATCGAATCAATTGCCCAGCATGCCTGCATAACCTTGTTATCGCTAGTCACTCCAATTTCAATGTTGCTGTCAGGTCAAGATTGATGTTCTCCCCTTCTTGCTTCTCTCTCTCTTTCTCTCTCTCTCTCTCTTATCCAGCCTCGTATGATCCTCAAACTTTGTGTGGGATGCCTCTTCTCTCTACCCTCTACGTTGATACTTATACGTGCATCGATGGTTGGCTTTGTATGTAGGTAGGTAGGTGGATATGTCGATAGATAGGTGGGTAGGTAGGTGGAGCTATTTTCCCCTTGTGCTTTCAAGACTCACTCGCTTCTACCGCCAGAATGTGTCCCTCAACTTCCAGACACCTGTCCTTGAACAATTGTTTGTACGAGAGAATTTCGCCTTATTCTGCTCGGAGTCAAGATATCTTCCGGCCTTCGCAGGAAACTTGGACTGATTAAATTTTTTGATGTGGAATATTTGAAACATGAAATTTCGTCTGGGAGACACACCCCTTATTTAGCGTAGCCAATCAGATTAAATTTATCTACCGCCTTTTATAAATACACGCCCATCGTGGTTAGGGTAACCCTAAATTAACCTTATATCCAACATTTATACAATGTAGGCTTAATTAAGAATCAATCTCGCCCCAAACAGGGACATTAAAACCATCGCAGTCTAGCGATTTAATACGGTATCTTTCCTCATAAATATAATTACTTGTTATCTGCCAAACTAATGTGCTCTACAGAGATCGACAGAAATTTGAACCCTCACAGTTATAAACAAAGAAAATTATTTTGATGGCTCTAGAACGCACTGGGTTGCTATTGTCAACAAACCAGATGGTAGCGACGTAGAAGAATTTGACCCGTTTGGTCTGCCACCAAGCGACGCTATCAATATATATATATATATATATATATATATATATATATATATATATATATCTATATATATATATATATATATTTCTATCGCTAAGAAAGGTTGCGTCTACAACTCAACACAAATTCAGCATATAAACAGTTCAGCTTGTTTTTATTACTGCATCTACTATATCAGGTCGCGATCTCAAGGAAAATCTGCCTTAGATATATTACTTCAATTTAGAGTCCTACCAACCTTAGACAACGACAGGTTAGTTTTAAGTAAGCTCAGTAATATGAAGTAAGCTGAATTAAGCAAAAATGATTTCGAAGTGACAACTAATGATCCACAACGATTAGTATTGAAAGTGAAACAGTAGCGTGTTTTGTGTAAATTTCAAGTATAATGACAGCTTCGCAAACTAAAAAAGGCGTTCTGTGGTGAAGTCAATATGTGCTGAATGCAGGAAAAAAAATAATCCAGATTTGTTACGACAACTATTGATGGTTTCCTCGCTGATGATGCCTGCAGCAAACAACCTATGGTTGTCCTAGATAGGTAATTTTATGTTTTGCTGATATATAATGCATGCATGCTCTGATAATATTTGTGTTCAAGGCGACAAGAGAGTTGGCCATTGCGCTGTCTGCAAACGCCGTAAAATATATGGTAGTGCTTTTGAAATTCATCCAACCTCTGCAAGAGGCCAGCGCAATTGTTTTTACATTGAGTTTCAGAGAGAGCTAGACTAACTTCCTGGTACAACATTTCTATGTAAGAAGTTTAGACAAAACTCTTTCTAAAAGTAAAATGCCAGCAATGTTGGCCACATAAATCTGCAACTACGCCAGCAACTATCTCAGCAAAGTTAAGCAAACACATTTTTATTTTTCTGCGCCCTAGTCCTCTGCCGCTTGTTGCCTTTTCCGTAGTGCCAGATATTGCTCCAGAGGCCGCTGCTATTCCTAACAAACCAAGTATTCGTAATATTTTTGGCGCTCACTCTGCAAGAAGTGGTAGGATTGCTGGTAAAGCGCCGTCCATATGAGATATTTGTTTGGCAGATAACTTTAAGGTTAAGCCTTTTCCATATTGTTTTGCTTCATCTCGCGTATCAATAATTCTTGTACAAGGTTTGTTCATTTTATGTGAGTCTTTGTCCAAATATTACACATATTCGTATTCGGTTGTTGATTCGTCAATTGGCGCTTCGTCAAAGAGCTTAAAATACCCGGGAGTAAATCTAGACAGCATGTTTATACATCCTCGTTACACAAAATTCTCTTTAGACCAGATTCGTCCCTAATATTTGACAAGTTAGGCAGTGATGTTGGAGCCAATCGCATATATAATTCGTTCATAATTTCTTGGCCGTGCTTGGACAATAATTTTTTGGCAGTACTAGTCATCACGCGCTCTGCTTCCTTTGTTGGCGCGATATCTTTGATAGCTTCTTTGACCTGCGCTGGCGTTGGCGAAATTGTTTCTACGATCTTCTTTTCTGCTGCTTTAGCGGCGCCCATTGCAAAACTAGAAGCAACAGGAGCAATTATTCTGGCAATGCGGTAACTAACTTAGAGAATAGCTTTCATAAAAATCCTCCTATGATCTTTCTGCGCTTAATTCGCGTTGACTTCATTTATGCAACACGGTTACATAGTTTTAGTTTAGTGCTCACAAATGCAAATAAAATGTTACTCGCTCATTATTAAAGTTGACGTTGTTTCCATATTGATCTCTGATTGACACTGCGATTTATGGTATGCTGTAGACAAGCGGCGAAGGCTTTATGGTCATCAATGATCCAGGCAGCGCATTAGGACTGAAGCTGTAGATAACGTGGCTATGGCCTCCTCGTGCGTCAAATGATCCTTCAGCTACGGAACAATTGATGAGTAAGCTGTTTACGTCGCTAATGTTGACGGGAAAGTCGCCATCATAAACCCCATTTTCTTCTAGAATTTGCGAACTAAAACCTAGTCAGTTTCTTAAACTGTTGTCGATTGTAAAGTCTACTCAGTAGCCACCCTTAAGCCTCAATCGTATTTTAAGCGATAACTCTATGGGCGTGCTATATCGGACAGTAAAATTACAGCTCCTTCCTTGAGCCAACTTCGAATCGAAGAGAAGAGTTTGCGACATGGCTATATCAAATCATTGTACAAAACTTTGTAATTGGAGTTACTAAGTAAACTTTGTCGAAGCAGATGATCTAGTATTTCCACGATCTCAATATCAACTTCCACACGAACGTTGCCAGCTTGTTTACTAGCTTTTTTTACTTTGGAGTAAGCCTTGATCGTATAGAAGAAAGAGCAGGTATGCGCGACCTCTTAGTCTTTGGCATTGCTTGCGCTGCGTCAGGACCTGCTTACGCTTTCTCAATTATGGACAGTTTTGTTTGCTGAGGTGATGCCACTTGAGAAGATGGGTCTTCCTTGCTGAGGTGCAATATCGCCAATCATTTCAGCAGCCTTAAGCTTGCGTTGCTCCTCCATCTATCTTATGATCTTTTTTGATAATCGTCTAAGATCCTGATTTAGCTCTTCTGTTCTTTCCAAGTGGAGTATAATTTCAGGAAAATCGTGTTGTCCTTTTTCCCCATTTTCTATTAAACTTGGTTATCTCTTTTCTTGCGTTTTCTATGTGTCTACGTATGCCCTCATTTGGCGGTTTTCAAAATAGGACCTCACACTCAGATAGTAGGTCCATGGTATCATCCTTTGCCATATTAACAATATCCATTCAATTATCAGACATGGCTTCTAACGCAGAAACCTCTGGATCCAATACCTCAGAAAATTGTATTAATGCATTCTCTCAAGCTACTTGACTCTTAAGTATTGCTTCTTGTTATTCTTCCAGAGATTTGAAAAGTAAATCTTGCCTAGCACCGCGCGCTGTCTGAGTCTGTTCTATCTTTTCTGTTATTGGCATAAACAATTTTTGTGCTATATCGCGTTGAAATTCCTATTTTTATGCAAGAACGCGACCACGCAATTGCTGTTGCTACTCTGCATACTTGCGTATAATTTTAGCTCTGTCTTCTTGGGTATCCACTCATACAAACGGCATCGTATACAACATATTTGTATAACGTTTAAGTCAGCCAGCTAGCACATCACATATATTCGCCTGAATATGTTCTCTGCTGCCTAATCTGGCAAATACAATTCGTCAAAGCATCTCTGTGAAAGGTCATAAAATTATGTTTGTTACTGCCTATAGCTTCGTTATAACACTGCTCAAATTTAGCAGCGTCTATGCCACGACAATGATCGCGCGCAATCGAATAGTTGTCGCGGTTGTCCATGCCAGAAAACAAAACAAAGCAGCTGGTGTTGCACTTTGGTACTTCGTAGTAAGACAGTGCCAAGTATGTTAATTTGCAGCGCTTGTTTCGTAACAAAGATAAATATTCTTTGATCTTGTTCATGTTGTCGCGATCTATCTTGATGTCATCAAATACTATTACATAATCTTTGTCGCGTTCAAGTTCTTCTACGGGCGTTATTTCTTCTGACTCAAATATTGCAAATGTTTTTTGCACTACATCAGAACTGCTAATGGCTTCATCAAAGTCGCTAAGTGTTTTGTATTTATCTTGACTTGGATTGAGCGTGTAAATAATTACTTTGTCGTAGTTAAGTCCATTGTTAAGCAATAAGCAGCGTATTTAAAAGCAAATTTGTCTTGCCGCGACCAGTGGGGCCAACAATCATGTAATGACAATCTGGAATCAAGAAACTATTTCTGGATTTCTTGACGTCTTCTGAATCAAAGTTGATGATACGCATTTTTTATAAGCAGAGTATATATAATGAGTCATTATATATCTGCTGACACAGTTAATGACGGTGCTGAATCAAGCACATCAGCAACTATTTCTAATGCAGAACTCAACAAGCGCTTGCTAAAAACTGGCGACACGATGGCCGGTCCTCTAAACATGTCTTCGCGAAAGATTACAAATGTGGCTACACCAGCAGATAACACAGATGCTGCCAATAAACAGTATGCAGATAAGTATATAAATGCAAAAGTGTTGTTAACAAATTTTCCTCCAGGACGCTTACTTTCAGTAGGACAAAACCTGGCATCGGTAATCCTTGGCACTGAAATGTTACTGTTAGCAACACAAGTTTTGCCGCTAGTTGTTGGAACTATGAGTGGTGACATCAACATGAATTCTAAAAAAAATGACAAACTTAGCCGCGCCACTTGTTGATGCAGACGCAGCTACAAATTCATATGCAGATACAAAACTTAGCGCAGATGGCGACATTTTGGTTAGTGTACCTACTACAGTAAGCAGCAGATATAATGGAAAGACTGCGGATCTGCCAGTGGGTAAGTCCCTGTGTTTTGTTTTGGTTCGCCCAAAAGGCGGATTTTTGCACAAAGATCATCTGCGGCATCTTATAGTCCAATCATTGTCCAAGCGCCAGAAGCTTTTAAAATTAACAACCATGGAAAATCAACTATGTTTGAAGTTACTGGTGGTGGAATCAATGCAACCTCTGCGCAAATCAAAAATGTGGGCGTGCCAACTGATAATGCAGATGCGACCACAAAACTGTATGTGGATGCCAAGCGAATAAAAAATACGATTGGATATATTCCATGGCTGTCGTCCAATTCAGATAATCGCAACGGATTTGTAGCCTCTGCAACAGTTGAATATTCAGCAGTCTTTGGAGCACATCTGGCTCTCGATAACCACACATCTACTGGCGAATGGGCAACAGCAGGCGTTTACAATAATTTTTGGATCAGAATAGATCGTTCTGTGGCAGAACAGTTTTAGCTGAATACATAAACCACTGGCGTCTAGAAGCGCCAAATGACAGCCTTAACTGGACCATGCTTTACACAAGTACGGATACATTAGGATCAGCTCTGGCTACTTTTGACAATGCAAGCCCTGGTACGACCAATCATCGTCTCAACAGCCTGTATTGCATTTCTGCGATGCCAGTCAATCCCGGTCTGACTTATTTTCAGATTTTTACGCTAGATGATCTTATGTAAACAAATATATAGGATGTCAGAATTTGTGAGAATTGCATGCGAAATTAGTGAAAACAAACACATGTATAAAAAGATTTTGACCGATACAGAAAGCGTAAAAATAGATGATCACATGCTCAGTCTTTTTTCGGTAACACGTATAAGAGCGCCACAGTTGGGGGACGAGCTGGACAAATATGACGAGCTAAAACATTCTTCAACGGTACGGAATCGGCCAGCGCTGCTAGAAACATAGGAGTGCAATTTTAAACCATACTAAACGAATCGAGTGTTCGTAACTTACAACTAGTGTCTCTAACCAAAAAAAATTAAAACCCAAAAAATGTATCGAAAAAGAAACAAATAGATTTAGATGCTGACTACGCATGCATGTACAATCAAGTCTAACAAAAAAAACTTTAAAAACCAAGAAAGACTTCAAGAAAAAATCAACAAGCGGTATTTTTACAAAGAAATTATTTTGGGAGTGATGGCTCTACCTGATATAAAAGATCTTCCTAATGATCCGCAGTCACAACCTGAAACAGAAAAGCCACAACCTGAAGCAGAGATCCCACAAACTGAGCCAGAACAACCACAGGAAAATCCCGAGGCAAAAATCGAAGGTTCCGCTAACGAAATTCCAGAAATCGTGAAAAAGACTTCTGAAGCTTATTACCACATCATGAGATACAAAAACTATGGCGAATATGACGACAGGATTCTTGCCGCTGCTCTTTCACATGTTGGAAAATTATCGCCAGAAGACCAACTGGTTCTTGCTGTGTTTGATGACAAAATCAAAAATATACATGGCGGACACTTTGCTGGTGCAGAATATCCCAATCATGAAATATCAGAACACATTCGCGTCCGCACATTTGACCTCTAGCCGCATGAGGATTATCTTAAGAAAAATGCAAACAAAAATTTCAAACTGATCGCGAACAGCTTAGATGCTAAGCTTTTGACTATTTTGCAAAAAAAACAATTATTGAAGCTTACTATCTTATTGTTCAGTACCACTACAAGCGTATGTATGATGTTAATGAGCTGCAAGCCGCTATTAATTTTACTAAAGAAAGGTTTGATGGCAGGATATACACACCATCAAGAAAAATACCACGAGGAAAATTTGCTGGTGTCCCAGAGGCTTCTGATTTGATAAAGCACTATTTAGACTACATGAAAAACAGACCACGCGAAGGTTTCACAATGATCTGAAAGAAAACGTTCCAGCTTTAAGCAAATATTATCAGCAAACTAGATCTGGAGTTCCCACCACAACCTGAAGCAGAAAAGCCGCAGTCTGAAGCAGAAACAGCCAAAACCTGAGCAGCCATAACCTGAAGCAGAGCCAGAGCAACCACAACCTGAAACAGAGCCACGGCAACCACAACCTGATGCTGCTGATGATGATAAAAAAAGAGAGCTGAAGCAATCTACAATGTTCATAGGTACTCACGTGAGAAGAGCAGGGATCCAGTTCCTTTAAAAGAAATTTACTATCAACGAAAAAAGTCTCTTGCAGGACTTAATCTCAGCTCTTTTTCCATATCAAAAATACCTAGCGGCTACTTTAATGAACCTGAGCTTACAAAAGAGCAGAAAAAAGAACTCGGACCAAATCCAACAGAACATGTTGACGTTCTTCGATTAGCTATCCTATTGGGCAATCCGCGGCTTCTTCGGCAAATATAAAAAAAAAGCTTAATAAAGAATTTCCACGTGATAAACCTTTCGTTCCCAAAGAAGATATACAACCAGAGGGCGAAGAAATAATTGACTGGTGTTATTTTATACGATGAAAGATGACATGGACTTCAATCACATTAGCAACCATCTTGATAAAGAAACGCGAGATGAACTTATTGCATATTATCGCAGCTATCACAAACGAGCTTACTGCTTCAAGCAGTCGTACAAACATTACAAGTACTTATTATTTTTCTTGTCAGCTGTTCCGTTGGCGATCACTGCGGCTGGCGTTGCTAGTACTGGCGCTTTCTTAAATCCTTTTCTTCTGATTGTTTATGGCGTTGGCATTGCAACTCAGGCTTGTTGCAGAATGCTAGAACCAAAAATTCAAAATCAGATGGCTATGTGCAAATACACCTACATCACGTACACAAAAAAAATATTAAATAAGGCAAAGCTTGTATGCGTGGCGCTGCGTTTAATATGACAGATTTGGTCAAAGAATTCAGAATCCTAGATAATATTGTTGCTGAGTTAAGTCCTATGGTGTGGTCAAATATCTAGAAATGTATCAAATGAATATCAGCATCATAGCTTTCGAAATAAAAACGTTGGTACAGGCGATACTAAAGCAGAGGACAACGGAGGATTTAAAAACTAAATACTAATTACGGTGAGCGCAATATGTAGCGGGCATTAAAATTGGGTGCCATCTATACTTCTCTTGACAAAATCGTACAAAAACTTTTGATGCCACGCTTATTGTATTCTTCGCCTAGCGTGAGTCTTAGCTCTATGACGATATCAGCGTAACAATCAAATGTTTTTAAGACGCTCCTTTGATTCTTGATATATCAAAATAAGAGCATCCTTGACAAATTCGTAAGCAGAGTTTAGCGTTCTAATTTCCTGTATCATCCAGCTGACATCTTCTGTATTCTAGCCGACGGGAAATTTTACTTTAGCAACGTATGCTGTCTTGTATGCAGCCAGTATTCGTCTTGAGTCTAATTCGAACATTATATAGTACTATTTTTTGTCTACAATTCGAGTACAATTTATTGCATCTTTGATATAGCTCTCTTGATCGTTTTGTCATAACCTGGTTCGTGAGCAATATATTTGTAGGTAATCTTAAATATTTTCCAGGGTAATACTGCAACAAGCTTCTTGTCAGGACATCTACTGGTAATGATATCTAGCGCGTCATAAATTCTATCTGGCTGATCTGAACATCTGTTATGATGTAGCCGTGTTCTCTATGCAGCTCTTTCTTTAGGAAAGCTGATAACTCTGCTTCAGTAGATTCACCAAGATCAGTAAAGTCATCGTAGTCGCCAAAGAATCCTACGATGCCTATAGAGATTGGATCCTTATCATATCTGCCGTAATCTCTGTTGTGAAAGTTTTTGTCGTATTCTGGGTAAAATCCAAATTGGTCTAGCGGGCACAAACGAAAAATTGTGTCAACAAGAATACCGTTTGAAGCTACAACTGACACTTCTAGACCTGATAAAACTTGCGGCAGATAGTAATCAGGCAACTCTACTAACGGCTCTAACAAAAGGACACTTGAATTGTAAAAGCAGGATTTTATTGCCGTCTACAATATAACCACCCGGACTGTAGCTGAAACCGTCTATAATTCTAATGCAGGTATCGTTGCCAATAATCTTTTCGCCTGTGGTGATCTCAACGTATCTTCTGATAACTGGCTATAATAATGTTCCCCAAAGACAATGCAACGTAATATAATTGCTTCATGACAAACTTTTTTCTGGCTAATTCTTCTGACGTTACAAATGGGCAGATGCCAAGAACTGTAGCCAACTCAGACCCTCCTACTGTTGCCGACATAATCGAATACCATTCGGTAGACTTCTGCTTCATCTGATGCGATTTCACAAACTTGTTGAAGATAGCGTTCAAATCCATTGTTTATACTATACTGTCTTTTTAATTTGAATAATTTAATAAAACCAATATATAAACAACAAAATCTGCAGCCATTTCTCGAAAGCAGGTGCGGGCCAAAAGAAACAAAAAACAAACAAACAAACAAACAAAAAATAGCCCTGTCTCGGACCGGGTGCTGGCCCTGCTGATTATTTTTTCTTTCCCAGCAAAATCTAAGAAACATCGGAACGCTTATCACTGCACCCGGTCGCTAGTGTAAACGGCTTCGATGACTCGTAACGTAACTTCCTGACGATTTGGGTTAGTCGTGTTCATGTCAGAAGGTAAGGTAGGTCGTCATCAACCTCTAACTGCATCATCAGAGCTGATATCAAGACAGAACGGCCAACTCTGTGAGACACCAGACCTTTCTTCAGCTAATAATACTTAGATAGATAGATAGATATTCGAATTTGAGACGTTTTCGGTCATTCGACCATGTATGTCTATAATAATACTTGATGATGAATTTGGATTAAACTCGCGTGCGACCAATCTGGTCATGTGCGAGGAATAATAATTGATTGATTGATTGATGATTGGATTAAAGTCATGTGCGCCCTTCGGGCATGTACGACTAGGAATAATAATACTTAGAAGTCTGAATGAATGAATTTGAATTATAGACGTGTGCGACGAATCTCGTCATGTACGTCTGAACTTAGAAGTCATCTTGTATATATAGCATATACTATAGTACGTTGATAATTTTATGGTTAGATAAATTTGCATAATTGAACGTTACTAAAACTAGATTGCAGTCAAAGGAAATAACTCTGGATGGCAATAATATTATTTTAATAGCACAGTAGTAGGTAGAAAGGCCGTTATTGGGCGCAAGATTTTTCATTGCAAAGTCCGAGCGTAGCGAGAGCCTGAGTCGATGAAAAATCAACCTTGCGCTCATAACGTACTTTCTACCTAATACTCAGTAATACACAGCGGCTTTAGTAAAGTATTTTCTAATATGTGTCATAAACGTTTAAAAATTAATACCCGTATGCTTATAACTTTTGGGAAAAGTCAGAGCTATACATCTTTTAATTTAGCACACTGAAAACCAAATTGAGTGATTTAACCATCAGATTTTAAAAGTGCCGTCTACATTTTGTGTAAATATCTAAGTTTCAGTTTTTAAGAATATTGTGTTGTATAAGTCACAGAAAAAGACAAATATAGCAAAGATAAACACAAACACAAGCGCGCATGCACAGAGACAAAAAAGGAGGAGTAAAGCAATGTTTTTGCATATTGTTTCTTGTTGTCGGCATATAAACGTAACTGCAAAGTTGTGTTCAATGAGCGATGTTTGCAAATCTGAGTGCTCTAGTTTGACTATATCTTTAATTAAACAATAAATTAAGGGTACACCAAAAGATATGTTTCTATAGTGATGTCTGAAATGCATTACGAGTCCATGGCATGATAACACAGTCAGCAATAAATGTCATTTACACATTGTTTGTATAGTACAATATTGTTCAGTCTTGCTCAGGCTAATTGTCACTTTTTTCCTGTCAAATAGTTAAAAAGTTATTTTACAATTATCCTTATCGTTTTGATTAGCCTTCCAACATAAACAAGTTTCAATAAACTGCCCAGGAATCTACTTATGGCTAACATAAACTAAATTTAAAAGTTGGTGTCTCTTGTCGAAGCCCTTCATCACATCCCGTAGTGGACTTTGGATGAAAATTTGCGTTGAAAAAAAATTTTCACTGAAATAATTACCTTTTTCAAACCCAAACATTTTAGGGAGTCGCGGTAGCTCAGTTGGTAGAGTGTCCGAATCGTAAGCAGAGGGTCGCGGGTTATATTTTTTTTATTTTTTATTTTTTTAAAAAAAAAGGTCCTTAAAACAAAAAAAACAAAAACAAATGAAACTCTCGGTACTTTGCATTGGTTGGTAAAGCATAAAATATACTTAAAGAGACCGTTGACATATGTTTTAAAATGAATTTTGACATAGAAAGTTCGATGAAATACGTGTTAGCCTTACATAGGTCTGATACAGTTATAAACGTTCTGTTAGTGGCACAGTTGTAACGTGTATCAATCGAAAGATATGGTACCGAAAAGATTTCAACATTCACTCGTTCGGACCGAAAAGGAAGCCGTAGTAGTTCAGTTGGTAATGCGTTGGACTCGTATTCCAAGAGTCGCGGGTTCAATAACCCGCCCAGGCCATGATATAGTCAATATTGTGTTGGAAGTGACGTTAAAACGAGCAAAAACAATTGGACGGGAAAGTAGCCTGAAACATTCATCTCGATTTTATACAAATGGAAATGTTGATACATGCATATAATGGGTTGAGCATTTACATCTGTAGTGGCAGTTGATTAAATACCTTTACTTTTGTAATTACAACATTTGGTACTTTCTATAAGTTAAAATGAATTAAAATGTATAGTTTCTGCTGTGCTCCTTTTGAAGTCACATGTCCAAAACACTTGGTGTCATGACCAAAATGGGTATATCAACCTTAAGAATGCGTGATGATCTTGTCTATTTTAAAAGTTTCCAAGAATTTTTTGTACTGGTTTTGCACTTGTATTTATTCAGAGAATTATGTGTGCCGCTTTATTAAATTACTTTACGAAGCAACTTTTAATAGTGTGTAAAAGTGCTACGAGTGCATTTTTAGTTTTACTCTGCATGTTGGAGGAAACTATTTGCCACGAGATGCGTTCCGTGATTTTGTCTTTATTTTTGTTTTGTGTGCCTTTTTTTGGGATGCCTAAACTTACTAAACGCCATAGAGGCCGAATTGTGCTGGTGTGCCGTTAAACCCTATACGCACATGTGTACTGAAGAAAAAGTGTGCGTACGCGCGAGCATGTTTTTTTTGTGAAAGAAAGAAAGGAAATGATTGCATGAAAGAGAGGGGACGGCGATAAACTAATTAGGGCTTTCTTGACTTAACTAGAAGTCATCACCACGTTACCATACCGTGTGACAACAAATATGGGACCAGTGAAGGACAATGATAAATAAAGCTAAAAATTTCTAAATTAGGGCAAAATTTCACACATATTTCTTTAAATTGCCGAATAAGGATGTTTTAGTTTTATTGCAGTCTATCAGAGAATTGTAAATATTGTTAAATTTGCCAGATTTGAGCACATATCTCCCTTGTCCACACATAGTCTCTGCATTTCTGCCACTCAGACTTTGTTCCAAATGACTGGTCACGTGACGTTATAAGTAAGCATGAAAGGCCTAATATACTGACCATTAAATCCGGGTGTGTGGGGCTTTTGATTTTCTTTCCATCCAGGATATTTTTTTCTTCTCTCTCAATTACATTCTTCCCCCAACTAATATGATGGATATAATTAGTTTCTGTTGTCTCAAGATCAGAGCAAGAGTTTTGTTTCAAGCTATTTAGGGGCCAGACATTTAAACAAAGTAATATTTTTAAAACATTCCAATGTCTCGTCCCATTCACCCCCACCCCGCAACCCAAGAAATTAAATGGTCGGTCCCTGATACACTGTAATTGTTCCCATAACTACCCACCCACCCAACTAACCCCCAGATAATCGTCCCAGGGACAGTATTCAACACTGTATGTTTGTATCTGATAAGTGCCCATTCTTCAGACAGTTTTGCTCGGGTGTGAAAGGTAACTTTTTTTCTTCCAGAAACAAAAGAAGAAAAAAAGTTTCAAACCCGCGCAGATCGACGAAGAGAGCTTGCAGGGATAAAAATGTAATGCGTTTAAAGGCTTTTACAACTGACCCTTGTTCACTCCTTGTCAAAATGTGGGCCACTTTGTTGTCACAGCGCACTGCCTAACAAATGATATATTCCCTCTAAAGAGTGTCTCATCCAAATTGCGAGTTTTCGATTTGATAATCACAAATGCTATGATCAGAACGTGGTTGAAAGTTACACCCTGTACATGTAAATATGCACTCTTTTCAAAGACATCAAACACAAGATAATGCAAGTATAAACAGATCCAACTTACCTGTCCATGCGCATCTGAATACCGGTAGAGGACTGTTTCACTTGGTTATTTGAGGCAGGTACCGTATACTGGATACTGGAAAATGACTATATGCATATTTTAAGATACTTTTGCTACGACAGTATAGTTTGTTTGCCATCTTGAGGCCGTATCAATCTTCTTTCTTTTTTTTTTTTTTCTTCAAAAGAAATAAAGTAATCTGAGTCATCAGAAACAAATCACATACTACCATGTCAGCAATGTGTTTCACGATATACGTATGATATAATTACATTCAAAATGAGATCCGTTATGCGAGGGCATGCGACAATAAGGTTTAGCACTGATTATAAATCTTTCCAAGTATCTGTCAACATGCTACATTTTAGGTTAATTTACAGCCGGGGGTTATGTAAAGTGAACACTGTAAATTCGTAATGGACTCGCTGGTTGTCCCGTTAGCTGTGGTGATGCATCTTGCAAAAATAATTTTTTAAAAATCTAAACTTTGAGTGTAAAGAATATTCAGTTATTACCAAAAGAAAAGTGAAAAACAATTTGTAGATGCGATCTGGGATTAAAATTACACAGAAATTTGGTACCTAAGCCCTTTCTGAACATTTCTGACTCCCTTTTGGTATACATGCAAACTCAGTGACTACTTTAGCACTTAAGATCAAAGGACCATCTCAGCAGGGTGCCTTTTCCCATATTTATTACCAATCGAAATCTGGTGTTGTCACAGATAGGATAGATTTTTTTGTCTCATTCTTATTCCAAAATAAAATTTTAAAAATCACTTTAAATTTAATCAATAGAAAGTCACATCTCATCTGTTCATCTTAGCATTTTTGTAAACAATTTGTATTTGAAAATAAATCTACGACACGAAATCATATCATATGATACCAAAATTATCCCAAATCGGAATTGTTACTTCTTTTAAAACGGGAAAAAATGGATACAGGGACCAACTATTCAAATAAAAGTAGCATTAGTACATTTATAATGCCTGTAGAATATACCAGTATAAAGTAAACTCCTCTATTACAGATTCAAAAGAAGCAAAGTGATTTGCGACATGGTATGCTGTTGATTGATCAACAAAATCTTCAATCAACTCAAAGCTTTCGCTTTCATCTAATTTTGCATTGTCATTAGCAAACAAAGTGAAAATAAATTATATTAATACATTTTCATATCTGTTACAAATGTAATGATGTTTGTATATTTTTTTTAAGTAAATAAAGACACAATATGGTCCACAAATCAAGTAGTCTAAGGTAATGTGTCAAGTGCCAGAAAGCCTCGGTGACACGACAGATATATTTGGTGAGGCAGAAAGGGAGAGATATAACCCAGTATAATTTTAGTCCCATTTGCGATTTTTAAAATAATTTTGTCACTTTACATTTTAGTAATCTCTCCAATCAATATTGATGTCATAGATTTGATTTTTATGTCGAAAATCTTAATTACTGTTACCAATATGTGCACGCAAAAAGAAAAATGAAAATATAATGTCATAATATAGATATTTCATCTTTTATAAACAATTTAAACGTTTGAAATCAAAGTTAATTATTTTAGAACGACAGAATTATCGCATTTTATGTTAAAATAAATGTTTATATCAAATATTCGCTTCCGTTTCAATTAATTTTGCCTTAAATCAGTAGCGCAGTATATAAAGCAAATTCGATCCCATTGGTGAATAACTTTAAGTTTGATATATCCACCTATTTTGATTGAGCGTGGGTTCTAAGTCAAAACTGTTTGCAGTGCATCTCGTTATCTGTTGTTGAAATGTAGTACGTATTTTAATTGAAAATCTAACAGGGAAATAATGTAAATAAAATATATACCCATTTTTTGCTCCCTAAAACAGTTTGATAATTTATCTACATTTATGAACAATATATTTTTTATATGGCTATATAATTCATATCACCTGTCGTATGGTATTTACTACACGTATGTCGTTGAAAAAATTTCTTGTTTTGGTGGTAATCCTGTCATTTGATTTTATGCCAATAAACTGAATTTAATTCCATTGTAGTCACTAAAAAAATAAGATACGCTAATGATAAACCAACAAAGGTTTTTACTGATTTATATCTTCAATGCATGCTGAAATAATCACACTCTGTTTTTTTTCTTTAATTACGCATCTAGTTGGCACATGACATGCAGTGCAAACAGTTATTTTTAGATCTGATTTAAATTAAATAAAGAATAACTGTATCATGTGATATTGAAAAATGGGATTGTGGCATTTTTGCAAGGGGCTCAATAATTAATCGTCACATTGGCATACACTGCGTGCAATTAAATCCCATTTTTCTCGATATTACCACATGCCAGGTCTGCTTCCCCTCCACCTTTTATGTTCTCGCCCACCCCACCCATCCCTATATAATCCCTTTATCCATTCGTTTTAAAGCGGTTTCAGCGCTATTACAACACAGGGTTGATAATTATATGATTATTTATGTTTATCGGGAATATATGGAGGTAATCTGCATAATCATTTATCATGTTTGATGCAGAGTTTACCTCTTGCAAATATAATGCATACACTATATTAGCTTCTCGATTGGAGAGAGAGAGAGAGAGAGAGAGAGAGAGAGCACGAGAGAGAGAGAGAGAGAGAGAGAGAGAGAGAGAGAGAGAGAGAGAGAGAGAGCAAGAGAGAGAGAGAGAGAGAGAGAGAGAGCGTATTTAAACACACATTTTGTATGCCAGATTTACCAGCATTTGGTATGCCACTTTTACCAGCATAACTTGATTATATGAGCCCGAGATTATAACAAAATCTGATTCCCAAAATCAGCCAGTTTTGCCGTCCGATTGGTCAGTGATTTGGTGTTGTCCAATTTACGTCAGATATTTCAGTTTTTTTACGTAATTTTTGGCTAGTTATATTGATTTACACTTCTTGTTTGAATCTGAGGGACAGTTGCATACTGAAGGCAAGTTTGGATTATTTTGTTGTTGTTGTTGTTGTTGTTGATGTTGTTGTCGTTGTTTAACGCAGGTATTGTTTCCCACTATACTTCCTCAAATTGTTCAAAATGTTCAAGCCCCATGTATTTAATGAGTGCATCTCAATTCTTTTCATGAGTGCCGATTTAATATGATTGCTGTTCGTAAAGTGAGTCAGCCAGTTCTATCTTTTTATATCTCAGGTATTCCTTTTAAAAATTCTCACATTTGAACTAATCATGAAATCTTGGTGGAGACCTTGTTTAGCTACGTTTTATCTCATAAAACCCATAAAAAGACTTATACTCAATCAGATGACAATACATAGTTTATCTTCCGTTTTGACATATCAGGTTCATTCGGTGCACAGATTGTCATATATACTTTCTTGTTTTTTTTTTTTAAACCATACATGCATGAAAATGAGTCATTATCATGGGGTATGCCAAATATAGAACAGTCGCGCAGCTAATGTGCTTATGTTTTCGTTTCTGTTGAATACAAGTCATGAGATATGACATTTTGATATCATATGACTGTATTTGTATTTGCTGCACGTACCATTTGACAACGATTTGATGGTGATGTCAGCTGTTAAATGGAAGTCTATTTTAAAGATATTGGTATATGTATATTGTACAAGATTTTATATTTATCTGTATATCTGGAGCCGCGGTGACTCAGTGGTTAGCGTGCCAGACTCGCGACCGAACGGGTGCGGGTTCGAATCCTACCATCGGATCAGTCTGAGTGGGGAAGGCACTTTACTCAAACTGTCCTCCGCACTAAAAAAAAAATCCTACTTGTGTTGCTGTGCCGTAAAGAACCAGATCAAATATTCATAATGGTAATGAAATTAACGAACTTACCACGTCGAGTAGTCTACGTTTCACCTGAAGGATAATGAACTCTGCGCAGACGTAAATGTTAGTTTCGGCCTTCCCTAACTATATCTGCATAGAGAATGGAAATACAGTAAATACTGCGCCCCCTCCCCCCCCCCCCCCCTCATCTCTTAAATCGGAACGTACCCGGCCTTTTCCATCCAATGCCAGAAGAAACATCGGATGTAATTAAGGGTCATTTTGATTTTAACTACCCAAACCCATAGATGTTATTACGTCATAATAACTTAATTGACGTCACAATCACTATATGACGTGTCATCACTAACAGCAAACTAAGCAATAGTTTCAGGCTATTGAAACCAAATGATTTCTTAAATTTGTTTCATTATAAAGTTGCAGAAATAACAGTAAAACTTAAAAGTGCAGGTATTTCATTAATTGTTGAAACTTCAACGAGTGTTGTTTTCCACATCTATCATTTTGTAAGAATCTGTTCTTCACACACCTTGCCAGATGTTTGTCCGCCAAAAACTTAACAATTTGGGAAGTATCACCACAATCCCCCCCCCCCCCCCAAGTCTTTTCAGAGACTCGAAGTTGTTCTACTCGCATCGGAAAGAGACGATGATGTTCCGAATGTCCATCCCTTGAGCAGTTGTTGACATCTCGAGATTATGACGTCATAATATCATTGCGTCATTAATGACGTGACGCTAACATACAAAAAAATTGATCTTACAATATTCTTCCTGGCTGTTGTGAATTTTACTTTATGTTTACATTAAATGTGTGATTTGGCATTCTTTGTATTTCATTATTAATTTAATCTGCCTTTGTCAACGCTCACAGCGCTGACTAGTGCCCCACAATTTAGGGCGCCCCGTTTAGGTTTTTCTTCTTTTTTTCCATTGGCCTTTTTGGCTTCCATTGCATAGCGATGATAGCGAATCGGGCCGGGTGACGCAGGCTAACGTAATTCGCTTGTACTCGACCTAAATTGTCAAGCCAATATCATAGGCCGGTAACTAGTAAAATCTCTGTCCCCTGACTGGTTAGTCAGTGACGCCATTTGCACAACAGTGACGTCACTCCCATAATGGCTAGTTTGGAAACTTCCCCCTGAACTGTAGTAATTCATTGGTAGCTTCACATCGGCGTGGTACGTCATGGGAAAAACGGACGGAGATTCCGTACTTTCACTAAGACGCAGGACGATAGTTATTTGCGGTCTCACCAGCATCGGAAGTGTGACGCAGTTGTAACGTAAATGCATACGGTAGACTTAGCTATTTAACGAAGTCTGTTTTTAATCAACGCTTACTGCACAGCTCCAAATGACGTAATCATCACATTATGACGTCAGCAATATGACGTCACTGTTTAAAAACCTAGGTGTATCGTATGGCTATGCATTCTGGGAGAGATTGGATGTACAATGACATAGCTGCGATTTCTGTTTCTTTTTAAATACTGAAAAAGACAAATTCTTTTACAATCTGAATAATCTCAATAACAGTCCTGTGAAAGAAAAGTCGACGAAAAATATACGAGACCTTTTGAGATCTTTAGCGATTTACGACCTGCCGTCAATCGGCCGCGTATGATTTTTATTGTTGAAAACCAATGGAATCTCAGTAATTACGTTATACTGAAAGCATTCATTCACTAACATACTCTTTTCTTTGTGTTTGATAAGAGGAGTCAACCTGTACTTTGAAAAATGTTTAAATACTCATTCAGCTATTATTTTATTGACAATCAGCGGTAAGGCAGTTTTTCCCATACACTTATATGTATTGAGTCGTACTTGGGAATCGATATTCAAGCATGAGTAGCGCAAGAAAATGCACAACAACATATACATTTGTAAGTGAGTTTGGATTGCTTGGACCGTTTGCTATGTAAAAAGATATATTCTTTACAAAGTTAAATACCCCACTTATTTACAAGCGATCATCCTTAACGACATGGCTGGCATATAAAAGGGGGATTAACTCACATGTGTCAATTTATCCTATTCGGATCGCCTCGCCTATTTCTGCGAGTCAAAAATATGACTCGAATGTATGTCGGCGCAGTAATTTACAGAAAAATTATAGATTTAGTTGGCCATACATTTCTTCGAAAAAAAGAAGAAACCGCAATCTATTCGGACCACCTTGACTATTGCTGCGATTGGATTGACTATAGGATTGACCGAGAAGTTGCAAATAAAAAAATGTTTCGATGCATTCGCAACTTCTTGCTCAGTCCTTGGCAGTTGTCGGCGTACATTCGAGTTACGATCCGTAGGATTGACCTCCTTGACTGTGGAGATGAACAGACCTCTGAATAAGCATCTGCTTGGTCAATTATGTGCTTGATTGTTTTTGATAGCCAAGCCTGGCCGCTTACCTGCACAGCACGGGAGAATAGGGGGGTTCCGTCCAATAGAACTCTTGTCTACTTGTTTACACTCCCCCCCCCCCCACTCCAAACGATATTCCTGGATCTGCCCCTGCACAAGTGCAACCAACCGGTTTCAAAATCCTGTCTTTAACCATCTGCCTCGCAGTAAAATCGTGTTCGAAATGCATTTGTCCTTAAACTGCTATTGCCTTGTTTTCTTCGTTTCTTACAAAGAATATTCTCTATTGAAATAAAAAAATCACAGTTGTAGGTTTACCCCAGTGTAAAAATAAATAACATTTATATCTTTGGGTACTCTACATTTGGTTCATAATAAGTGTTAATCTTTGTTTCAAATTTAAAAAGACTTAGAGGTACACTTACTCTGAAAAAAAGGTTCTATTTTAGTTTCCAATCAAGCCATCTTGTTGTCGCTTCCATTAGAGCATATCACCAATCACCAGAGCAGAAACATTGTGTACTGCTCACTAGCGCGGTATTTTATAATTATTTTTTTGTTATAACAAAAGCCAATAAAAGTATAAATATTAATCACATTTTAATAATACAAATTGATTGAGAAACGTTGAAGTTATGCATATTTTAATTTGTATATGTCATGTCGTGTCAAATCACAGGACTTTAATGCATTGACAATCAATCACTTTAGCTAAGATTACGTAATATTGTCCATCTAGCCAGCGATAACATTGGTCGGCAGTCCACTTAAGTTTTTATTATGTTATTTTTTCGCAAACATTTGGATGGAGCCGGCTGTTTCATTAAGTTTGATACAGAGAACAAATCGTTGTCGACGTCGCCCCAGCCTGGACTTTCACCAACAGAACTTAAGCCTTGACTTTAACTTAAGTCTAAATTCCAGCATACTCACTGAATGCAATTTAAATCTGATTCATGGTTGAACCAATCAAATGTATTAAGTCTAGACTTAAACGTTCAAATCCATCTAGAACTCACACTCGATATCCCTAAATATACTCAGAGTAGATCTGCAAAAATTTTACCCTATATTGCAAGGATTTAATACTTTTTATCTTTATCTTTTATTGTATATACCATTTATATACCATTTAAAGAATTTCAACATCTCTATCGTGTCTCTTGTAGTACAACATGTTTACGGTTATTTTGCCATTAAGGCCCTGGGCGCCAAGTCTTGGGGGGGGGGGGGGGCCATTTCGCGGAGCTTGTTGTATTTTTGCCCGAGCGGGGGGCGCCGAAGGCGACGCTTGCCCGAGGCGCCGTTTCTTCCAGCGCATACTTGCGACGGCCCTATATAAATGCAACACCACAACCGATTAGGAAACTCACAAACGTTTAATTAACGGTCAAACTTTATTTTCAGTATGAATAGAGAATGTCGAAATGTTTGGACATTGAGATCTTGTTCGAGTTTCCTGCCTTGAACAATATGGTGTATACATCCAGTATACAGTGTCATGCCTCGTATTCTAAAATTTTCTGAGCGCAAAAATCAAACCTTAGGGCTTAAGTTTCGTAACGAAGAAGGCTAGGTCAAGTCTCGCTTTAACCAATGTATTCGTTTTGCCTTAGCCTTTTATGACAAAGTCATTATACGAGACACCGAAACGAGAGAGGGCCACTGATTTCTACGAGACACCGAAAGGCAGGCGGGACACTGAATTGTACGAGACAACGATAGGCAGGCGGGACACTGATTTGTACGAGACACCGGAACGCAGACGGGACACTGATTTGTACGAGACACTGAAAGGCAGGCGGGACATAGGTGTTCACGGAAGACTTAAAAAAAAAAAAAAAAAACTAACATGCATTTGTTCGTGTTTATGTACATTAACTCAGTTATCGGTATCTGCGTTTACACTCTACAGACTGAAATCCTTGAAATAATTTTCCTGTTTTTTCGATTTATCTTTTCTTTCGTTTTCCAGTCGTGTTTATACATATAATAGGTAAACGTTGTGAGCATGTTTGAAGATTTTACTGAGTTTCTTCTGTCTTATAATTGGCCGTTTATTTTTGGGCGAAATTCACACAAATATAACCGAATGTTCAACATCGAATTTTAAGACCGGAAACTGTGCATAGGTTAAAAACTCACACCACTGAGACTTATAACTGAGTCATAACAGGCGATATCGATCGCGTGACCCCTGTATCTTCTGAACCTTAGTAATACGCATGTACTTGTGTATGTTTTCAAAGCTTTATGTATACATGTATATTGTAATCATACACTGTTTACTATGTATAAACTTATGATCCAGGACTGACATACACATGGATAGAATAGAAAACTCCTTATCTACCCCACCAAGTAGTATAAGTCCCTTTTGATATGCAAATGAGGACACACTTACATGAGATCAACGGGTATTTCAAGGCTGTCAGGGAAAAGACAGGTTTTACGGAGGATATTTTGTAAACCCCACTGCTTCACTATTTCATTATTGACCTAGAATATAAAAGCACCATTTTATTTGCAAAAGATATAAGAATACATTAGTGTAATTTACTTTAATCTTTAGAGTAAAGTATTTTGTATATTATAGGTGAAAGTTGAATTTTGAATTTAAAAAAAAAAATTTGATAATGATTAATATGATGACGTTTTGTAAACCACTTCACTACTTCAGTATGGGTGATACAATAATAAAATGTATATTTTTAGACTTCACGCTCATTGAAAAATAAAAATGAATTGCTCATATTTTTTATCGTGACAAATGAAGTATATTTTCCATTATTTTGACTGTTAAATCCGAGGTCAGAAAATTCAGGGATTCCCTTTATTGAACAGAACAATTTATTAATACCAAACATTGAAGCCCTTTGGACTGAAATAATTCTTAACGGAAGAAAACTTTTAATTGGAACTTTTTATGTACACCCAAGATTCGATGATTGGACTTTGGTTGAGCTTTCAATTGAACAAGCAAAACATTATTGTCAAAATATAATCATCTTAGGGGACTTCAACGAAGACCTCATAGTATCCAGTAGATGTAGAAATATTACAAATATTATGAATACATTTATCGTTTTCTAACCAAAGACTAAAATACATATTTCATTCTGAATGGAATTTTGCAGTTGCTTCTAAAACTTCATATATGTAGAAAGATATGAAAGATATCTTTCAAACTGCTTTATATCTTAGAATAATTGCTAATGCCAGACACAGAAAGACTTTAAGTAACTTAGGAGTTTCATCACACGCATTAAGTATCGCGACTGGTGACATGTAGGAAACGAACGGAATGAAAGGAACTGTGAATTTTGTGCAAACAATGATGACGAAGATGAATACCATTTTATCTTAATCTGTCTTCTATACTTTCACTTAGAAAATCTTATTTTGATCCTTAATATTGTCAGAAACCAAGAGTATATAAACTATTAAAATTATTTCAAAATGAAGATTCAACAAGTGTAAAAAAAAAAACCCTAGGCAAATAATGTATTCCAACTTAGAGTATCTTCTCTCTCTCTCTCTCTCTCGCTCTCTCTCTCTCTCTCTCTCTCTCCAGATTTATGTGTGTACACAGATTTTCTATCGCCATCATTCATTCAGTTAATCATATATTTATGCAACAATGTATTGCATATGCATTATCTATTGTATTGACTATGTGCTTTTTTTGCATAAATCAAATCAATAAAGTTCTGTTCTGTTCATTTAATTTACATCAATTGATCGATCAACCCACAAGAATTACTAAACATAGCTCCACAATGATCGATTTAATACTTATGTATGACACACTAAATTGTTATGTAAACAGGGTCTTAGATCTTTTTGTAGCGATCACAAGGCCGTGTATTGTTCCACAAACTTTATAAATGCTCGGCAACATAACTTTAAACGAAAAGTATGGGACTATCAATCAGCTAATTACGAATTATAGAGGGAATTGTTGTGTAGATCTAATTGGGAGTTTTCTAATCTTTCGATAGATGAACAGGTGTGCAAGATCTCTCGCCCCTGTTCAATTGCCACCCCCACCCCCCTTCTCGGCGAGCCTGCTTAAACATATTCACAGTAGCATAAATGATGTAGATGTTCTTTCAAATCTCAACATAAGTAAGGCAGGGGGTCCTGATAAGATACACCCTAGGCTACTTAAAGAAGTTACTCGCATATTATCGCGATATTTATCAGAAATCTTCAATAATTCGCTCCAATTGTCATATTTTCCAATAGCGTGGAATGAGGCTAATGTTACTCCTATTCATAAAAAAGGGGACAAAAACGTTGTTTCAGATTACAAACCTAATTTCCCTGCTAAATTGTGTGGCAAAACATTTGAAAAATATATCTCCAAACACTGGTACAAGTATCTTACAGCCAACAACCTAATTAGTTATCTTCAATCTGGTTTTACCTCCCCAAAAGATTCGGGTCCCTTACAACTGTTTGATATATTCAATGCTTTTTGCAAGGCGGTCGATGAAGGCAAAGCAGTTAGAGTGGCATTTTTGTGATATTAGTAAGGCCTTCGACAAAATCTGTTACAAAGGTTTACTTCATAAGCTAAGAAATATTGGAATTGGTGATGGACTTTTGGAATGGTTTAAACTTTACCTCTCAAATAGGACACAAAAAGTTGTTATAGAAGGTTGTACTTCAGACCAACAACTTGTTAGAGCTGGTGTGCCCCAGGCTGCTGGTGTTTTGAACAAATTGTGGGATAATCAATGGTTAGTTGATTTTAATCCAAACAAAACCGAATCAATGACCATATCCAGAAAATCTCAAAAGGAACATCACCCACTTTTTAATGAATGTCACTTCTCACAAACACTGGGGCCTAACTTTGGATGAAACCTTATCTTGGCATATACATATACAGGAAATAACTACAAAGGCATGGTAAAGGTTATACATACTAGGAAGCTTGAAATTCAAACTTGATAGAAAATCATTAGAACTTTTTTATTTCACCTTTATAAGATTTCTTTTGGAGTATGGGCATATTATCTGGGATAATTGCACCCAGTATGAAAAAGATGAAATAGAAAAAATATAAGCCGAAGAAGGTAGAATCGTTTGTTGGACAACAGAATCTACATCGTATGCTACAATTTTGGAGGAGACGAAATGGGAAAGACTTTCAACAAGGCGCTACAAACATAGAACGATAACGTTTTTCAAAATGTATCATGGCATGACTCCAGGATACATGCGGGCTTTTGCTCCGCCAAGTGTCCATCAGGTAAATAATAGACATTTTCGTGATAGAACCAACCTCCAAACGCCCTTCGCCAGGACAAATCTATACCAAAGTTCATTTTTACCAAAGTCTGTTGCGGAATGGAATCTTCTCTCTTTGGAATTTCGAAACAAACCTTCGTTATACTCGTTGAAATAACTTTTTAATATGAATCTAGACAAGTTCCCAGTCCAGTACTGTCAAGGAGAAAGACTAGCGCAAATTATGCACACACGACTTCCACTTGGTTGTTGTTTATTAATGACGATCTTTAAAACTATTTGTCATCTAGCAATAGATATTCATGCAGTGAACCAGACACCGCAAAGCAGTTTCTCATATACTGTAGAAAATATGTTACTCTCAGAAACTGAACAATAGGAATTTTGCCCCACATTACAGATATAACGTCGTTATTAATGGGTAATCCCTTGCAATTGCTTGAGGTCATCGAGGAGATCTTCAAGGCGGTCGAAAAGTACATAATTACAACTAAGAGATTTGCTTGATAACTATTTATGTCTTCACTCTAAGCTGTTATATATATATATATATATATATATATATATATATATATATATATATATATATATATATATATATATATACCACCCGAGCTGAAGTTAAAAGTCCTTTATGTAACACCCCCACTCCAATATTAACAACTTCATATTTTTCCCTTTTTCCTCATTTGTTGTTTTGTAAGTATACAGTAAAACGTTTCTGCTGTAAACGCTTATTAGTTACTGCGTGCCATTATTACAATATTATATGTAAAGTTTTCTTTTAATACCTCATTAGTATGTTTCAATGCTTGCAATATTATGCCTTCATTGATACATCAGCCACATTATAAAAGTAAATATTATTGTTAATGAGGAGAGAGCTTGAAATAAGCTTATGCCTGTTGCTCAATCCTCTATATCTCTTGTTCAATTTTATGTACTTTCCACGATGGCTTCTGTAAATAAATACTGTTTAAATAAAATCTGAGATCACATTTCACATGTGGGTAGAATTAAGTCATCCTTTCACTGAATATATCGATTTCTATAAATCATAAATTCAATAAAAATGCATCAGAATGCAGGAGAGAAATTGGTTTATCCTCTGGTTTATATTTAATTCAAAATTTTAGATTTTAATTTAGAATGGGAAATGTAGAATTTATAGGTTTCTTTCATTAAAACAATGTTACAGCCAGTGACGGCGCGAAGGGGGTGGGGCAATTGCCTTCCTTCGCCGGGAGAGATCAGCGCCGTCGGGAGTTTTTTTTTTTTTTTTGCAGCCGTAAGTAGATAGATGGGGGTGGGGTGGGGTGGAGGTTAGCAACTGACATAAAAACTGTTCTCTGTGCCAAAGTAGGGGCGCCACTAAAGAACATTGCCCCCAGGCGCCTCGAACCCTCGCGGCGCCACTAGTTACAGCTAAATAGAACTCTAAATGTAGGTAATTACACCTGATATTTATAGCCCAGGTCACTGTGACCATCGCTATTCCTTCGATCTTATGGTTAAATATATCATATTTGCACATCAAAAGGTAACGTGTGATATCTGGGAGCTCAGTAGTTTCCAATCCTCTTTGTATGCTAGTCCCAGGTTATGATGAAACACGAACAAAGACTTTGATCTCAGGGTGCAAAGTCTTACCTTAGTCCTCAGTTCAATGTTTACACAGCAAACGGTGTATGATTGTTGTTCTTAGATGATCTGTCACTAAATAGATGAATTGCCAAAAATCTAAAAACGTGGATTTGTGCGTGTGTGTATGTTCACAATACAAATATGTACGTGTAATAGACTATCACATTGTCTGTGCGCATGTCCATGGTTTTTCACGGTACAATACCGCGAGAACATGCGTGGTTTCAGAGAACCTCATTCGGATGCACCTCGGCCATTTCTGCAAGACTAAACAGTGCCTCAGATGTATGTCGGCGCAGTAATTTACAGACAAATTTCTCTGCAAAAAAAGAAAACCCCAAGTTATTAGGACCATCTTGGCTATTTCTGCTATTGAATTGACTGTAGTATTGACCGAGATGTTACAAATGAAAAATAGTTCGATCATTCGTAACTTCTCAGTTAATCTTTGTTTCATAAATAGCCAAAGTAGTACGAATGGGAACTATAGACATACATTCGAGGTTTGGTCCGTAGAATTGACCTCGAAGTTGCGAATGTTGAGAACCTACTCCTTAGGCCATCGACAAATTGTTAGTAGAGAACAATTACACTCCTCAAGTCCTACACTTATGTTTTAAACATTAATACTTTTTTAATTCATGCACAAATTATAATAACAAATATGGATCCCTTATTTATAACGTATAAACAAATTTTGATTTACCGAAGGTATCTTTACCCAAGACAGCTATTTATTATTCAACTGAGAATTGTCAAAGATCTAATTTTAATTATGCTCATATCAATGTAAACAAAAACACACAAGGATAAAATAAAATGCAGACGTAGTAGATTAAATAAAATAAAGACATGTCCTCTAACTGGGGAGAGCAGTGGTTCGTCTGCTATGTTGAAAGTTTATATTGTGTGTGCCTGATGGCCACCGGATAAGAAGATAATTATTTAAACACACCTTATAGAGATAAAGATTTAAACACACACCATAGATTAAATATACAAAACAATTATTAATTCTTACGTCTACTCTTTGACTTACCCATTTATATGCATATGCGTCTGTTTGTTTGCCCGTTTCTTCGTGCATTCTTTTCAATTATAAAAGTGAATGGTGAAATCGAAAAGTGAATTAATGTAATTATTAATGACAGTCTAAATAATAATTATTTACAAATTTGTTGCTCAATCCTCTATATCTTGTGATCTGATATTTTATTTACTTTGTATGATGACATTTGGCAAATACGTTATTTAAACCAAAGTGTACAAATACTCACAAGTCCTGCCCATATTTTGTAGCTAACAGAAATTCGAACCTTACTTCTGATTTAGCATTATCACTAGCCGAACTCTCTACTCAGGTATGTTTATGACTTTTGTCTTTCCCTTTCTTTTCTATCGCTTCCCCTATTTCTCTCTCTAAAGAATTAGATTTCAAGAGGTTTTTGACGGAGATTCGGAGTTCAAAGCGGCAGCTTTAATCGCTCAATATCATAAGTAAAGTTATTATTTTTTTAAGGTCGAGAAAACAAATATTTTAAAAAGTTTAATTCCTTTTACTTCTTTGACGCTCACTTTTAATAAATTTAAACTGGACCAAAGTTCCTAACTTTTAGAGGGCACCTAGATAATGCAAATTGAACTTTTCTTTTCGTTACACCGGAAAATGCGGGTATTGCCTCTTTAGGTGCCCGCAGTTGATCGCAGCGAAGCAATGACATTGGGAAATAATCGTGTTTTTCCAGATAAAAGCCTTATCCGCTCTCTCTCTCTCTCTCTCTCTCTCTCTCTCTCTCTCTCTCTCTCTCTCTCTCTCTCTCTCTCTCTCTGTTTTTCTGCGTTCATTAGTGCATGCCTACGTATGTTTGTAATTCAATACATTTCCTACATTGTGATCTTAGAGACAAACTTATGTGTATGGTAGAAAGACGTTACACCACGCAGTGGGTGCAGTTTTGTTATGGAATGCAACAGTGGCGTAACTAACGCCCCGAGGCCTATGCAATTCGGGTGGGCACATTAAAGAAGGAGACCCAAAATCCAGAGTTTTACATTTCGGTTATAACCAACCCCACAGAGAGAGAGAGAGAGAGAGAGAGAGCTGACGGAATTCCTTCTATCTATTCTTACGTAGCATTCAGGGGGTTTACAACGTAATTAGTAACCAGCCGACCTGAAATTCTCAACAGCTTTAGGCGGGTTTTCGTAGTAAGCGATTAATGCAAACCGGTGACAAATACAAAGCATATAAGGGAAATAAAGGAAGTTTCCAGGTGAAAATGGTGAAAAACGCGTTAGCCTACAGAGGTCAGAACAACAGTACAAGTTATGAATTTTATGTTAATTACACAATTGTAACGTGTAATATAGCACAGATCTAGTATTGAGAAGATTAAAAATCTACTCGTTTGGACCAAAAAATAATCTAATTTGCCTTGACATCAGACAAAATGTACACGTTGATGCATGCGTATTAGCTTGACGGCACTCTAGCAGAACTTAACAGGACTGATATGCAGCACGTACATCCTTGAGAACAAGTGGGTTGAACATTTTCCTGTATAGTGCACACTTAGTATTATCATCACTACCAAGCAGGGCCATGCACATAAAAAAACGATGTGTTGTACACCTGTTATTTAGTATCCTTCTAAATTAAGTTTATTCATGTTGATAAAATCTATTCACATGCTTCTGATGACAGGTATTAGTCCGATTAATCAGCCCGCAAACCTGTGTTGATACTGATGGACGATTTGAGAGACTTGTGTCGGCTATTCATAAAATCGAGGAATGTTTCCAGAAAATGTATACCAGATCTGTCCGCAACATATCGATATACATTTTAGATACTTTCCGGCATTTCTCGCGTCTCTTGGTTTACCTTCGGCTGAAGGGTTCTTTTGGCGATATGTGCAGAATATTTCTGGATCAAATCCTATGTTTGACTACTTGTAAATCCATGTGCAATAACACAACCCTATGGCCTGTGTCCATTTTGAATTTCGTGGCTACATATGGCTGCTACCAAATACAGGTAAATCTCTAAACTGTACGCTGGTGTATTACGGACAGATGTGTATGCAGTAAAATTGCACATTTTAATGAACAGGTGACATAAGACCCTCAATCCGTACATCAATATCAACACAGGTTTGGGGGAGGGGGAGATTTTTCGGACTATACAGGTATATGCTTATATCGCTTGTTTTAAGGAATACACGTGTTGGTTTGTTTATTTCTTTCCTATTGCGCCCGGATCAACCACGCACGCAGCAACATTTGCATTTAGCGTAAGTCAGGACAAAATTGGTTAAATTTGTCATAATTTCTTATTAGTAGAACTTTGCCACAATTCACTTTACAATTGTATAATTAACACAGAGCTCATAACTGTTCACGTTGTATTGAAAGGTAGGTCTTTTTTCTATCAATCCCAATCGAAATTCAATAAGATGCGTTGGCAACCTGTCTACCTTTAAGTGGGTTTGGCTATATATATATATATATATATATATATATATATATATATATATATATATATATATATATATATATATGTTCTTGTTTGTTCGTCCATCGAGTTCGAAGATGACCATGACACCACTAACTGGTTTGGTTTCTGTGAGTACGTGAGTGGCTGATCAGGCCAATTTGTGCTCTGAACTGTCTGTGGCACACTTGACAGGAGATGCTGCTTGGGTTTGCTAGATCAATAGAAGACGTGCTGCAGTTCTGAGATTTACGCTGCTCGCGCTTCTTCTCTGCCTCTGCAGTTCCTCCCAGTTCAAAGTCTGTAGCACCACTATGGGAGAGACTACGTCAGGTGGAGCGATCCTCTGTGAGATGTTCCCAAGACCCAGAGTCAATGTTGAGGGAATCTTTGAAGCGTTTCTTCTGACCACCCTAAGATCGCTTTCCCTCCTTCAGCTTGCCGTAGAAGATCTTCTTTGGTAGTCGCTCTTCTGACGTCCTGGTGACGTGGTCTACCCATCTCAACTGTGATTTCATCAGCAGAATATGGATGCTTGCAATGCCTGCCCGTGTGAGAACCTCAGTGTCTGGGACCATGTCCTACCATCTTATCCTCATCAGTTTCGTCAGGCAGCCCACGTGAAAATGGTTCAGCTTCTTGGCATGGCGTCTGTACACCGTCCAGGTTTCGCAAGCATACAGCAGGGTCGGCAACACAATGGGTTTGTAGACCTTCAGTTTTGTTTGTAGACTGATGCCTCTGCGCTACATTTGCGCGTATTCTGACAAAGGCCACACTTGCTTTAGCAATTCTGGCGTTGGTTTCATCATCGATGTGGACTGCACGTGAGAGTATGCTCCCGAGATAGGTGAACTTGTCCACTGTCACGAGGGTTTGGCCATTTACTATGGTGGTAGGCTCTATGTAAGGCTTTCCTGGTGCAGGTTGGTGTATCACCTCTGTCTCCTTGATACTGATTGTGAGATCGAAGTTGTCACAAACTGAAGAGAAATGGTCCATACTCTGCTGCATGTCAGACCCAGATTTGGCATTCAGGGAATAGTAGTCAGCAAATAAGAGATCGCGAACAATCACTTCCTGTACCTTATATATATATATATATATATATATATATATATATATATATATATATATATATATCTATATATATATATATATATATATATATCTTTGAGAATATACGCTGCTATGAGTAATTTTTACAAGTAATACAGACAATAACAGCTACGGTTCTCGGGTTAAATTGTGTTAATTACGCAGATTTTTTGACGATGGGAGTGTGGATGAACTGAATCCATCAAAATCCTAAATTCAAGATTGTTTACATTTCTTTAATAGTAAAAAAACGCTATCGACAAACAAATTTAAAAATTGCGTCATGACAAAACATTCTAGTATACAGACCTAGTGACTCACTACAGCCGGCGCCTCACAGAGCAAAACAGTGCCAAATAGATAATAGAAAGTTGACCCAATTTTTTTCCGGTAAAGACGACTGTGAACATTCGTTGCATAACTTCCAGGTTATAAATTTATTATGAGCAGTGAAAATAACTATCCCACATCCAAAAATAGTTTTAGGAAATTAAATTTCCGATTTGTTAAAATGTTAAGTTCAGTATTTCAATGGGTACTGAAGCTATATATATATATATATATATATATATATATATATATATATATATATATATATATATATATATATATATATATATATATGATTGTATGTACTGTTTGTTTTAATGGCTCACATAATGCAGGTTATAACGAATATATCCTATAATAGTCTTCATTATCCATAAGATGAATCATTTTAAAAAAGAATGCGTTTGTACACAGATTTTGACGAGATTTTTTTCTTGTTGTTGTAATCAATGTGCACTCTGTCACGATTATAATTTATACATGTACGCTGATTAATTATTTAGATGTTATTCATTTAGATATTTTGTTCAATAAAGAATGTAATTTATTTGAAAATGTTAGGCCCTTAGCGGAGGAATGAAACCTTGCTGAACGAATTGCAAATGCCCTCTGTTTCGAACAATAGCAAAGTATTAATGATGGAGCGGTTTTCATAACACTCCCGTTTTTAAACAATAGCACGATATCGATGATAGAGCAGTTTTTATAACACTGTTGAAGATTGATTTATGTGCGATCCTACCATCCTTTCCTGCCACGTCTGTTCCTATTCTGTAGGCTTCTTTCTATATACATTTTAGAAAGGGCAGTAATGTATACTTCATTACATCATTTAACACCAATCAAGCCGAACATTGTTGATTATGAATACAGTCCTATTCATTGCGATATTTTTTCCTGGTGTATAATAATTTGTACACGTGCTTATAATTCAGTTTCACCTTTAATATTGGGATTTTTTTTAAAAATCCTTTCTTTCTTTTTTTTTTTTTAGATGTCCCATGATCCGGTAGACAATACTATGTAGTTAAGGTAATCCCATTTTTAAAGATTCCAGCGTCATTTAGCTTAAAATAATCAAAACTTGAAATTGTTTGAATTTTCAACCTGAACACAAGTTTTATGTTCAGCATGTTAATAACTTCGGGACATGGCGTTAATTGCAGTATTATCTACAATTGTAATGCAGGTCAAAAGATTTTAATAATAGCTGGACAAGAGACTTTTCATGCGTATTTACTCAATATCACCATGCTCAATGCAATAACCATCAGTGACTACTGTCAAATTCATACCTGTATAACCGCACAATATATTGATATTGAATTTATATGCATTTTGTTCATTGCTGCCTGTCATAAAATTATAACCAGTACATAATCTATAGCGTAAGAACCTTTTCATGAGAGAATCATATCATCAATATTTTTATGTTGTTTTATTGTTCTGCATTTTTGGGGGGCATTTACACATGAACTACATCATGTAAAGTCAATTCAACTTATCTATGCTTTCAGGTTTTTTGTGTGCACGAGTATTGTAAGTGTATGTGCGTGCTTTGTTTGTTCGTGTTGTCAACGTTTGGAGAAAAGGTCTACATAATTACTGAAAGCGTTCAGGCTTGGATATGCTACACAATAAATGGTCTTTTTGTACTGTGCTGCTGTCTCATTTCAATCCAATTCAGTATTTAACAAAATTATGGGTGTGTACATAAGTTTAATACGACGGAGTAACGTTAATGAGTGTCATCATTCCCGTTATGGTATTTAAAGAAAAACAACACAAGTACCAGAGTTACTTTCATGGCCAAAGTCCGCTACATATAGTATGTGTATATTCAAATATATCACTGTAATTGACATTTGTGCACATCTGACCTTTGACTTCCTCCGTGGACCCCGGAGAAGGAGCCACAAATTTGACACCTGTCGCACATGTTTAGCATATTGGCAAGATAAATACCAAGTTTCGTGAATTTCCACCCAGTGACTTAGGAAATTTGGTAACGGACAGACTGACGTACAGACAGACATTATCACAATACTTGATTCTAGATTTCGAGATTTATTACAGCAAAAAAAAAGCAGTAAAATATTGTACTATTTTTATTGTTATTTTTTTACGAACTTGTGGAAAGCGTAAAATTGCCTTGCTTATCAAACATTTCAAAAGACACTCAAACACATGAACATCAAACCTGAATATACAAAACATGAGTCCCTCCAAGGGTGTGACACTCTTCTTGGCGAAAGAGTTTCCAGAAAGCCAAGATAAGACCGTTTCTTCTTTTTAACTGCTGAGTGCTTAAACCATCTTTTATATTCTTAAGCGATAACAAGATTTTCAAGATGGCCATATTGGATGTAAGATCGGCACCATTTTCATTTAGGACCAACCAGACATCATAAGAAGTCTTTTGGCGAAAACGATATGTTGATTTGACCATTCATTCAAAATGATTAGCGATAACACGATTTTCAAGATGGCTGTTATGGCGGACATATTGAAAATACGATCGACACAATTTTCATTTAGAAACAACTAGATATCATAAGAAGACTTGCAGTGAAAACCCCATATCGATATGACCGTCCATTCAGGAGAAGTCGCGATAACAAGATTTTCAAGATGGCCGTGTCGGATCATCATTGTTTTCATTTAAGACCAAATATACACCATTAGAAGTTTTCTGATGAAAACCCAATGTCGATATGACTTCCCGTTTAAAAGAATTAGCGATAAAAAGATTTTCCAGATGGCTGCCATGGCGATTATATGATGTTAAATCGGCACCATTTTCATTTAGGTGCAACAAGACATCATATGAAGTCTTTTGGTGAAAACCCCATGTCAGTATAACCATCCGTACAGATTGAGTAGCGATAACAAGATTTGCAAGATGGCTGCCATGGCGGCCATATTGAATGTCAGATCGGCACCGTTTTCATTTCAGACCAACTAGACATCATAAAAATCTACCTGGTGAAAACCCTATGCCGATATGACCCTCCGTTCAAGAGTGGCGACAGAATTGCAGCCGTGGTGACCATATTGGATGTCAGATCGGCACCATTCTCAGTTAGGACCATCATATGAAGTCTTTTAGTATAACCCCTTGTTCATATGACTATCCATTCTAGTCTATGACCATTAGAGCGAACAAAAAAGTAAGACAGTGTTTCTGTATATAACTGTGACATCAGAGGGACCGGCTTGTTTGTAGACCTAGGTCGGTTCCAGTCGATTTTGGCGGATGTTTTTGCGTCAGATAAGCTATTTACTTTAAGGGGATGCGGTAAATCTTAGCATCACATATATCAGTTGAATTTAATGTTACATGCATGTGCGTGCATGCGTATGTTCGTTTATAATGTAATACACCACTAACAACACTAATGAAGCTGTAGAAAATTTTGCTATGATAGGAGGAATACTTTGTTTATGCATGGCAGTTGTAGAGATTAATTCGTCCAGAGGGTGGGGTGGGTGGCTTGAAAAGGTAGGGTGGTTTTTTGTGGTGGAAGGAGGGACAGATATACGAACAATGTGCGGTTTAGTTCCAGAATCTTAGTATCCTTACACGAATAATCAGAAGATAACTACACAGTATTGTGCACACTATCCAGGTCGGTATTTGGGGATTATTTTATTTTAATATTAAAGCAGTTTTATAACAAAAGTACCAATTATCTTTATTCTTTTATAACAGATAATATCGAGTACACACTGTGAATTTAAAGGACATTATAGTTAATTATGAGACCAACCTCAAAAAATATTTTAAAATGTGTTCATCTGCAAATCTGGACTAGATCGAAGTGTGTGTGTGTGTGTGTGTGTGTGTGTGTGTGTGTGTGTGTGTGTGTGTGTGTGTGCGTGTGCGTGTGCGTGTGTGTGTGTGTGTGTGTGTGTGATAATGGTCAGGGCTCTCTGGAGGAATGAATCAGTTCCTCCTGAGATGTAAACACATGATGTTTGAACAAAGTTTTCTACCTCAGGTGGTTCAGTGGTTAACGTTCCAGACTCACGACCACTCGGGTTCGGGTTCGAATTCTGCCATGACCAGGCTAGGTCGAATTGGCCACTGCGGTTTGTCTCTGGGCAAGGTACTTTACTGCAGTTGCCTCGGCATGATATAACCTTTCGTGCGTTGATATGCCGTTGAACATCATACCAATCAAACCAATCATACGTAAGTTCCATTTGTATTGGCTCAGTTCTCATCAATATTTCACAGAAAGGACACCGACTAAGCCGATCAGGGTCGATTATGAACACAGATGTTTATGTATTTATAATCTTGTTTCTTCGATACAATAAAAACTGTATAATTTTTTTTTTTATTTTTAAAAAAAACAAAATCTGCTCCTTCTGGAGAAAGGAAGACAAACAGATAGATATATAGATAGACGGAGAGAGAGATCAGTCGATAGCTAGATGTATATACAGCTAAGTAGCTGGCGTTTCTAGTGGTGCTGAGTCATTAGTGAATCTCACTTTTTCCAGATAGTAAAATAGTAGTATAGTGATCGATATTTTTGCAAAGGCTATTGAAATTACAAACTGAAAAGATTTGAATAATAGAATATCAAAGAGTTTGATCGTTGAGAATACATCTGAGAAAAATACGAACACGCACACTTGAAAACTGGTCATAAATGAATGTAGTAATAGAGTCCTACTGCAGAGTCATTTTAAAATTACGATATTTTATTGCCATCATTTTGAATAGCCTACCTAAAATGTCTCTATTAATTTTCAACCAAAAATTGATGTTCTTAAACACACGTGCTTTCATTTCATCACAAACTGGGATTTATACATCTGAGCTCTATCAGAATTATTTAATAATAATAATTTTTTAAAAAATGTAAAAATCGTAATAGTAATCTCAATACATACAAACATTTGTCTGAGGACAAGGGAAGTGTTTTCAGCCTGAGGGTTGCTGTGTTCAAACATTTGTCGGAGGACAAGGGAAGTGTTTTCAGCCTGAGGGTTGCTGTGTTCAAACATTTGCCGGAGGACAAGGGAAGTGTTTTCAGCCTGAGGGTTGCTGTGTTCAAACATTTGCCGGAGGGCAAGGGAAGTGTTTTCAGCCTGAGGGTTGCTGTGTTCAAACATTTGTCGGAGGACAAGGGAAGTGTTTTCAGCCTGATGGTTGCTGTGTTCAAACATTTGCCGGAATACAAGGGAAGGGTTCTCAGCCTGAGGGTATACAGTTTTTGCAGAGAGTTCCGGCAAACGTTTGAAAACAGCAAACTGTGTATGATCGTATTTCTTTCACGATCAATTACTAAGTATATTAATTATAAACCAGCACTTACAAAAAGCAATTAAAAACACACACACAAAAACTCATGTACTCCAGGAGCACGCGCAGTTCTGAGGTTTGAATATAGCTGGCGTCATTAAATCGTAGACTTCAGACGAGGTAAAACCGGAATAATCATGCAAGAAATAGTTATTAGTTCACCTTATTTGCTCGCCCACGGGCAAAGTGAGACTAATATAATCTTCTGTCACAAGTAGGTCTATGGATGTTAGATGGGATTGATAGGATTTATCACCGATATTTCGTGGAAACAGGAACATTAAAATCCGAGGGATAAACTTGTTTTTTTTCTTTCAGGACCGAGATTTATTGAGGTCCTAAAATAAACAGTTAATCCCTGGGGTTTTAATGTTCCTCTTTCCACCAAACACCGGTGATCTCTACAATTTTTTTTTACCTACCATCTCTTTTGTTTTTCCACGATCTAAAATCTTTTAAGAACGCTTGAATCAAATAGCCGTTATTTCATAAGAATTGGCCTCATCACAACCGACAAACATGGTTATCATACGCAGAATCAAAATGGTTCCAAATCATCAGTTATTACTTACCTCATTGAACGAAAATTAATGAATTATAGTTTTACTACACAGTATAATAAAATCTTTTATCAATAATATAGTTCCCTCCTGCGTGACGGTCGCGTGCTTTTATCGATATTCTAGCAAGATACAAATGTTATAGCACCGCTAAATGTGGAATATTTCTATCCATTAGGCAAGAAAGAGAAATTCCACCCAAGAAGTCAAAGTTGTTTGGTAAGAGCGAGGCTCTCCCCTTTCCGATATCAATACACACGTTTGATTATTTTTCTTACATTTCCGGGTAGTAAAAGGTGTGACACAAAGAAAATGGCACAGAATGGGCACAGACAGAACATCAATTCAATGGGACATCAATGAATCAAATAATCAATTGCTAATATTTGGATGTTTCAAACAATCATATCGCTGAAGATGTGATTTACAATCGAGAATCTGGTATATACTCGGCAATATTGTTAAAACACAAATATTGCGTAGATTCTGAAATTAAACCAAAGGACCCCCCCCCCCCAAAAAAAAAAGAAAACAAAAAAAACATGGCAATAAAGGGACTTGAAGTTCTCGACAACGCTAGGGCTGATTTCACATTTGTCGTGCACGGCATTATTTTATCATTTTGTTAAACACACACACACACACAGAGTGCTGGATTACCCAATAGGCAGACTAAGCACTTGCTTAGGGCACCAGCAAAGCTGGGGCACCAATGAAAAAAAAAAAAAAAAAAAAAAAGAGAAATTACGTTTTTTTTTAAAAGTACATATGGGGAGGGGGCACCATAATTTTTTTCAGTTCTTAGGGCCTCTAAAGGTCTTAATCCGGGTATTGCACACACACACACACACACACACACACACACACACACACACACACACACACATATATATATATATATATATATATATATATATATATATATATATATATATATCTTGATCAGGAGCACATGAAATTAAACCTTAATATATTTTGCTGTAATATATATATTAGTTCAATGACTTTGGCAGGAGAGAAAGATGGGTTATTATATCGGATTGGCATGTAGAGGAAATTTTGCTTATTATGTTCTTCAGTTAAGCCCCTTGACAGTTTTCCGTCTCGCTCTTATCAAAATGTAGGAGCATGCATAAGAGCGTTGTTGATTACACTGAGAATACCACTTTTTTTTTTTTTTTTTGGAGTGGTTTTATATGAGTCGTGCGACCAATAATCCAATATCCATAAACTGATTCTTCTTGTAACCTGAACTCAGTCTACACCGAATGAAAAATGGTGATATCTACAATGATGTCTCACGCACTCGAGAAGATGACAAGTAATATTTCTGATCCAGGCTTAATTAAGTCACGGGGTAAATGGAGTGGGTGGGTGTTGGTGCTGGCAGTGGTGTGAAATGTACACAAAAGGGATTTGTTTTCCATGGTTTTCATCTCTTTTTACTGTCTTACTTCTTGGCATTTTTCTTAGGCCTTGCTCAGGTTTTGCTTGCTTTAATATGAGAATGGTGTACCCGGTACGTATGATGTAAAGCCAACAGTGTACACGACCAGAATCTGTTTTTATCGATGATATCATGTACCATTTCCGCTTAATGTGCGTGCGTAGTTAAGCTGGGTGTGCGGGGTGTATTCGGCTGAATCGTGCGAAACAGCAATTTTAAAACAAAATGCATCATCTTCAAAGAATATAACAACAATTTTCCAAAAATCCTTGTCAAGTCCGACATGGATATTATAGTGTATGAGCAGTTACGTCAGCTATTTTATAGTCTTGGTTGAACTGAGTGGGATGGATGGGTGAGTTGACTAATGTATCGATTTTGGTGAATTTTCATTATGAATATATACATTTAGGGGCGATACGTGAATATATGAGAATATTCAAACATAATGTAGTTAGATTTATCCAGCGATCATAAATGCACAGGTGCACAGATAAATCGGATAGCATTGTATCGCATGTGCGAAATTCCAAGTGACCGCTAACCAATCCTATGGAGTTAGACCTATTTGCTAAAAGGTACGTTCTCCTTGGTGGGTACTACTAACTATCGTTACAAGTAGGCCATAGTGGCCTACTTTTCAAACTCAAGTGATCACATACACTTTTGAATATACAGTCATAACATTTGATGGGTGTGTTCACATTTTAATCACCATATGCAGTGGTGCATGAGAGACATATATGGCACAGAGATTCATAACTAGGCCACTGACTTGATATAGCGCGTGTGGCTGGCTACCTTTTCGTGTGCAGTAGGGGGTATCTATCAGGAGAAAGTCCAAATAATGCATGTTTTGCGCAATTATCGCCACAAAACGATAAGATTTCCAGACCATTCAAACTTCAGTGTGAACCTGTACTCTGACAAACTGAGAACAGCTGCCAATGTGTGTGTGTGTCAGAGAGAGAGAGAGCGGGGGGGGGGGGAGGGGGGAGGGAGATTTACAATTAAGTGCCGATGTTCCTGTAATTACTTAATGCTGGTCTTCGGAATAATACGGATAATATAAAAATATTGTTTTATTTTAACAGTAATTTAAACCTACGATTAAAGGAAAATCAAGAGGCACCTGTGATTTTCTTAAAAATACAATTGAGATTGGAAGAAAAAGTGTTTTAGGATTGTGTCTGTAAAATTTGAATAATAAGCTTGTAGAAGAATTGAGCGTTTGGCAGAAAATTTATTTCGCTTGTAAATAAAACCAACCCAAACTTTGCACATTTAAGAATACAAAATGCCTGAATCAGGACTATTTATGTATTTTTGAGAGTAGGGGTTGTAATCGGGTTCATATTATATCAAACATTGTATATTATGGTAATGTTTAGACGCTAAATACTTCCCTTAAATTTGAAATGAGGTTTTAAAAACAAATTCTGCAGTCTACAGAAAATTTATTTAGTTTTCAATTGATATTAAATATGACTTGATTTAATTGAACAAACAATAGGTATTTGACAGATGTGACAGTAAAGCTGTTAAAGTTATTTAAAAGGTAGAATTTTAGAACCAGAATACTGCCCTAAAATTAAATTAGCTTTATAAAACGTTGTGCATTCTACATAACATTTATTTAGCTTTTAAAGGATACAAAAAATAACTGAATTTAATAAAACATGAAGAAATGCATAAAATAGAGTAATGTATATGCAATAAATGGCTATGACAGAAAAGGGATTCTGGTTAATTTAAAGACAGCATTTTTTCTCATGCTTAATAGTAGGATTTACAAAAAAATGATCTTAAATTTGAAATGAGCTTTAAAAATGTTGTGCAGTCTATTAGAAATTTATTTAGCCTTTAACTATTTCCAAGTCGTTGAGTTTTGGCAAAACATTATAATGCGCATTCACTGATTATGAGCAAGCGTTTTATGCAATCGACCACAATTTGTTATGCATTAACTAACCCGTAAATGGGTTAGTTCAGTTAGTAAAGGCTTTACGTGTTATTTATAATTCTGTAAATTCTTGTGCAAGATAATTATTTTTAGCTTTTTTCAGATTTGTTGGACTAAAAAATATGGCTTGTAACAAGGGGAACCTCTTTCACCAATATTGTTGGCAATTTGTTTAATAAACGATATTGTTACTAGTAAATATCATAATGTAAATGTAGATGATATTTTCTCTATATATGATTTATCTGTTTTTTGTTATTACATGCAGATGATGCAGTAAATTTCGCAAAAACCGAACAGTCATTACAAACCATGTTGAATAATTTGGAATCATATACCCGTTCTTTGAACCTTAAGGTTAACACAGGGAAAACAAAAATTTATGTTTTTTTGAAAGAGGCAGAAAGACAAATCTATCACTATGTTACCATGGTGAGTTATTAGAAAATACAGATTAATTCCCACAAAGATTTGCCTTTATTCAGAAATGGTTCCTGGCTTCGAACTCAAGAGTACCTAAATGTTCATGGGAATCTTGATCTTTTTAATTTATAAGAATTATTTGAATACACTGCTCCACCTATAAGGGAACCATTTTAACTTTTTGATACTTTCATTTGATCTGTGTTTAATTATGGATCAGATATACGGGGTTTTCACACAGGAGATGATGCTAAAACAAATGTATGAAAAAAAACATTTTACACGATTATTAGGGATGAAAAAAAATCTACTAATTTGGAAATTTGGATGTGCTCTTTAGTGAACTGGAGAGATACCAGTGTCGTAGCAAGAAATTCTGCCCCCCCCCCCCCAACTTAATTCTGGGGCCCCCTCCGAGTACAAAAAATTGTTTGATAGAAATTTTGGGCCCCCAATGAGCCTGGCTCGAATATTTATCATTTGAAAAGTACTTGGGTTTGATGCATAAAGCTAGTTTTAAAACGGCACTCACTAGATTTAGAGCATTATGGCATAAGTTGAACGAGTCGTTAAGACGGAGTAGCAAGGAACGAGTGCTATGTAATAGATGTAATATAAAAGCTATCGAAACTGAATGTAATTTTTTTGACTTGTTTGTCCATTTTATAGGGAATTGAGAAGAATATGTACCACGATAATATTGTTCATGGCCATATATAATAAAAAAATTTACAGCCACTGTGTCTGCAAATTCCAAAAGAATCTTAAACGTATTGTCTATATTTAAATAATTTGCGCAATAGAAAAGGTTACAGAATAATTAAATTGTATAATTAATTAATCAGGGGCGGATCGAGGGGGGGGGGGGCCGGAGGGTCCAACGTCCCTAACAATGAGCTCGAAACAACCGGAACGTTTCCTATAGTAAGTTTTCTTTACAGTTATATGATTAAAATTATGCCTTGGGAACGCTTAAAATGCAGGAGCTTAAATTATATGTATATTATATTTAATATTCAATATAATTATGTTACTTATGTTCTGCATTATGTTTGATTCCTCACGTTTGTAACTTTAACTTGCTTTTTGCAATTTCATGCTAAATAAAGTTTGTGTTTTGTTCTTTTCTGTTCTTTATATTATACCATATATAACTCGATTTAATAGAACACGAAGAAATGCATACAGCAGAACAATTTGTATGTGCATTGTATTTTACAGCTGAAACAGAAAAGGCGGCTTGTGTTATTTCAAAGAAGGCATTCATTGTTTGCTTGTATTAAGACCACTGATATTGCCTTTAAATTTAATATAAGCTGTTTCAAATGTTGTGCAGTATACAGAAATGCTATTTAGCTTTTAAATGATACCAGAATCTGACATGATCTAAAAGAACATGACAAAATGCCTTTATTTTGAAAGTAGAGAATTTTGAAATGTATTTGACAGTTACGATAGAAAAGCAAGTTCAACTTATTTAAAAGACAGAATTTTATGCTCATGTTTAAACCCTGGATAGTGTATACTCTTCCTTAAATTGAAAAAAAGTTGTGCAGTTTGCAGGAAATTTATTTCTCTTTTTAAAAGATACTAAATATGACTTAATTTTCTAAAATATGAAGGAATGCATGAAAAAGAGAAAATACAGTTCGTTTGGTAAATAGTGCTGCGAATTTGTTCAAGCTCCACCTAAAATTGTGTTTTATTTACATTTTTAGACTTCGGTAACTTACTTTTCTTTTTAAATAAATTGTTTGAAAATCTGAGCAGTTGGTAGGAGATTTATTCAACTGCCAGATAAAATAAGATAAAATCAGTTTGCTTTAAGCATGAAAAATACACACACACACACACACGCATATATATATATATATATATATATATATATATATATATATATATATATATATTTTTCAACAGGATGTTACGTTCATCCTTTATTTCTTCAAGCGCTTTCCCATCATCATGGTGGATGCTCTTCAGGTAGATAAATAAATAAAACATTTGATGTCATTGTTATGTCAATTACGTCGTTTTTAAAATAAGCTTATACCGGTGTGAGTGTGTATGTATATATATATATATATATATATATATATATATATATATATATATATTAAAAATTGTCAGAGGAAGCATCCAGTAAATGCGACACTAGTCACACAAATTTATTGGCGTATGTCGTTTTTTTAATTTCAATTCTGTGTGTGTATATATATATATATTTCCACCAGGTATGTCATGGTTATTACAGAAAATACTTATAAACACAATTAACGCGGAAAACGCCGGTATTGGATTATATATATATATATATATATATATATATATATATATATATATATATATATATATATATATATATATATGTATATATATATATATATAATCAACTTATGGTGAAATTCTTCTGAAAGAAATCAGTCAACAGAGTCACTTGTGAGAAATATGGTGCGTGGGTTTTCAGTTTACTTAGACTGGATATCTGTATCGATATTTTTGACAACCTTTTCATTAGGGTACATACTTGTATAAATTTACAACTCTCCGATCCTTTACATTAATTTCCTTACAAACTTAGAATATGTACATTTGTGTTTGCTATTATAATAATTAAAAAAGCAAATAGTTATTTACTATTTCTTCAAATGGATTTTTCTGTAAATCTGATACATATAGTCTAATGTTGTTCAATTGCTCCCTATCACTCGCTAATCACCATCAGGCTAAGCAGGGACGCTAACAAAATAACTTTTTAGAATGTTCACATAAATATAACATACGTACTGAGCCTTGTTATAAGAATTCTACTACTACTGATGATGATGATGATGACGATGATAATGATGATGATAATGATGACCATGATAATGAATCGGTAATTATTAAATATATGTAAAAGCATCACTAATATTAAGAACAAGTACATAAATAAAGCAGCAACAGAGAACATTGTAGTTTTCTCAGTAATGCAATTTAATTTCTTTCGGAAAAAAAAACATAATAGTGAACAGACAGTTACGCCGGCAATTATTCTAGTTCTGCATAATGTAAAATTCCCGTGAGAAATATGGTGTACGAGTTTTTCATTTACTTGGTCCGACATTTACAGGGATATGAAAGTATGCATTTAATGACAGAGGTTAGCTTATTTGTATCAATATACAACTGTTAGATTGTAGATCGTGCGTTTTTAAATGCCTATTCCCTGTATAAATCCGATGTAACTTTTTCAAAATTACAATGTGGATAGAATTTGTTTGACAGATTTATTATTGTTTAAAAAAAAAATAATGTTGAAACTAAGTGAAATTATGCAGATCTATTCAAATTACCAGACCCTGAATGCTGACGATGAACAGCATATGCCTCGATTTCTGTCATTGGAATCCGGATTATATTAGATGAGAATTAATTGCTGGGTCGTTATGCAGGTGTCTGCTGCGCACGAATGCTTATACCAGCGACTGCGTAGAATGCACCAGCGACTTTGTTCCATCCTTTTTGGGGGATGTGCGCATGGTCGAGGGGATAGGACTTTGTGCATGCAGGCAAGGCGATTGTTGCCCTAACCCGCAAACCCGAGTTCGAATCTCAGTGGGGAACGAATAAAAATGGTCTAATCTGTATGATAATATTCTTCTTTCCCAATATATATATATAAACGTTTTGACGGCCTAATTAACTCGCGAATGTTTAACTAAAATATATCCTTTTCTGAAATAGTTACGACTTGTAATACGTTAAAACATGTACAGAAATGCTAACCACATTTTGTCGAATGAGAATTCAAGAAAATTAAAATGGCTGTATAAGTTTGTGGGTCTTTTACATTGGAAATATTTAAAGTCAATCGCTACAGACAACGAGGACAGAACATGAAAATATATCCCGACTTCGATCTATTAACAAAGTTAAAATTTTTATTTGTAATTTTTAACAGTCAATAAGTCAAATGCAATTAATGTACTAATATAAACACAATATGTTTCTTAGAGTATTAACTCATATTTTGTAAAGATAAGAAAGATCCAAGGTTTCCATAGGCTTTAATTTCCTCAAAAGAATCAGGCATTTCCGAAAATCATAGCAAACATTTCCTCTTACGATGATCAACGTAAAGCTTCCTTTCTGTACACGTGCGTTGTCTCCATTTCCAAAGCAGTATTTTTTTTCTTTCTTCTTCTCAAGTGTATCCATAACTTGATGATTAAAACTTGAAACTTCAATACTGTTATAAATTCTGCATATATTTTTCAGTTGAACCAAATGACAGCTGCATAAGAATCGTGTTGTATGTTTCTTTTACCAATTACAGACACTCGTCTGGAGCCCCAACAGGAAACTCAGCTACTTAGGCAAAAGCAGCGATAGTAAAACTGGTTTTAACTGGCTCAAACGCGTTGTATCCAATCTCGCTATATATATTGCGCACCCGGTCCATTGTCCAACATTGAGTTAATTTATTCTATTCAGAGAAGGTTTCATTGTTAACTATTTGGCTGTGATTTGGTAAGCAAAAGGAAGAAATGAGGAAAGATATTGTTATCATCGTTCTTGTTGGTGTGTGCATTGCCTTTTCAGAGGCGGCAAAGAAAAAGAAACCTAGTGGTGGAAACAAACCTATGCCTGGAAGCTTCCAGAATGTTGATGCAAACAATCCTGACGTACAGGCTGCAGCAAATTTTGTTTTGGCCGAGATTAAAAAAGACGCCGCTTGCTCTGGTGTTACCCTTGCCGAAGTTTCAAAGGCGAAACACAAGGTCAGGTTTTTTTTTCTCTCTCTCTCTCTCTCTCTCTCTGACTCACTATTCTGAAGAACCGTTGCCAATTATATATACAAGTTACAAAACCAATAAAGGAAATCGCGTGTCTGTCTAGTCCTTTTATGAATTGACCTGTGCATTTTTGGTATTTAGGAAATCGCGTACGAAGAAAACGTTAACCCTTTTCCTTACATGAAATAGTTGTAAAATATATTTTTTTCTGGTGTAGTTTCTTTTCTTATTTTATTTTTTTTTTTGTTTTTTTACAAATAGGCACATTTTTCTTTGGTCACCCACCCATGTTTAACCTACTCATTAACTTGGAAGTAGGCTGTACTTTGTAATTTAAACTGAATAGCCAATTTATTTATTTGTGACGATGTTGTACAGTTTAGCAGACAGTACAGACTCCATTTCCGAGTAAGAAGTATTACAGCCCAATGCCGACTGGTAATCAGAACGTAGCAATGTTGTTGAGAGATCACAATGACCGAAGACACAATAGAGATCACTCTGACCTACTTTTAGAGTTTTTGATCTTCTACTTTTGAAAATTGTTCAAGGTAAATTCTGTTAAAAATACGTTGCATAGAGTGAAGAATCTATATTTATGAAAATGGAAATTAAAACCGGTTTTGCTTTGGGACCAGCGGCTGTTGGAACCAGAAGCTGGGATGACGACAGAATAGAACATAATTTAGACCAATAGTACGCTGTTTCTAGTTACTTTTTATTAATTGATGTCGGATTAAAAAATAAGCGTTGGAGAAAAGTTCTTGTTAGACTACACATTTAACTGCCATCAACCTTGCAATTGAAGACGCAGATCGTTACCAGTTGGAGATGAACATCTCGTGAAGCAAGTATTGCTGGAGGGGGGAGGGGAGGCATTTGGGCAAATAGTAACGTGTAGAACTTCTCTAGTAGCGGCTGTTGTATGTAGCCAGGGCCCGTGCTCCAAGACCTATGCATTGTTGCACTTGACTTGTAATTAAAAACAAATACAGGCTGTAAGAATACGCCCATCACAGGCAGTGAACCCAAGATGCTGAAGTTGTACAGAACAGAATCGGCTAACGTCCATTCTAGATCGAATATGGCAAGAGCTGCCGAGGCTCCATAGGAGGAAGGGAAAAGGCGGTGGGATTCCCATTGTTTTATGTGCGACATCATGTGCTGTGAGGGCTTTATGATGGGAAAGCAAAGTGCATATGCATATATTTTATGACTTGGTATCTAAAAAAAAAAAAATGTAAAATTGATCCCACTTTCTTAATTCTGCATTGCTGATATTTAGGATTGGAAATAAATGTAGGAATATACAGCAAGATTTGGGTTAATTTTTAGATTACATATCCCCAAGTCAGCCAGCAGTGTTTCCCCTAGTGTGCATTTACCTTCACAGACCTGATACACAATTTTTTTAGTCCACAATGCTTCTGAACCCACCAGTGCCATTGTGCATTTTTGTTCCTTGCCATCATTTAGAAATTGTTCGGTTTAAATCAACTTCAAAACCTTGTCACTAGAATTACACCTCTTGCTTCGTGGGTATATGATTAAGATGTTCCGGGATAGTTGCCCACTGGCTAAGTGCTAATCTTTTATACCTGGCTTGACTCGACGGTCAAAAACAAAATTGTTATCTATGGAATTCCTGACAAAAATTCAACCAAGACCATTACAAAAAAAATCTGTTAAAAATTGCCTGTGTTGCGACTCGTTGGATGTATCCCGGTCAAGCACTAATGAAAAATGAAACAATTTTATCCAGTATATCAGCCTATAAATTTATTGGGGAAAAAAGGACTTGTAATATGGAAACTGTTGATGATTTTCGACCAGCGCATGTTCAAGTTTGCCATTTTATGTTATACAAAACTGGTGAAGCAAGACAAGAAAAGTGTTGATATTATTATAAAATTTTAATAATATTTCAGCAGTATTTATAACATTTTACATGAAAATATTTAAAAAAAGCAGAAGATTAAAGTGACTATTTTGAACATTATAATTTTGAACTGTCTACACCCACTTATAATTTTGCCAACTTCACCCTATTCTGGCTGGAAAGAGGAGCCATTTTGCCCAAATGTTTAGAATTTAGCATGGACCATGAATTAATAGCATTGGTTACTTTTACACTTTATAGTCCTTGCCACACATATTGATTAAAATGTTTTTAAAGGTTTTAAGTGGAGTGGGGTCAAATTTCGGCCCCAAAACAGACCCAGAAAAATTCCATGGACTTTACCTTAAGAAGTTTGATTTGAATGTGATAGTAAAGAGACGTGGTGTTGTGAAGAAAAGAAATGAATGTTATTGAAAGACTGAATGAGCTTTGGCTTGAAAACAATACAGATTGGAGAAATAAAGACTACTATATAAATATATGTACTTTCATATTTCGTTTATTTTTAGCCCTGCTGGTCATAAATAAAAAAAAACTTGTGGGATGGCCTGTTGTCCAATATACAGCCATCCGTTTGCACAAGTTTGTTCTTGCCTCTTGTCCTAAACTATTTTGAGGATTGCCACACACACTCATCACAAGGTCTACTTGGTCCAAAATGAAAATGGTGCTGCTCGGATGTACAGTATGGCCACCATGGCAGTCATCTTGAAAACAGTTATCGCTACTCCGGAGTAATGGATGGTCGTGTCAGGATGGGGTTTACACCACAAGACTCCAGTGTCTAGTTGGTTGTAAAATGGAAATGGTACAAATTTGACGTCCAATATGGCCCCCATGGCAGCCATCTTGAAAATTGCTATTGGTACTCCTGAACAGAGAAGTCCTATTGACATTGGGGTTTTCACCAGAAGACCTGATATCCACTTGGTCCTAAATGAAAATGGTGATGCCCAGACATCCAATATGGCTGCTATGGTTGCCATCTTTAAAATCTTGTTGCGACTCTTCCTGAATGTATTAGACTTCGCATGTCTTCTTGATCCTAAATGAAAAAGGTGCCGATCTTGATCCTAAATGAAAAAGGTGCCAATCTGACCTCCGATATGATTTCCATGGCAGCCATCTTGAAAATCCTGATGTTCCTTCTTCCCTAAATGTAAAGTCACATCAGCAGAGTTTTCACCATAAGACTTGTGCTTTCTAGTTGGTCCTAAATGAAAATGATTCTGCTCAGACATCAAATAGCATTGTTTGATGAAGCTATTTTTATAACACTTTAGTGTGACGGAATGGCCAGTGACTTGGATCTCGGAAATGTATTGGCTTCTTGTAACAAAACATAGTGGTGTATTCTAATATATATATATTATGTCGTTAGTAAAGATAAATGATTAAAATATAAATCAAATGGCTCGATGCCACAGTATTCCATAATCAAAGGTAATGACTGAAATGTTCGAGGTCAGGTCTTATGACTAGGCTATGCATATATAGTGATGTCATGATCAAAACACGCTATATGGCCACAGTGGCGGCCACCTTTAAAATCTTGTTGCTACTCCTGAATGGATGCTCATATCAACATTGGGGTTTCACTGAAAGACTTCATATGATGTCTACTTAGTCTTAAATGAAAATAGTGCCGATCTGACATCCAATATGGCCACCACAGCAGTTATCTTGAAAATCTTATTATTGCTACTTCAGAAGAACTGCAAGTCGTGTCAGCATGGGTTTTCACTGGAAGACTTGTAATAAAAATTGTCCAATATCTTTAAAATCTTGTTGCTACTCCTATATGGAAAGGGACCACGGGTGGCTGAGTGGTCCAAGGTGCTCACCTTTACAGATCACTCACCTATCTCGCCTCTGTCCACGCAAGTTTGAGTCTTGGATCGATCAGTGTGATCATGTGAGAAGGCTTGCCACTATCTTCCCGTGGGTTGGTGGTTCTTCCTCCACCAAATGTACTGGCTGTGATTTATAGCCTATTGTGTGCTGAAAAATGGTGTTAAACTCCACAAAACCAAATCTATATGGAAAGTCATATAAACATTGGGTCTTCAGCAAAGACTCCTTATGATGTCTAGTTGGTACTAAATGAAATGGTCCTGATATGACATCCAGTATGGCTATGATGGCAGCCATCTTGTTTTCTAATGGTCTAGTTTTGTCCTGAATGAAAATAGTGCCAATATTTCATCCAATAGGGCTGCTACATTGGGTAATTTGAAAATATTGTTGCTTAAGAATATCAGAGAAGGTTTCAGCACTTGGCAATTAGAAAAAAACAAATGGTCTTGATTTTTAGAAATTCTTTTACGACTGTAGAGTGTCGGTCCTTTTGAGGGGCTCATTCTTTTTTCACTTTTAAGATGTACGTTTTTGTAACCTTTTGTGACACAATTTTACACTAGCTGTAGAAAATTCCTGGGAGATTCTTTGTCAGGCCAATAAAGATTATCATCTCTCTATATACAGGTTGTTGCAGGCTCCATTTATGACCTAAAGCTGAAGTTCAAGACTGCTGGTGTAAGTAGTTTCTTCATAAATGAGATATCACTTACATGTTACAAAATAGTAAAGGTCTAGTACAGTACAAATGGATTCATCTATAACAGTCTGCATCCTGTTTCATATTTTATTAATGTCATTTAGTACTCTTGTGATGGGATGATTTTTTATTTTTGTTTTGAAAAACACCAGTTGAGACTAAATTTTCTATATTTGTGATAAAATACAGGGTAAATTCCAGAGCAAAAAAATTGGGGGGGGGGGAGACAAAGAAAAACGTCATCACACCCTCGAGACATAGCTTGAAAGTTACACATTTTAAATGGCTGACGACTAAAATATTGGAGGGGCATTAAAATTGTAGATCCTGTGCCGCTAGGGTATAAGCGGAGGCATTAGGTAGGGGGAATATTTAAATAAACATATTTGGTTTTTAATGCAAACAGCATGTAAAATGAACTATGTAACTGAGGTCTCATTTTATTATGAGGTTGGCCTGTTAAGATCATACCATTGGACCACTTTTTACAATGTTGGATGCCAGTTGGCCCCCTTTTTTGGCAGACCTGGCTGAAACACTATGCCCACATCCTAGAATAGATTCAGACATATTATTGATGGTTCACTAAACAAGTCACGCCTTTTTACTTGGGATCTTTACCTTTTCATGTCATGATTGATGATTTATATAAAAGTTTTGTAAAATGAATAATGATGGTAGTCTTGGCAAAATGCTTTTTCCATTGAAGATGGAGCCTTGCTGCCACAATATTAAGGATGATGAGACTGTCTTTATTGTAGCAACAATATAAATAAAATAATCCTATTTGTTTTAATGAAGTTATTCTTTTTATTCAGAATAAGGTAAAGAAATGCAAAGTTACAGTGATGAGGGACTTGCCAGACACCGCTGCAGGCCAGACAACTGGTCAGCACAGATTGATGACTGCAACCAAGCCCAAGACTAAGCCATCCAAGAAAGACTGTGCATGTGCCAACTTCACCAGTTAAAAGGTGACAGAAATACTTTTTTTCTGTCTCACAAAGCTACAAGGCTAAATAAAATTTGCAAGCTAAAAGAAGATGGTAATTTCTTGAATAATTAGTTGACTTTGAGGCAACTTGAAAGCAATACCAATAGAAAAATGTGCTCTTTTTCAAGACTGATCACTCTTTTATTTGCATGATAATTTGTTAATTTTATTTCAAATGTTCCATTAGTGTTGGAAATGGAACTGGTAGATTCAGTACAACAAAAGGCATTACTGGTCATTTGTTTATTTTTGTACAAAGGCATTCAAGGGATGTATTTTGTGGATAATTTCCATTATAATTTGTAGTGTACCTTATGAATGTTGCACCAGAGAAGGTTATCTTGAGCATGCAGTGCAACCATTTTGTCAGTGAATGAGGCATATACTTTTTTTTTTTTTTTTGTTGCAATGTAGTAGGGGAAATTGCTCACAATTAATATATGAAACTGTACACATTTATCTTGAAATTTTTTTCTCTTCAAATTGCAGGTGGAGGATGTGTAGAAAAGCAGGAATGTCATTTTCCATTTACACCGGAACATCAGACTTTTATTGTTCATTCCATATACTTTTGGATGGTAATGTCATGAAATGAAGTCGAGGATGTTGTATCGTACACACTGATACAGTATTGGAAATATTCATTCGTCATTCACAATCTTTTAATGTTTATGTAGCTTCTTGCTTTGAATATCATGCTCTACGTTTGGTCACCATTGAATATCCTAAATTATATGTACTGTGACTTGTAAAAGCAAATGTTGCATTTGTGTCGTCTACTAAGAAATATTTTGTTACATGCCAGATCAATCCTAAGTAATGTATCCTTTTACCCTAATAGCCAAACTTTCACTAAACATCTCCAACTTGAGACCATGGCCAATTTTCAGAGCTTGTAATTTGAAAAGATGTACAAATTTGCATTATACTTTTTTTTTTTTTTTTTTTTTTTTTTTTTTTTTTTTTACAACAAGCTAGTCATTTTGTATAGTCGTTTTTCTGATTTGAAAGAAATGCCAAAAGGGATAAAATGCATAAATGAGCACTTTCTCATATTGAGATGTTTGCTGAAAGCAGAGCCAGAAGTGAAATTCCATTCACTGCCCTCCCCCAGAAACATCCTGTTGTGTTGAAATTGCTAAGTGTTGTTTGGCACCACAAAAGACAAAAGAGAATGGCATGTACCATAAAGAACCATCAGATCAGTTTATATAGACACATCCTTGAGTAGCTGTCAATATTAGTGCCATTACTTTGATCACAGCCAATCCATGCATCTGAGTAGACGGTAACTCCGAGGATTCAATTCTACCCCATGAAATTGCATATAATCGATGTTCTTTTGTCCCACCACTGAAGTATTACTTTTAACCTTATTTACAATGGTTGCATCTTTTTTTTTTTTCCTTTCTTCAGGGCCATGTATTTTTATATATTTAATATGGAAAGTAATGAAGTTGTCATTCTATTATCATGTACTATGTAGTAAATTACTGCTCATGGACCTAAACTAGTATTTGTGATAATATCAAAAAATAGCTGCGATAACTTGCAAGATTGTTGTTTTACTTTTTATTTACAGTTGAAGAAAAAGCATTGTCAAAAGCGATCAAATTTGATGCATAGTTTAATAACGATAGTATTTTAATTTTTAAGCAGCTAAGCTTGTAGTTTTAAACGAAAATTACGTTATTTAGAACAAGATCCTTTTCATGGAAAACCATTTTTTGTTTTTATAGCTTTTATATTAAATACATTTTTTAAAATAATATTCTGGTCATTTATATGTTTCTATTGGTGATAATTATGTATGATGTTTCTTTATGCATATGCATAAAGTTTAACATTGAACTGCTGATTCTTCTACGAGTACATTTGTTGCATAGGTCAAGTGTGGGGGAGAGACGTAGGTACTACTTTCTTAACAGTCTTGTTTATGACTGTTAAAGTATGTTCAAGTTCTTTGATTTGTATTAATATCTGGTAAAGTGTTACATAATAATCAGGGATGTGCTTTTTCACACTTGAGGAACAATTTACAAGCACTTGACAGTACTTGTCAAAGCTATGATTTGTATTCTCTGATTTATTAGTTTATTCAGACAACAATCTCCTTGACCAGTTACCATTTCAATCGTGCTTCTAATTGTTAAAGCAACTGAATATATCCTTGTGTTGCTCATGAAGCATAAATGAGAAGTATGCATCACTTTCAGACAAATGTTGTTAACAGTTGTCATTGGTAATTGTCCTATTTAATTAGTGACATTTCCCTCTAGCATACAGGTGCAGATGACATCCTTTTTGCAACAGTGTGCTCTAGTACCCTGTAGCTTGAAAGGATAGCTAAAATAAACTGCCTCGAGAGTTGCCTTCTCAATGAGAGAAAGCTTGTTTATTGTTCCATAATTTCATTCAAAATTGCTATGAAGCAGACTATGATTCCATGCGGTGGTAGTTGGCAGTACAGCCAACATATAGTGGTGTTACAATAAAGTTAAAATCCTGGAACTTGGGGTATACTTCCCTATCTTTGTTAGTACCGTATATACTCGCTTACAAGACGAGTCCAACTGCAAATTGCACAGACCCAGATCTACCATTGAAAATACAGCTCTGGGTTTCTGTAGTTTGTTAGGAGTAATCAGTAGATTCATGATCTAATAATGTTGCCAAAAACAAGATGCAAAATAAACTGGGTGCAGAGTATTGGATGCACTACAGTGGATCAAAACAAACGAGTAGTATTTTAATCCCAAGATATGACCAAGGGTCAACCAGATTTATCAATATGTAAGGGGATGGGCTTGTCAATTTTTGTGCTAGTATTGGCCAAAAATTTTTAAAATTTGGGGATGGGCTGATTAAGCATGGACTTGTTATTGGACAATATGGTATGTTAATTTCTCTAACAACTTGTCCAATAGTTTGAAGAAAGGGGAGGAAAACTCCAAATGGTCATGTAGTTAAATTGCAAACTGTAATTTGTACCAAAATATTCAGTACTCCATTTACAAAATAATGGAGCTTTAACAATCTGAAAGATTAAAGTTTAGAAGAAAGTGTATTCTTGTCCAGTAACTGATGTCTGCATAATACTCATACTGAAAAAAATTTCAATTTATGTGTGGAATTGCAACAACACTGATTCAGAGAAAATTGTCACTGTACATCAACCAAACTTGAAAATTTTGTTTACAATAAGTTCTGTTGGTTTTTAAAACTCATCACTTCCATTTAGACATTATGGGATTACGTGTTACATGCAATATTTGCTTGCTCTGTGAAGAGCTTGACAACATGAAACTCTGCCAAAACTGAAAATTTGACATTGGAAGTGTTCCAATAAGCAAGGTCAATTTAACATTTTGTAAAAACATGTCGATGCAATTTTACAAAGAAAATTACTTGGTTTAAATTTCAATAAAGACGTATATTGGATTGACCATGTCAAGTCATTACAACAAAGTAAAGGGGCCAAGTGTTGGAACTATTTTGTTATACTCCTCACATTTGCCAAACTGTTTGGCGTCGGGATAATATAAAAAATTGCATAGTAAATCACCAGAGTGCCAAACTGTAAGTTGAGGTGTATTAATACTTAACATTACATTACACTACTCGGTCAAAGCCCAATATGGTCAGAGTGTCAAGTGTGAAAAAAATCCCCTCTCCCCCTCTGTACTAAATTGAGGACTGTTTGTGAAACATACCTAGCCCCAAGGGAAGGTACTTGGAGTGTGTAGTTGTCTCCCATAAATGTAGTTCAGAATTGTGTACAATTTTTGGATGAAATTCTTTGAGTAATAATAGTCTGGCACAGCACTTCGAGACAAAGAACTATATGTCTACAGGTATGCTAGTAAAAAATTAACAAGACCTGCAAAGTTTCAAATTGGATTTATTTGTATGCATAAAATCCTATTGAAATAAAACCAGCATTATGTCTTAAATTCACAAAAGTTGAAAAAATTGGAGACAATTTCCTTGAGGCTACCAAGACCAATTTAAAGCTTGAACATCTGGGAACAGAAGAGTTTGTAGGATGGCCTATTGTCCATCGTCATCCCTCCCTCTGTTGGCAGAAGTTTGTTTTTGCTACTCATCTTAACCTACTTGGAGGATTGCCATCAAACTTCACACGCGCATTAATCCCAAGGACTAGTTGGTTCTAAATGAACTAGGCTGTTTGGACTAGTTGGTTCTAAATGAACTAGGCTGCTTGGACATCAATATGGCCACTGCAGTGGCCATCTTGGAAACCTTTTAAGGCCAATCCTGAATGGATGGTCATATAGATGAGGGTTTTCACTAAAAGACTGCCTATGTGGTCTAGTTGGTTCCAAATGAAAATGGTGCAGACCTAACCTTCAATATGGCCACTATGATGGCCATTTGTAAAATCTTGATCTCGCTACTTCTCCTGGATGGAATATTGCATCAACATGGGGTTTTCACTGAAAGACTTCACGTCTGTCATAAATGAAAATGATGCCAACCTGATATTCAATATGGCCCCCATGGTGGCCATCTTCAAAATCTTGTTGCTACTCCTAGATGGATGGTCATATAGATGTGGGGTTTTAACCAAAAGACTTGTTGCAATATTTATTTGGTCCTGAATGAAAATGATACTGATCTGACATCCAATATGGCCACCATAGCAGCCATCTTAAAAATCATGCCATCATTATTCCTCCTAAACAGAAGGTCGTAGACAAGGGGTTGCACCAAAAAACTTCAATGGTGTCAAGTTGGTCCTAAATGAAAATGGTTTCCATCCAATATGGCCACTACAATAGTCGTCCTAAAAATCTTGTTGCTTCATCTGAATGGATGGAGATATTGACATAGGGTTGTCACCAACGACTTGTGATGTCTAGTTGGTCCTAAATGAAACTGGTGCAGATATTACATCCAATATGGCCACTACAATGGCCATCTTGAAAATCCTCTTGTTGCTACTTCTACAAAATGGATGGTCATATCAATAAAGGTAATTCAAGAGTATCTGAGATGGTTTCAAAACTCTGCAGTTTAAAACTTTTTTTTATTCCTGGCGATTCTTTTAAGCTAGTAGAGCTTATGGGAAAATCATATTGCTGCTCCTGAATGGATGGACAAGTTTGTAATTACTACTCTGAAGAAATTACTTAGAGAATTGTCTTGGAACTTGACACACATTCATCCCAAGGTCTTGTTTGTTGTAAATGAAAAGGTGCAACTCCGACATGCAATATGGCCACTACATCATCCATTTTGATAATATTGCTGCTGCTCATGCATGGTCATGTCATCATATGATTTTCACTACAAGACTTATGATGCCATGAAATTTGACACGTACAATTATCCCAAGGTCTAGTTTGTCCTAAATGAAAATTGTGCCAATTGGACATTCAATATGGCCACCATCTTGAAAATCTCGTCACTACTGAAAGGAAAGTTGTATCAACATGGGGTTTTCACCAAATGATTTCTTGTGATGTCCAGTTGGATGTATACTCCTCCTGAATGGATGGCTATATCAACATGGGGTTTTCTCCAAAAGACTTCTAATCATCTCTACTTGGTGCTAAGTGAAATTGGTGCCAGTTACATGCAATATGGTCACCACAGTGGCCAGTTTGAAAATCTTGCTTGGTTTCAACACTGTACTTAAAACAAAGAAATGGTCTTTTCTTGGATCCCTGGAAATTCTTTTCAGCAGCCATTGAAGCATCATCAAGGGACTTTTGTTTAAATAAAAGTTACATATATTCAACCTAACTTGGCATATACACTATAAACTTGCAAAGGACAAGACAGGACATATTTGTAATATGATCGGGTTAATATAACAATCAAAGATTTCAGATAATATATTGCAGCTTGAATGATTAAGCAATCGGCGTGTGTTTCGTTCTTCAAACTCTTGTATGACGAGTCAAAAAAACCGATTCAATGCTTGTATATCAAGTGGGAACTCCTGTTAGAAAAAGTAGATCATTATCTGCTGATCTAATAGTAAAATATAAAACTAAACAATTAAGGCAATTAATGCCCACAATGGAAGATGGCATGAAGCACAAAATATATAGTAAAATATGTTCTCTCTCACAAATGGGTCCATGTATGGACAGAACCCTGTTACTATGGGTTTTGAATGAATTGTCCAATCCATACTCGCAGCACAATTTGTTTTGAATTGCCACCAGTGTCATGCACTGTGAGAACTCGCAGCTTGTTTTCAGCAGCCTGCACAAGCTTCAAAATCACCATTGAAACTGATGTGTCCCAATACTATTTTTAAGTCGCAGTTGATGCGTTGTCAGAATCAGATTATTTTATCATGGGAAACAACATCAATTGATACTAATGCTTGGAATTGTTACAAACTGCTAATAGGTAATGAATTAACACATTGTACTTGAATTGATAAAAATGTAATTTTCTCTGAATAGGATTTGGAAAAAAATGTTTGCGTGCTAAGAGGACCACACAGACCTTGCGAAAAAAAATCCATACATTTACACATATTTTAGAAGACCATCCAATCGAGTGGTTGGCCAAGAAATCTGGGTCAGTAGGATGCTTTCTGTTGAAATGTCTTCCAATGCTGTTGATTGCACATGTTATGAAAATTGTTTCAAGATTTCTTTTTTTTTTCTTCTCTTTTTTTCTATCTACATCCATACTTTATGTCACATCAGCATAGTTTGTTCAATATTGAAAGGCCCCTATGCCAGGATGCTTTGTGTCAAAATCTGTTAGCAATTTTTTTAGATTAAATTGTCCAAATGTTTGTATTGGTGGATTGTCATCATTTGTACAGATTTGAAATCCTCTATGCCAGGATACTTTCAGTCAGATTTGGTCAAATTTAGTTTTGCAGTTTTTGAAAAGAAGTCATTTTAATGTTTTTATATTTTTATTAATGATAGCCATACTTAATGATGGAATGGCCTCATTTGTATCAATTTGAGAGGTCTTTCTGCACGGATGCTTTCTATCTATCAAGATTCGTCAAATACTATAAATGGTTTTGAAAAAGACATTTAAAGCTTTTTCTGTTTTTAGTAATGGCAGGCATATTTGATGGTGGATCAGATCATTGGTATAGACTTGAAAGGCATTCGTGCCAGGATGCTTTCCGTCAAGTTGGTAAAATTCTGTTCAACGGTTTTGGAGAAGTAATTTCAAGAATGTTCTATTTTTAGTAATGTGACCAAGTTTGATGGCAGATAAGCGTTATTTGTATAAAGTTGAAAGGTCTTTATGCCAGCATGCATTGTCAAATATTATCAAATTCTGTTAATCGGTTTTGGAGAAGTTTGTTTCAAGTTTTGTCAATTTTTAGTTCAGTGTCCTTATTTGAGGGCAGATTGGCATAAAATTTACAAATCTGAAAGTCCTTCATGCCAGGATGATCTGTACCAAATTTGTCAAGTTTGGTTCAATTCTATTCATTGGTTTTTGAGAAGTCGTTTAAAGGTTTTCTTCTCCTTAGTAACAGTTGCTTTTTTGTTTTTAGTAACAGTGGATTGGCATCATTTGTATAAACTTTCAAGTTCTTCCTGCCAGGTTGCTTTCTGTCAAATTGACCAAATTTTGTTCAGCAGTTTTCGAGAAGCTTTTTAAAGGGATTTTACTCTTTTAGTAATGGCAATTATATTTGATGGCAGATCAGCATCACTTGTAAAAATTTGAAAGCCCTTCATGCCAGGATGCTCTGTGCCAAATTTGATCAAAATTGGTCCCGTGGTTTTTGAGAAGCAGCAGCAAATGTTGACATACACAATGCATGACACATGATGGATGCAGAGTTGTCCCATAAAAACAAAAAAAATGGCAAGTATACATCAGATTTAAAATTATTTTTCATAATTCATCCCTCTGCATGCTCATTTTCAATTGCCAAAGAAGTTTGAAAAATAATTGGCAGTAGATGCTGATATGCAAATGATGTCCTTGGATGTAAAAAGAAGTTGGCACTTTTGGATTATTTATCTCCATATCTGCAACTACACCAAAAATTCTTACAATGCTGAGAAGGGATGCAACAAAAATAACTTCAAAGTGACATTTTTGTAATACTCTGGTCCAGGTATAGTAGACAAATAACCAAATCGGCTACCGAGTTGGAAAAGATAAAGTTGTACGAAAGGCAGGACATTTAATAGACACAACTTGATATTATAGTTTTCACAATCCTCAATGCCCATTATTCAGTAACAGTACTACTATTTTTACCACACGAAGAACATGTCACTTTAATGAAAGGACAGTATGATAAATAAGCAGTGCAATTTACAGGCTCTCGCCTGTTCTTTAGCTAATGGTTTTGTCCACAAGATGATGTGAGCAGTGCTGTTCCGTTGGTCACTGGCAGCAAAAATAGCTGTTGCAACACATATCTTGACTATGTACTGTGGTACATGTGGCTTGTTAAATGTCACTGATGCAGTTTGATTAATCTCTTCTAATCTTTTGCAACTGTTTCTTCTTTTTCAAATACTACTGAATAGTAATTTGGGGATTCTGTCAATTTTATAGTGGCTTTCTATTGAGGACTGGGGGCTGCAAAAACAAGCTGTGAGCACTCATAGTGCAAGGCACTGGCAGTAATTCAAAACAAATCGTGCAGTGAGTCTGGATCGGACAATTCGGTAAAAACCAGTAATAAAAAAAAGGGCTAGAAAATGTCAGATTAAACTTGGCATAGCATTCTGTACCAAATTTATCTTAATTCACCATCATTTAATTCAAAACATTTCATGCTATAAGGCCATCACACGGCCGAAACAAAAAGTACATATTCAAAGTTCAAGAATATATAAAGTTAAACATTATTTATCCAGAAAGCAAACACTGAAGTTCCCTTATTTGGACTAATGAATTATTGTAATAAGAATATTCATACAAGTATTAAATATGTGTACCAGCCTTGAAACAAGCATTTAGATTGGCTAAAATTGCATCATGTGATTTAGAAAACTGGATGTTGTTAGTTCGTAACACGAGAAAGTAATTATGTACTCGTGTGCCCTTCTTTTATGCTTTTACAATATTAGTAAGCAATGGTTAAAATACAGTTCTGTTATTTACTGAGATTCATTAGTGTCTTTAAAACCAGATTAATGTCATGAATCTTGAAAATCAATTACACACTATGCATAAACAGCTTTCACTTCACAATGGCCATTCATGCTGTGTGCTATTGATTTTCAAGCTTCATGACTTTATGAAAGCATTAGAATATGAAGTTCAATTCTTGTGTAAACAATACCTAATTTTTATCTGGAATGTATTGTGACCAAATTGATTTTGCAAAGTGAAAATAATATTATTTTTCACAGGATGTTTTCAGAATGAAAGTAAAAAAATTACCTCATGATCAAGAAACTGCTTAACTTGAATCAGACACCAACATTTTAACTATTATGATAAGATTTTTGTGAGTGTCCAGATTTAATCTCTGCATGAAAGCATGCTATATTGATGAAAAAATGTTGATAGTGAAGGTGTCATTTCTCACTGTGAATACATAAAAGTTTTTTCATAAATTTAGGCCCAAAACTTTTCCATTGTTTGATAAATGGAAATTGTATGATAAAATGGTGGCTTCTGATGGATTGACTCTATTTACATTTACTATGATTATGTTTTAATGAGAAGAAAATCTATCCAGTAAAACAGCAAATGAAAAAAATGTTTTTCGTCTAATCATTTCAAGATGTAGAAGGGAATAGCAGTGATTATTTTTGTGAACTTTTTATTATTGTGTAAAAATTTGAGTATATTTATTTCTTATTTAGAATCGTCTTAAAACCAGTGTAATATAATCATTGTCAATATGAAGTACCCACAAAGAGTAAAAATAAAAAATGACTTCTTTCTTTTGGTAATACCGAGAGAAGATTTGGCATAAATATTCTAAAACAAAATTGATACCTTATCATGCATTGAGAATGTAAAACATGTCTTATTGAGGTAAGTGTTCTAGATCAATAGAAATAAGATATCTAAGTGTATTGTTTTGGTTGAAAGCCAGTTTAAAATGGCACAACAAATAAAAAGGACACCAAGAAAATAAGATTCGAGTTGGTTAAAAGTTAAATGTGACTTGGACATTTGTATAGAAACTGCTGAAAAGCAATTTCAAAAGAGCCGGTATAGATTTTAATATGCAAAGTACATGTACACATAAAGCCTTCTACACGTTGAACTGGTCAGTCTGCATCAAAATGAAAACAATTCACTGACTTTACAAAGATATAACAAGAATAATAATGTAAATGCATTTATTTGCTAACATGATTTGAAAATGTTAAATCAATGATAGACTTAATTTTTTCTTATCTTAAACAATTGTAGATTTACAACTACAGATTTGTTGCACTAAGAAAAAAAAAAAAACTTTACAATTATTAATAAACTCTTCAAATTCCTAAAAGATCAAAATTACAAATTGGTCCCAGTCCTCTCATTTTATTATATATTTTATAATGGGATACTGAAATTATCAGTGTGAGAAAAATGTATATTGCTGCAGTGGCAATTAAAGTGGGATCGCCACTGGTGATATCACCTCATGAACAACTTTCTTTTCCCATGTAGGGAATACATCTGCCGTTGTGTATATTTTCATATTTAGACCTAATTCATTTTTCATCTTCTTCCTCTCTCTCTCTATCATGATGAACAGGTCTTGTATCTGCCAACACTGTACATTTATGTAAGCAATGACAAGGTACCATCAATAAATGCCTAAAAACAAACTACAACAAAGAAGAAATATGTTTTAAGTATTAACTTGTTTAAAATAGTCTTTCACATGAATCACACAAACTTCAACTGAATGAACTTATATGATCTGTTTTTATTCAATATTCATTATCACTCATACCTGTTACACTCTACAACAAACAATAAGTTTTTAGAGTCAAACCCTGCATTAAGTGGAAGAGCTTATTTTCATTTTCACTTAAGATGGGGGTAGAAGACAAAAAGTTTTCTTGCTACTTCCAATTGGATCTATGCATATCTGATTCAGAGACACTTTCATATTGCTAGTTGCTTAGATATGTAGAAGTTTTTTTGGATTGGGTATTTGGCACACACACGAGCAAATGGTGAAATTAGACTTTTTTTTGTTGTATTGGACCCATGATTTTTGCTTACATTCTGGAAACTGATGTTTTTTTTGCCTAAAGAAAATATGGTCTAAATTTTTGTTCTTTTTATATGCATTTCTTAATGTGCATAAAATGTCCATATTACTTGGCATTACTGCAAAGCTACATCTTTGTTCTTTTCTCTAATGCCACCTAATTTGGTCTATCATAAACTGATGATGTGTCAGCTCCTGGAACAAGGGTACTACCTCGTGATGCAACATTATGGCTTTTGAGCTAAGCGATTTTAACTTATCGCACTCATAATCATGTATGAAAATTATGAAAACCCCAAGAATGCTAAACTTCACACTATCAATCCATGCAAATGCAAGAAATGAATTAATGAAAAGAAAAATTGTTCATTTTATGTATAAAAACAGTCATTAATTGACAAAAGAAACAATTTGATGCATTATATGTAGGAGATACATTTGTAAAAAGTCACCATCTTAAATTATTGTAAAATTTTGTAACTTCTTTTTATCACTGTCATAATACAGTTTATTTGTCTAAAGTGTTAACTGCATTGGCACAGAATGGAAAAAATCCATGCAAGCTTGAAAGTCAACATTTTTTGCCTTCAAAAGTATGTCATAAAACAGAAATCTGTGTTTTCTGAAATATTTCACTTTACTGTCATTCATTGTTTCACCACTTGTGACAATACAATGTTTCCACTTCACTCGTCAAGTATTTCCTTACATCTACTATTATTAAAACACAAGTGTTACGATTTGATGAAACAGCTGACTGGCCATTTACTGACTGAATATGGGTAGACTAAATTCCATAATGTATCCTCAACATGAAAAACATTCTAACACATCTGCAGATGCAACAGGTTTCAATTTGTGGCACTAAACTCAATAATAGAGTCTGAAATATTGCAGCCATAATAATGTCACTTGACACTTTTTGTGATGTATAACAACATAAAATGTCTTTTTTTTTCACCTTCTGCATGAAATTAATTGAATGTGTTAAAATATGGATAAATATCTTGAATTTGAGGATTTAAGAACAATAATTCACTGTTGCAAATAACTGCCTTATAAAAATCTCAATTTACTACAGTAAAACCACCATCAACATCTTCAAATCCTCTTATATACAATCATTGTAACCTAAGCCGACGAAGAAAAAAAAGACCGTTTCCATTAGCATTATCTATTCACTTAATGAAAATACCATATCACTTTTCTGAACAATCAGTTTTTATATGCACATGCCATTCTCAAAAACCATAAAAAGCTGCCCGATGCAAATGCATCTATCATCTCATTTTTCTACAAGAAGTGTACAATATTTGAGGACATTTCAGCACTTTCTTGCAATTCCTTTTTATAGTGGTATATTTTGTCTGTTGTTCACCAACAATAGCACATCAACTTTGCCGTCATTGGGATTTTCTAGCTGTCACCTTTCTCTGTCTGCTCCTAAAATAAATTTGATACATGTAAATTTGGTGAAACAAATGCACAGATAACAAAATATGGTGTTTTGTCTCATGCACTATACAAGTAACAGGAATTTATGGCCAGGATTTATATCTATCATTATTGCCTTCCTAACAAACCATAATTGAATAAACTATATTTGTATCCTTAAAATGCATGCCCCCAACTGCAGTCAAAGATGTCTTTGTCCATAAAGTACCCCAAAATGATAAAACTTGCAAAATTAACTTTAATGGTACAAAAAATCTAATCAAATTACATGTCATATGAACAGGCCTATCAAAATTTCATTTACCTTGGTCAAGTTGTTTCTGTGCGATTTTTCCAACCAAAAAAGTCAGTTCACAAAGGGGCAAAAGACTAATTAAAAAAAGATGCAAAATCGTTTAAATTGTGAAAATTTAATTGGGTCTTTTACATATACATGGAAACATTCTTACCAATTTTACTTTTTGTTTCTGTGTACCGTATATACTCGCGTATAAGCTTATACCAACTGCAAACTGCATAGACCCAGATCTGCCATCGCATAATGTGCTGGCAGATCTGGGTCTATGCAGTTCATAAGGACTAATCAGTAGAACAAACAACATAAACCCTGATCTGCTGGCGCATTATACAATGGCAGATCAGGGTCTATGCTGTTTGCATTTGGACCCTTATGCATGAGTATGTATGGTAATCATTTTAACAAGTTAGGCCAGGGCAGAGGTACAGATGGACACATGCTGTGAGGGCACAAAGAGGATTCAAATTTGTCTCCACAAGGTAATGCATCAATCAAATGATGTAATACTAAAAATAACATTTTTATGCAAATTACATAATATGGTAGAAAAACAGTAATGTTCCTCCAAAGTAACCGAAATGTAAAACTTAACTGGACAAACAGACATAGAGATGGACATAAGTATGAAAGGATGGAGAGACAAGGACAAGAATATATAACTCTACTACATTCATGTTGGGGCAACTGATGTTTTGACTTGATATATATTATGGCTACACTGGTAAGACAGGGGGCTGCCTGGATTACATTTGTGGCAGTCCTCATCATTGTTTATCTCAACACTTAGGAGATGATGTATCATTACTGGATCCAGTTTTCCTCTGGAGTCAGCCTGAATTTTCTTCAAAACAGAAAATGTCCTTTCAGTGTCCGCATTGGAATGTGGCAATGTTAGTACAACCCTACTGAGTCTACCAAGAAATTAAAATTGTTTCCTGCCTGTGGATAGATTAAGGTTGCTGACTGCCTGCCAGAACTTCTCAAGATTGATGTTATCTGGACTGAATTTGGGAAGTTCTTCTTAAAATTGACTTTACAGCAATGGCAGAATGCATATTCATGTTTTCTGAACTTGATTCCAACCATTGAAATTCCTGTTTTTATCCATTATTGACTTTCGTGTGATATTTCGGTTGTTGAGATTTTGGTGTTTCATCATTGGGAGATAACACATGCTAAGTATTCTCAGAAAACTTTAAATACCGAAGCCAAACTGACTTGTTTTATGGCACTTGAACTCTTTAGTAATGACTAATCCAACCATAATCCATTAACATCTTTAATCCTCTCCGAATTACCTCTGATCACACACAGTACAATCAGTCTCGACAAACTTTAAACACCAAAGCCAAACTGACCTGCTTAAAGAATCCAAGTAATGTTAATTATTTATGCTCTTTAGTAATCCAACAATAACCTATTAATGTCTTTAATCCTTTATGAATTACTGCTGATCACACGTAGTATAATCCAATGATTACTTTTAGGTTAATGTCTGTTGAATTAGCAACTAAAGTGTCAGCGAGGGTGGGCGCCATCAGGAGCCTTTTTATTTTTTTTTTTAGCTGTAACCGGGGTGTAGATGGGGGTTGGGGGGGGGGGGGTGGAGGTTGACTGACATAAAAACTGTTTTCTGTGGCAAAGTAGGGGTGCCACTACAGAACATTGTCCCCAGGCGCCTCTAAAGAACATTGCCCCTAGACAATTTGAACCCTCGTGCCGCCACTGCTCACCCTGTGAAAGCCAGTTCACAATCACATGACCACAGGAAGTCTTTACTGTAAACATACTGCATTGGAAGCAATATGTGAAAAAAATGGAAAAATTTCTGTTCCAGAATTTTTTAAATAATAATTTGGAGTACGCGGAAGATTTCAATGAGTGATGTGAGATACCCCTCATCTTAGCTGGGAGGTTCACATGTATGTACCTGTGTCTTGTTATCTGCAAAATGCTGGGGAGATAGTAAATACAACTAGAATGTAATCAATGAATCATCTCTACAAAGATTTTAGTATTCTCCAGCAGCCATTGTAAACATTAATCATAACACAGAAAATAAATTCAGGGAAAAGTGATATTCACAGTGAAATATTGGCACCTTTTTTAACAACAATTTTGTTGGCAATTTTTTATTTTTAACTTTTTAGAACTTTACCTTTAATTTGCACTATATAGCCAGTATTATGCCGACATGCTGTTAAAACATATACATACCTGGATCCAAGTTATTGTGTGATATAGGTCAAACATTTGCTCTTTAGTCTGTAATTTCACCTAAACATGCACACAATGCGAAATTCACTTCAGTTTGCCTTGATTTCATGTAATTCTCTCACCCACTTATGTTTGAATACAACTGCATTAATAATCAAAATAAAATGTTAACTTTTGTGTTAATTTCTCCTTCAAAAAAGAAGGTGGAAAGTTAGAAAAAGAAAATAATTTTTTAAAATTAAATTATATCTCTCCAATAATACTTACCGGTACCTGATCACATTACCATTAGAATTACTCACTCTCACTGCTACCTCCGAATCTAGCCCTCATTGAAAGACAAAAACTTCTTTCTGTGTGTATATATACATGTGTATATATATATATATATATATATATATATATATATACACACACACAGACACGTACGGTATATATATACACACACACACACACATGTACAGTATATATATATATATATATATATATATATATATATATATATATATATATATTTAACTCCCCTTTCTATTCTATCCACTGGGTGGCTACTGTTCTACCTGTATGTAACCAGTTTTCACTTGAGCGAAATCTATAATAGGATGCTTGCATTGCGGGAAAGGATGGGAGGGATTTTTAGTAATGTGATCAGATAAGAATTGTCGGATAAAAAAATGTGTTTTCTCCACAAATACATTACCTGATCACATTAAATTAGGAGAATCGGTAAGAGGAGGAGGAAATGCTGAGCATCCTACCTCTACCTGTGTCACCCAGTAGGATGAACTTCTAATGTTTTGCATCATCATAGACAATTTGTTAATACACATGCAAGAGAGAACCTTGTGTGGTTCTGCACTTGATTATTGTCTTACCATCAAAAGTTTTCCAGGTGAATCCTGCGAAAGTGACAAATTCCTGCCAGGAACCAAGGTTGTGCTTTCATAAATAGGACATTGTCACTGTTTGGGCAGCTACCATTGGCCCGATGAGATAAAACCGGGTTGCATCATTAAAATGACTCAACCGTTAGAATGGAACTGCAAGTCTTATGTGGTAGCTGCTTTATTGACATGGAAGATAGAGGCTCAAACTTGGATGAGTTGAGCCATGTTAAGACCCATGAGAGATTCAATTTTGGAAATAAGGTGAGTGAGTGTGTTCTGGATATGTCGAAATTGGATATAAAGTCGGAAAGATCACTCTTGCGTCTCTTCCATGATGTCTGACTGTGTCTAAAATCATGGAAAAAAGTTCTTTTATTCAAAGAGAAACAGGAAGAAATTGGCCAGTTGGAGAATGGAGGCAGTGAGTGGTATGATGTCATTGATGTGACAGCAGTCATTAAAAACACGCTATTTTCCCTCATATGCCTTCAGAGTTGGGGGCCTTCCTTCTACGATTGAAGTTCCAAACTCCTTTTCATGCAGGATATCCCTCATAAGAGCCAAGCATGAAGGAAGATATTTCTCAGAACACAGATGGAATAGTGGCAACTTCAGCTGTTTGAACAGGGTGGGGGTCACTATGACTTTCCTGGGTACATCTATTGTTAAAGCCAGCAGATCTTTGATCGAGGATTTGTCCCATCGTAGAGGGGCAATCAGAACTATTTTGCAATCTGTGCCCTACATTTTTTGTATTATTTTTTAAATCAAGACTGATGGAGGGAATGTGTATGCCCAAGAGCGTCCATGGCCTATGATTCTGGGTCCTGAAATGGGATGTTGAAGGTGGGCAATTTGTTGTTTCCACCTTGTGGCAAATGGGTCTATCATCTGGCCATCCCATAGGGCAAAGAGCTGGTTGAATATTGACAGGCGGTGAGACCACTCTGTGTGTATCAGTTGTTCTCTCCTTGATAATGAGTCAGCTAATACATTGAGCTGGCCCGGTATGTGTTGGACTTGAATATTTATTTGGTATTGGGCACACCATCAAAGTTAATCCCATACCATGATGCAAAGGTCTGGTGATTTCGTTCTTCCTTGTTTGAAGAGGTATATAATCATGACTGATTTGTCTGACATTATCTGGATCGTCTTTCCTTGCTGCATTAGATCCATGAGTGGGAGGTGCTGACAATGGCTTTCATTTCTAAGATGTTGATATGAAAAGCCTTCTTTTGAAGTGTCCACTTGCCACTGACCTTCGCAAAGTCAGGTAGCTAGTGTGCTCCCAACCCAACAAACTGGCATCTGTACAAATTATTATTTCTGGTTGTGGGTTTTCTAGGGGTATTCCCACAATTAGCCACTTACTGTTTTGCTATAGTATATGGAAGTGTTTGATTTTGGTTGAGATCGTAATGTGGTGATCCAGACATCCCATAATCATTCGCCATTGTGCCAGATGGCCACCTGTAAGGAATGCATGTAAGGTGGCCAAGGTGTAACAAGTCTGCTGCCACGCTGAATAGGCCAAGGAGTTGAAGGAACTCCCTCGCTGAAATAAACGTCTTGTTTGACATCCTCTCTGATGCATGAATGTTACTTTTAATGCATTTGGGAGGAAGACATACCAAACTAATGTGAGTTAAAACTCCATACCTATAAAATGTTGAGAGAGGATAAGGTCGGACTTCCCCATATTATCCACCCTTGACTGTGGATGAGAAAAAGAAGGTTGTTCACATTGTGGACAAAAACTGAACTTACAGAATGTCTTGAAAGTGTATCATCCAGGTATGCCACTGTCATTGTGGAGGAGGTCATCCTGAACTTGGATATTACACAGTCAATATTTTTGGTATGTGGAAGTATGTGTCTGACAGATCGAGACTGATTGAGCAGAAACAAAAAAATTATGTTGACTCCTGTGATCTTCACATTTCACTTCTGCCTCAGAATTAACATGGAGCTGCCCCTGCTCAAGTATAGTCAATCAATGAAATTTGATGAAAATAAGGTTGAGAAAACTTGACTTATACATTAACTTAAATCACATTTTCAGCTCCAGTGACCTTGACCTTGGACTTAGTAGCCCCAAAATCATCAGGCTTCTGCCTATATATGGGTAAGACACATATGAGGTTTGAGAAAAAAAAGGACCCAACCAAACTAAAGTTACCACCTTGTTTATGGATGGTTGGACAGACAGATGGACATCACTATTGCTATTTCCCTGTGCAACTTATATCAGGGGGACAAAGATTAGTCCAATTATTTTCCAAATATGAGATATTCTGAGACAAGACTTACGAATTTATTCAATCAAAATATGGAAATTAATAATGTTATTAAATATCTCAGATACAGATCATGGTTAAGACAGAGATATCATAGTTGGTACAGCCCAAGATAGTTTTTTTTCATAGACTTTTCCAGGAATTTTCAAGGAGTATGTTTTCTTACAGAAATTGAACTTGCTCCATATGTTATTTTGTTTATCACTGCATAAATGGGTAGAAAAGAAATAAAGAACAACAAGAACTAATTAGCATGCCACTACAGCAATGTGGCATTACTCTATCTGGTAACTATTCATGTCATGTGTCATTTGATTGACCCAATTTTATCCAAGTTTATTTATTTATTTATTCATTATTTTTAAAAAATATGTATACAACAAAAATTTCTGAACTTAAAAAGTGACTTTATTCAGTTTTAACGTTTTGTATTCCCTCATCTAAATTCAAGGTGTTTTGGGAAAAACTAAAGAAGCTTTTCAACAAATTCAAGGACTTTTCAAGGATAATACTTTTTCAAAATTCATGTAGTTTTCAAGGCAACCCCTCAAATTCAAAAATTTTTCACAGTTGCACAAACCATGGATATTATCTGGATGGATGAGGTTTGGTGAAACAAAGACTTACTGAACAAATTCGTGATTGAACTAAACACACTCACCTAGCTTTAGACAAATTCATGATTGAACTTAAAGACACTCACCTGGCTTCAGATCTGGATGATGTGTATTCAAACCAAAGTACATGAGGAATTAATGTGGAGTCTCTAAGCATTAAAAATTCACCTACTGGACTGAAAGAGAAAGTATGGGAGAATTACCATTTTGCATCATGATTATAACTAATGTATTTATCTGCATTTAGTATGCAACCAACTGTAAAAAGTATAGACCTGTATCTGTTGCATAAAGTGCTGGAAGATCAGGGTTAATGTTGCTTGTAAGCATAAGCAATGTCTTCCACACAATCAAGTATATAATGTAGCTGATTACCAATGTCTCCCACACAATCAAGTACATTCAAACCTGTCACTAGCGGCCACTCATGGGAAAAGGCAAAACTGGCCATTGCACACAGGTCACTGCTGTATACAGGTTCAACTTTAATGTTTTTTGAACAAATACCATGCACCGAATATCATTATCATTATTATTTTTGTTGTTATTGTTATTACATTATCAAGATTGTTTTATATGCACTGTACAACAAAATTATAATTATGGATATATGTTGTTCTCTCCCAAATTTATGTTCCACACAAGATTACTGTATCCTGTTCACTTTAATCCATCCTATAAATGAAATCATCACTGACTTAAAAATATACAGCGATCTTAGTTTGTTCATGCTATAAAAAAAATATCTGGATTAGTCTGTTGGTCAACTTGCCAAAATCAAAAGACAGTTGGCTCATGTGAGAAGCCTGTGACAAACAGAAAATCAAAAGAAGAAGTATATAACTAATTGTTGTGACCCATGAACCGAAACTTCACCTGCCTTTACAAACACATTTTGAATATTGAATGACCCCTGACCCTAATGAAAAGGGATATAACTTGTATCTCTTCTCAAAAATGAACTTTATTCTTCAGAAATAGCTTTTATTCACAGGCAAATAGATGAAGACATTACTATACCTGTCACACTGGCACAAAAGGTGACTTCCATTTCTGCTGCGATAACACAACCACTTTTCCCACCATCCAGCAAATGAATTGCTTCGACCCTTTACCCTAATGATAAAAACTGCCTCACTTTCAAATTTGACATATTGACACCTTGCAGTTACACTGTCAACGTGACTGGAGTTATGAGTGCAAACGAGATAAGAAATGTTTGCATATTGATTCACATGATATTCCTTTATCTAAACAATGCCTTCTTCATGAAGCAAAACTTTAGTTTGCATAGACTGAATGGTCACTGTAGATACGCTCTAGTGACCACTTAAGGCAGGGAGAAACCATTGTTCGGTTAGAAAATACCTGGCCGCTGACCATGGAAGGCATGTGACAATTACATACAGGACACTTATATAGGAAATTTGCAGGGGGGAAATTAGAATGGCCGTTGTATACAGGTGACCACTGAGTACAGGTGACCATTAGGACAGGTTTTACCGTATATAATTTAGTTGATTACCAATGTCTTTCACACAATCAAGTATATAATGTAGTTGATGACCAATGTTTTCCACACCATCAAGTATATAATGTAGTTGATAACCAATGTCTTCCATACAATCAAGTATATAATGTAGTTGATAACCAATGTCTTCCATACAATCAAGTATATAATGTAGTTGATAACCAATGTCTTCCACACTATCAAATATATAATGTAGTTGATAACCAATGTCTTCCACACTATCAAGTATATAATCTAGTTGATAACCAATGTCTTCCATACAATCAAGTATATAATGTAGTTAATAACCAATGTCTTCCATACAATCAAGTATATAATGTAGTTGATAACCAATGTCTTCCACACAGTGAAGTATATAATGTAGTTGATAACCAATGTTTTCCACACAGTGAAGTATATAATGTAGTTGATAACCAATGTCTTCCACAATATCAAGTATATAATTTAGTTGATTACCAATGTCTTCCACACTATCAACTATATAATGTAGTTGATAACCAATGTCTTCCACACTATCAAGTATATAATTTAGTTGATTACCAATGTCTTCCATACAATCAAATATATAATGAGGTTGATAACCAATGTCTTCCACACTATCAAGTATATAATGTAGTTGATAACCAATGTCTTCCACACTATCAAGTATATAATTTAGTTGATAACCAATGTCTTCCATACAATCAAATATATAATGTAGTTGATAACCAATGTCTTCCATACAATCAAGTATATAATGTAGTTGATAACCAATGTTTTCCACACTATCAAATATATAATGTAGTTGATAACCAATGTCTTCCACACTATCAAGTATATAATTTAGTTGATAACCAATGTCTTCCATACAATCAAATATATAATGTAGTTGATAACCAATGTCTTCCACACTATCAAGTATATAATGTAGTTGATAACCAATGTTTTCCACACAGTGAAGTATATAATGTAGTTGATAACCAATGTTTTCCACACAGTGAAGTATATAATGTAGTTGATAACCAATGTCTTCCACACTATCAACTATATAATGTAGTTGATAACCAATGTCTTCCACACAGTGAAGTATATAATGTAGATGATAACCAATGTCTTCCACACTATCAAGTATATAATGTAGTTGATAACCAATGTTTTCCACACAGTGAAGTATATAATGTAGTTGATAACCAATGTTTTCCACACAGTGAAGTATATAATGTAGTTGATAACCAATGTCTTCCACACTATCAAGTATATAATGTAGTTGATAACCAATGTCTTCCACACAATGAAGTATATAATGTAGTTGATAACCAATGTCTTCCACACAGTGAAGTATATAATGTAGTTGATAACCAATGTCTTCCACACTATCAAGTATATAATGAAGTTGATAACCAATGTTTTCCACACAGTGAAGTATATAATGTAGTTGATAACCAATGTCTTCCACACAGTGAAGTATATAATGTAGTTGATAACCAATGTCTTCCACACTATCAAGTATATTATGTAGTTGATAACCAATGTTTTCCACACAGTGAAGTATATAATGTAGTTGATAATCAATGTCTTCCATACAATCAAGTATATAATGTAGTTGATAACCAATGTTTTCCACACAGTGAAGTATATAATGTAGTTGATAACCAATGTCTTCCACACTATCAAGTATATAATGTAGTTGATAACCAATGTTTTCCACACAGTGAAGTATATAATGTAGTTGATAATCAATGTCTTCCATACAATCAAGTATGTAAAGTACTTGTAAAGCTTTTGGTGATATTTCATGGTTGCCCATGGTTTCATTGTTTAATTTATATTTTCAACCCCTACCATCTTAAAGAAATCTGAAGATCAAGAACAATGAAATGAGCAATAGCAACAATAAAAAAAAAAAATTGTTCTGATCATGCATTCAAATTACATGCATTACATAATAAAATCATTAATTCCATGTAAAATATTTCTTCCACCACTACACTTTCACAGTATAGTTAAGGGAGGTATTGCAGAAATAAATTTTGGACACTGTAACTTTAAATTGACTTGGCACTACAGGAATTCAGTACACTGATTTACATGTAATGACCCACAAAAGCAATGACAAATTTGCTTCTTTAAAACTTTGTCCACACTTCACCTTTAAGACAAAAAATAAAGCCAAAATGAATTATGTTCATGGAAGAGAAAAAGAAAAGTTAGCACTTAAATGAATTATTTCTTTTGATGTTTCTTGATCAGCTGTCTTTAATTTTGAGACAATGTATTTTGAAAGCTAGGAAATGCTCAAATGTGTTAATACCTCAAAACAAGTACCACAACATCAACAGGACATCATGAAATTTCCCTTTCAAAAACAATTCACATTATTGATTCAATTTGCTTACCTGGATGCAAGGAATGGGAAGACAGGTGTAAAAATGAACTGAACAACACTGAACCAGACACAACCTAGAACTGCACCAATAGAGGCCCCACAGAAAACTTGTTTAAATGTATGGTATCCTAAGTAAACTCTGAAAGCAGAAAAATATTGGTACATAGAATCTTCATAAATGTTTATAGGCTGGTATGTCCTATTACCATGTTACAACATAGAAAATATTTTCAAAAGGAAGTCTACCAGCATTATCCATGATCTCACTTGAACAATGGAAAATTTCATAACTGCATGAAATCGAATGTGTTTTTGATGCAGAGAAAGATAGCCTCTGTATCAGTTTATTTCCATGACATCTGTAGTTCTCGGAAATATTCAAATGCTGTGGTAACAGGTATGACACGGTAATAGGACATCATAGTGTACTATTCAAAAGGGGAAAAAATGTTACAGAGAAGACACATAAGGGAGATAAATCATATAACACTGGAAAGAATTATCAATTCATAGAACAATCTATAATTTGTTCAGCTCAGCATCGCGAATGATATCCACATCTGTAGCTCAGTGAATTTTCATGTGAGCATCTCGAATGTAGCTAAAATTAACGAATTTGTTTCACACATGAATGATTTCAACACCATTTGTATTGACATAAAGGGCAACATCACTCATTCGATACATGTTGAAAAAAGTGGTTTATGTACATGTAAACAACCATGTTGGTCCTGGTGTTATGGAAGAGTCCATTTTCAATACAGTATTGAGTAGTTATGGGAGCTGTGACGTGTCACATGTACATCATCTAGTTTTCTTTCAATTATTTAAAATTTCTACTTGATGTCTGTTCATCATATGATTCATCTAATAGATTGATGATGCTGAGCTGAATGAACTATAGTAAGGTTAAAGTGAAGGAAAACAGTTTCCATATTAGATTAACAAAAACTTTTGACTCAAGATGGAAGCCATTGCAAATATCCACACTTTATTTTTTTTAAATGGCTGGACTTATTTTTTTTTTTGAATGGCTGCATTAATGATTTAAGTTCTTTGTTGTCATCTATTCATCTTGAAACTTTATGCCAATATGATCATCCTCTGTAGATTTAGTTTTGGTTACAAGAACTGAATCATGGATGGACAGATGGATATACACACACACACACACACACACACACACACACACACACACACACACACACACACACACCAATAGATGGACAGACTTATAGGTGGATGAATTGACATGACCTATTACAATATATCCACAAAAGCACAGATATAAATAAAGGTCAAGTGTTTTAAGTACCTTAAATAAGATTTTACCAGCATGGTGTCATATAAACATAATTTGTTGGATAAATGAAAGTCAGAATAGTGAAATTAGAATATACTGGTAATTACTATTCAAGTTCCTATCTATATACTTCTTGGACAACTGTCTTCTGGTTCGAGAATACAGAATGGGCCCAATACACCCTCCTGCATAACACAAGCTCCAAATGTAGACAACGGGAGCTAACTCTTCTATTATGTACTTACACATGCTGGACATTGTTTACAATATTGTTGGTGTACACTTATTATGATACCTCCATTAGTTGTATGACATGACTAATGGAGAAATGTACCACAGCAGCTCAGTGGTTAGCATGCTGGAATCCTGACCAAAAGGGTGCAGTTTCAAATTCTATCATCATATCAACCTAGGCCACAAAGTCAGTTTGTTTAAAATATAAACCACACTATTTTCAAAAATCCAAGTCCTTCTCAGCTGGAACATCATTTTGGGACTCATCCCTGGGCAAAATGGTTGCCACCATTAGGGCATTGGGCCATTTTTATATACCTAAGCCCGCAAGAGGCAGCCCTGATGTAAAGCATTGTCTATGACCCTGTAAAACTTGATACAACCACAAATTCGATTTAAAACTTTTGGCTCACAGTATTTGAGTGTTTTAAGTTGTACCATTATATACTTCCAGGACAAGTCTCAAATTCTGATTTTTGATCCACCTTCGAAGCATGAGGTTATTTATTATTACAGCAAATTAAATTCATAGACTTCAGAGATAAGTACTGTTTTGCTCTATGTGTTCTATTGAAATATAGTTCCTCTTTCTAAAATGTCTCAGGTGATCTGGACATACCAGTGAAACCTCAAGAAACATCAGATTTTTTAAATACAATATATAGTTTCTAATGTGCTCCTGTGAAGTCATATGGCCAAAATACATGGTGTAAGAGACCAAGAAGGGTACATAAACCTTAAGTAAGGGACTGATCATTTAATAACTTTTTTTGTTTAATTTCATTGTTGCTGATAAAACATGACCTAAGTATTTATTTATCATGAACTGAAGCATTAAAGTTGATATATGAATGAACTGAATCAGCACACAGCAAAGAATAAATATGGCACCATGCATGCCATGTGGGTGCATCTATTTTTAGAAACAATGATTTTTCTTAATATGACCACTCACACTTTCTGGCTTCGGTACAACAATCCATAGATAGGATTGCAAATTTATGCTTTTAATATCTGTCTATGTACTTGCAATAACGTTGTGCATTGGATACCGTATTTTCCAGCCTATAAGTCGATGTGGAGTATAAGTCAAATTTGCTAATTTTGTAAATTTTCTATCCTTCATCCATATACAAGTCAATGTGGAATGTAAGATGAAGCCAGATTAACACCTTGGCTTCGTCTTTTTCACTAGTAACTCCCAGTTTCATGAATATTAAAGGTGTCACTGTATGCTATTCCAGATTAATTGGGAAATTACAGTCACTGATGCTAACATGCTTTTCCCCCAGTTTCGTTTTGGAGAGAGAGAGGGAGGTTTCAGGGTGATTGTAATCTGTACTGTTCAATTATCTGATGATTGCTTTCTTCAAAAAGGTACAAGGGTACTACTATATTCCATTATCAATTGACACCTCTGAATAAACAATTCATTCTTGATTTAATTACGATATCCGTTGTCACAAGAACCACATGGCTATGTAGTGTTATTTACACGCTATATAAATATGCCTAGAGCTTTGGCCAGGTTATTCGAGTTGACACCTGTTTGAGGGCAAGATCTGACAGACAAGATCAAATTAGTGAGGCTACCAATAGGGAAATGAGACTATCCATAGGGAAGTGAGAAATGAAAAGAAAATTAATGAGCAGTCCATCTCTATTCTGAATTTTAACCTATATTATGGGCATTCTTTAGTGAATAAATGACAGTATTGTGAATATATGATAATTATGTGCTCAATCTATGGTATTTTATAAATATTCATCAAACATTCGAGTCATTAATATGGATTACATCCCTTGTAAGATCAATTATATCAATGAAAGTGATGTGCCGGTAATCACTTGAGAGCATCAAATAAAATGTAGGTAAATCAAATATCAATGGGCCTATGGCTAAAATGTGATCAGGAAGAATGTGATATGGTAAAAAAAAGATGAATAAAGCAAAATCTGTTCGTATTTTTGTTTATAGGAACAAACGATATGCTTTGCATCAGTATAGTTCACTATAGAGTATAGACTGTAAGTATTATGGACCCATGAATTGTGAACTCTTTAATTATTTTCTTTTATTTCATGTTGGAGAAATCTGAAAATACAAGCACATACAAATGCATACGAAATAATGAAAAAAATTATAACATAAAAGCAGTCGTATTAGTTTAGAACAATTTTATTGACATGGTAATTGAACAAGAATTGGTACAGCTATGTGACCTGTTTTCGATTTTACAGATTACATCTCAAAATCACAGTATTGCCGGTACTTAAAGCAATTTCAATTACATAATCCATATACAAGTCAATTCAAAGTATAAGACGAAGCCTAGACTTCCAGGAAAAAAGTATCGACTTATACGCCAGAATATACGGTATTTGCTTCGCTGCTTTTGTCATATTTTCACAAAAATGAGTGATGTAAGAAAACAACCTTGACCTTACAACACCTCTCAAATTCCACGACATAACACTGTCCATACACTTCTGACCTAATTTTGTTTACTTTTTTAGGCTAAATCTTCTATTACATAATATTTATACTTTGCTTTCTACGAATTGCATATTTTCCTTACTTTATATGACCAATGAATTATGAAAACAGACAGTCTAATGAATAGTTACTTAGCAGACACAGCGATGTCTGCCATTATTACCCCTTGACAGGTTCACTTACGGTTTTAAATTGATTTTATGAAAAAATAACACAAGCACTGCAATTAAAATCTTAAAAAATATATTTAGAAAGTGATTTCACTGATTCTATTCTTAAAACACAAATTGGTGTTTACATATTGATGTTTTTAAGTTTCGACACACAAGCTGGTATGTTTTCATCATCAAATGATAAGTTGTGGAAACCAGGCAGTGATAACAAATGGGGGAAAGTGTTAATGGTCAATCAGCTATTAAAACACATGTCTGTGAATTTGCAAAAGTTTGTTTTGTTGACGCAATAGATATCAACACCTGCTAAGGTTGCATGCAATACATTTCACCTGGGGTTTACTACACTATTAACTTCTTGGCTGGACCGAGGGAGCATTTCAAAAGCCATAAACTAATCTCACCTACTTTACATCTAACAAATTACTGGGCAAAGTCATTTTCACTTTTCTAATAGAAGAAGGCAAAGTTTACATTTGTTCGATGGTTTAGTCACCCACTTCAACTGGTAGCGTGATGCCTGATATTCAATTGCCTTCACAATTTGGTCAAGCTGAGCCTATGTCCACGATCAAGGCGCTGTCCTGAACATTTGTAACTCAACAAGCCGAGATATTTGATGCCCAAGTTAGGAACTGAGAATGCTTGATTCTGAGCCATGTGCTTCAAAACTTGTGTATAAACTTTGATATAATGTGAATTTCAAACATGACAGTGAAAAAACAAAAACAAAAACAATCCATATATTATACTCACCTACTGTATGCTACCAGACATGCACATATAAATCCCCCAACACATGTGGCATATTTCCACAGCTCATCAACCCAGTTGTAATTTCTGTATATCCTACAGAATAAATGTGAAAGGAAAATGAGCCTAACATTCAATGTTACAAATATGATCAAATGTGCCTTGTAGTGACCTAGTAATTATTAATTTGTGAGTGGAATATATGGCACAACCTGATCAAATACACAACAATGGATCTTGTGTTCAATACTACAATGAAGAATTAACGAAAGTCTCTTGACAGGACTTGCGTTCTACTGACCAAAAAATAATTTCCAGGAATCCAAGATAAGACCATTTCTTCTTTGTAACTGCTGAATGCTTAAACCGTGATCTATAAAAAGATTTTCAAGATGGCCCCTGCAGTGACCATATTGGATGTATGATCAGCACCATTCATATTTAGGACCAAGTAGACACCATAATAAGTTTTTTGGTGAAAATCCCATATCAATATGACCATCCATTCAGGAGAAGCAGCAACAAAACTTTCAAGATGGCTGCCATGGTGGCTATATTGGATGTCAGCTTGGCGTTGTTTTCATTAAGGACCAACTAGACATCGCAAGTAGTCTTTTTTTGTGAAAACCCCATGTTCATATGACTTTCAATTCAGAAGAAGTAGCAATAACAAGATTTTCAAGTTGTCAGATCAGTACCATTTTCATTCTGGACCAACTAGACACCATAAGAAGTCTTTTGGTGAAAACCCCCACATCAATATGACCATCCATCCAGGAGGATTTAGTGATAACAGGATTTTCAAGATGGCTGCTGTAGCAGCCATATTGGATTTAAGATTGTCACCATTTTCATTTAGTAGCAAGTAGAAATTTTGCCTCAACCAGAAAACCCCATGCTGATATGACATCCATTCAAGAAGGAGTAGTGATAACAAGATTTTTTTGGCAGACCCTGTCCAAGTGGCATAATTTTCATCAAGGACCAACTAGATCTTGGAATGAATGTATGTGTAAAGATTCATGGCAATCCTCCAAGTAGTTTAGGAGGAGTAGTGATAACTAACTAGTGCTAATGTGCAGACAGTCAATGTACCACAGGCCATCCCATAAGCTCTTTTGATCTATAACCAGTAGAACTAAAAATTATGGCAATACAATCCACTCCATTTAGTACGAATTCCTGGTGACCATGAGAATTAGTTTCATATTACCAGAAGTTCATATTAAACAAAACGTGAAATCTGGACCAAAACAGAAGAAGATGGCCTATTTGGGCAAGAACGGAAGATTTCCTAGTTATGATACATACATCAATCCCTGCATCCACCCATGCATGCATATGTTAACAGCATTGTACTGTGTCTATAGTTATTGCTTTACCTTTTAAATAATTGGTTACATGTTTACACTTACGAGAACTTCCAGCATTAACCACCTAAATTTATTGTGAATTATATCCCTTTCATTACTAATTCAATATTGTTCAATTTCTGGAGATTTGCTGACTAGTGAAAAAAAAACTTGCAATTCAGAGGAAAACAGCATTAAAACCTGAACACAAAATAAAAAGTTTATTGAGTTCAACCTCTTGACTTCTGCATAGGATGACAAAGAAAACAGGTGTGATTTGACTGGTTCTGGAAAGGTTACTTGCATTAAAACTTCCAGTCATTTCATTCAACTGCAACTATTTCCAGAAAATGCAATATAACCTATGCTGATTTTTTTATGTGTTGTGTCCAGTTAGTTCCTAACACAAGTATGACAGTATTGGTGCATCTGACCTTATAAATAATGCACTGGATTCAAAAAATGTAAGAAAAATGAAATCTATAAGGAACTTAATTAGTACAGTGTTGACTTCAAATAATTTTTTTCATGGAGCAAAACATTATGTTGGGTTCACATTAAGTTAGTTTATAAATAGCTTGAAATAAACATTTAATGCAGACTGTCCATACTGCCATGTTGTATCTCTCACAAAAAGGTGTTGGATGCAATTAACCTTTTGTACAGGTAAGATGTTAGTATATGGTTCATATTAATGTTATGAAGTATCAACATATTTGAGATCACAGGTATTAAAATTCTGTTTGTTGTAAGTGAAAGGCCATCTTAACAGTGTTTGCATCAAGCAGAGTTATTTTCATATTATTATGTAAGCATTCAGTCAGGGATAAATAAATGTGTTTGTAATGAGCATAAAGTTGTATCATTCATGTTTGTAATAATTGGTGTAGACTGTATTAAGCTGCCATTGTCACAACAAGATATTTTCATAGCATACATGAACAGGATGACATCTTTTGCATCAATTGGATGAGTGCAATGTGGTGACATAATTATGCAGACATGACAAATTTACCTATTTAGGTTGTCATATTGTGGCAACATGCTGACTTCCATACAGTAAAACAACACAGATATATCAATTTATCATCTTCTCTACATAATCATTTTGACACACTGCAATTAGCAACTTGTCTTGTTGGCAGTTGTCTTGATAATGCATGCTATAGAAATATCTTATGATGATGGTAGATTAATGTTTCCATAAGAAATACTGCATATACACGCGTATAAGCTGATTGCAACTGTAAACTGCATTGACCCAGATCTGCCGTCACATAATGTGCTGGCAGATCTGGGTCTATGCAGTTTGTATGGACTAATCAGTAGAACAAACAACATAGACCCTGATCTGCCAGCACATTATGTGTTGGCAGATCAGTCTATGTTGTTTGCATTTGGACCCGGCTTATACGTGAGTATATACGGTACTCTATATACTCGCTTATAAGTTGAGTCCAACTGCAAACAGCATAGACCCTGATCTGCTGTCGCATAATGTGCTAACAGATCAGGGTCTATGTTGCTTATTCTTCTGATTACTCCTAACAGAGAGTACATCTTTAATAAAACTTTCTACATGGTTCTCAATGGCAACAAGTACATGTATCAAGTAATAAAAGGTTGTGTTGGATTTTGGGTTATATTATACATTTGTGAACAAATGCCCACTGTCTATCATCTCATTCACCCTAGCCTTCTGTGAAATAAATATATTGTACCAAATAATATACATACCAAGCTGATATGAACATACTGTACCAAATAATATATATACCAAGCTTGTAAAACAGAAGTTCTACTGACCACATTTTGCATGCTGTTACTTTCAACCGTATGGCATTGAAAGAAAATTGAAGCATTTTAAAATTCACACGACTAGGAAACATTTGTGCATATCTGTGTCATCTAAACATATTATACAATTTCTTCAATGATGGATTGCACAACAGGTTATCTTTACAATCAGGGAATTCACTTGGTAACTGAATAGGAGAAAAAGCTATTCATGCATCCAAAACCAAAAATATTGAGTCAAGTGGTGTATACAAAGAGGATCTCACAAGAAGGTTCATTTCATATCAAATTTATGAAATGAGTTTAAGACATTTCCATGCTTTACAATCTTTGAAAAGCAACACATAGAAATTACTGAAAATGTTTAATAATTTTAATATGAAAGGACTACAAATGTAAAATTCTATTTTATAAAATTATGAAAATCCATCAATAGTTGTTGAATAAATCATTCTATAAACTAAGCTGTGTAACCAGAATTATATTTAAATGCCTTACATATGACTGGTATACCCTGTATAACATCATGACTTGATGTTACTCATCTCATATCAAAAAAATGAAAAAGCTGATTAAATGTAACCTCAATGACACATGACAAGCAAATTCCATGAACTGATGTCCCCTGCTTTTCACTTTAAGTAGGGGAATGATATAATAGATGAAAGGGGGAATTACTCTGTGGAAAGGAAAGTGGGTCATTCCAACAATCAGGGGCCATAACTCTGCTAAAAGCTGATGTCGCATGCTGAAAATCTAACTCAGCAACACTGACAATTAGCTTCGGTCGGGGTCTCATCAGTAGCAAGCAGTCAACTAAATTGGTTAAAAAAATTAAAAAATAAGTATGGAAGTTATTGTGAAAAAATGAATGTGTTGTTGAATGCTGACAATCATGCTCAACCCAGGTCTTGTCAATATCAAGCTGTATACCAAATTTGGTTGAAATCCAACAATAATTAAGGCAGTTATTATGCAAAAATGAAAGTCAATTGGTCCTAAAACCAGGGGCCATAACTCCACTAAATAATGACATAAAATGCTGATAATCTAATTAAGCTATGGTCTCATCAACATCAAGCTGTCTACCAAATTTGGTTGAAATCCAACTATAAAAAAGGGAGTTAATGTGCAGAAATGAAAGTGGGTGGGTCTGATAATCAGGGGCATAACTCTGGTAAATGATGAAATAGAACACTGACAATCAAATTCATCCATTAAACATTAAACTGTCCCCAAAATTTGGTTCAAATAAAATGATAATTAAGGATGTTAATGTGTTGAAAGCAAAAGTGAGTAGGTCTGACAATCAGGGGCTATAACTCTGCTAAACAATGACATTGATGATCAAACTTGGCCGAGGTCTCATCAAATTCAAGCTGCATACAAAATTTAATTATATGAGTTATTAATCTGAAATGAAAGTGGGTGGTCTAACAACCAGAAAAGCTATAACTCTGCTAAAAGATGATATAGAAATGCTCAGACAAAGTTTCATCAATTCTAAGCTTCATGCCAGAGTTATTGTGTGGAAACACAAGTGGCTGGGTCTGATAATCAAGAATTATAACAACGCTCAGTGGCATACTAAGGGTAAATGGCACCCGGGGCAACGATGATGGCCCAAAGGGCTAGAATATGAGGCCTGAATTTTTATCAGCTGTTTTGGCATCCCAAGATCTCTGGTGACCGGGGCAACCGCCCCCCATTAGTACACTACTGACACCGCTAAATGATGGCGTAAATTGTTGAAAATTAAGATCAGCTAAGGTCTTATCAATATCAATCAGCATATTAAATTTGGATGATATGCAATAATAATTTAGAGTGTTTCTGTATGGAAATGACAGTGTGAATCTGATCTGATAATTAATTAGAGGCTACAACTCCATTACATGACCTAGAACACTCACAATCAAACTCAGTCAAGGTGTCAAAAATATCACACTGCATGCTAAATTTGACAGACATGCAATAATAATTATGGAAGTCATTGTGCAGAACAAAAGTGGGTGTGTCTGACCAATAGGGGCAATATCTCTGCAAGACAATGATGCAGAATGCTGATAATCCAACAAATCAGCCAAGGTCTCATTAATATCAAGCTGCAACCCAAATTTGGTTGAAATATAATATTAATCAAAGCAGTTATTGTGCAGAAGTTAATGTGGGGCTGACAGATGAATGGAAAGGACAATGGAAAGGTCCTGTTTTCTACTAAAAGCACAGATAATAAAAAGAGTTTTAAGGTTACTCACTTTACAACTGCAAGTTATTTAACATATTTTTTTAATAAAATTGAAATCTTACCTAATGAATAAAAACAGCACCAGGTAACAAGCAAAAAAGTACATGAACTGAGCATGGCTAGAGGGCATCCCATATTCTGTGAACAGAATATCAATATCTGAAAAATAAGTTTTATATTTATAAATATCAACATTATCATGAAATCTCATTTACCAAAGCATGCACAAAATTGACGAACACCATGATGAATCTCTTTGAAATGTGTCACTCGAGTCAAAGTTATATCCTGCTGGATTGGGATGAGCCCAGAGTTTAACAAATTTCAAAATCTGATGTTAGCCAATAGGCTCACAGGAAATGAACCTGGAACTCCAGCTTAGGTACCACTAAAGAGTTTTAGCTACAGTCACGGTCAAGGATGGACCCTCTCACCTTTGAAACCACAGCTAACAAAATAAAATGAGACAACCATCAACATATATATACATTTTAAAATTGTCAGCGAATGGAGAAAATGAATCAGTAAAAAGTTGATCCTTCTAGGATTACCCCCTTTAGAGTCACATGAATTCCCATCCCCAAAGTGTGAGAAAATCTCTAAAAATTTTCAACTCTGCAAAGAACCTATACAGAATATAATCAAATATCTATTGCATATATATAATGTGATGACAATTGCATCCCAGATATTATCTTTATGCAGTGGAGAGTGAACTTTGAATTGACTGATTTCCCACAAAATTACTATGAAAATGTCCAATTATGAGTAAAAAGACACCAAGGGGAAAATTGGCAGACACTTGTGCACACTGAAGGCCAAAACATTGTTTTAAACCCAGCTAGCACAAATGTGTTTTCTGCACTAGAATTATCCACTTGTGAATACAACATAAAATCGTGCATCCTTGATACCAATGTAAATAATGAGGTAGAAAGCAATTTTTACAATAAAATACGTTCCTTTGATAATACTTACCTGGTCATAACATATCAGAAGTACTTGGTACATAAACTATCCCGCAAATCTAGTCCTTCCAGTCTATTTTAGCAGCTGAAGTGCTAAAATGTCTTCTGCTTGTGAAGGTGGAAGTCAGACTAGTGCGGTCTCCCCTGGAATGAGGGAATGGCATCAAATTGCATAAATTCGTCAGTTGTTGCTGGAGTGGATGTGAATGCTCTTCCTGGGATGTAATTGAGGGAGGGCTTGGGTGTGTGTGCCCGTATTATGATCAGGTACAGATTTTTGGTGTACATGATGCGCACCCTGATTTCTGATCTGGTATGGGGTGAAAAACTTAGTTCTGCCATAAAATGCACGAGATATTGTACATTTCAAAATCTTCATGATTTCACTCCATTTTTGTTGTGAAAATGTTTTCTGCCATTTTAGATAGTGCGCTGATCTTCATTTGTTACATGACATTTGATTGGTATACAAAAAAAGGTGTTTCACTGTTGTTCTGTTCTTGCCTGCATTTCTAGGTTCTTGACATTAAGGGTCAATTCTTCCTGAGACCACAGAAGAACTATCCTCTCTGACTCCAGGTGAGCACCCCATCCAGAATCTGATGCCTCTGTGTACAGAAAGGAGTGGGGTTCTGGAGTGTAAATTGGGACTCCAGTCAGAAACTGGGCCCAATCTAGCTACCAACTCAGGTGGTGACAAAATCAGATACCAAAGGGATTAAAGCTGATAGCAGGTCCTTGTGCAGTCTCCAGTTTCTTAGAAGCAGGAGCTGGAGAGGATGCAAATGAAGTCTCCCAAGGGGAACTAATTCCGCAGCTGCATTTAGAGTTCCCAGGAGAAAGAAAAAGGCAAAGCTCACTGAGGAACAGAATCTGAGTGATCCCATCAGAAGGGAATACAAACCCTCCCTTGACTGGTGAGGAAATTTATCCCCACATACATGAAGTCCTGAGAAGGGATAAGATGTGACTTCTTTAGGTTCAGGATTAGACCCAGAAGAGTCACTGTTGACCAACAGAGGGACAGGTTCTTGATAAGAATAGCTCTGAGGACATTATGCAGCAACCTGTTGTCGAAATACTGGAGGATAGGGACCCATAAGGACCTCAGGTAAGCTGCTATTACCCCCATCATCCTGGTAAAAGCTTTTGGGGTGGAGATGAGGCTGAACAGAAGAACCCAAAATTCAAATATCTCCTGGCCAAGACACAACTGGAGGTATTTTCGGTTGGACAGGAAGATGGGGATGTTAAGGGATGTATCCTGAAGATCTATTGATCTGTGCAGTCATTGGGCCTTATAGTGTTCCTGACCAAGGCAGTAGTTTCCATTCTGAAATATTCTTCCAAAAGAAATTTGTTTAAGGTAGAAAGATCTATGATTCAAAACTTCCTGCCTTTTTTCAACACCAAAATGATCTGGGAATAAAAAAGCCATATTTGCTTGTGTGTCACCCTCTCCACTGCACCCATCTACTGAAGGGTATGCACCTCTTTCCTTAAGAAGGGGGTCTGTGATAAGGAAGGAGGTTCTTGGAAATGAAGCCGATAACTATCCTTTATTGTGGAAAGGATCAACACATCATCCATGAAGCCCGACCAAACTTCTGAAAAGAGAACTAGTTGGGCACTTACTTTGACGCTGGGAAGAGGAAGATGATGGGAAAGGGGAGGAATCTGAAGACTTGCTCCCTTGGCCTTTAAGTCTGCCTCATCTAGGGAAAGATGGGTGGGAGAGAGTTTTGAAATGGGGTTACTGAGTTAAAAGATAGTGAATGTTGTCTCAGACCTCCATCCCATAGCTCGGATGATATCAGTTGGAGAGCAGTTGCACTCAAATGTTATGCTAGTGGCATCCACCCTAACCTTGTGAGCCAATATGTTCAAGAAATTCATCTAGTCTTGGATTAGTTCCTTATAAGTTCAGATGGAAGACCTGTGCATTCATGATTGAGCAATTAGGATTTTCCTGGGAATCTCAGCTGCTAAATTCAATAGGTCATTGATCGATGATTTTTCCCGTTTGAGGAGAGCAATCAGGATTAGACAGCACTCTGATTCCCTTCTTTCTACAAGAAGTGCAAAATCATTGGGGTTGGGGGACAAGCATATGCAGGGAGACCATTCCAGTTCAGGGAAAGAGCAATGACTGCCGGGGCTTTTGGTTCTGGATCAAGATGAACAAAAGCTGGGAGCCTTGTGTTCCATTTTGTCACATATACATACCTGCCATAACATGATGTGTCACGTGGAAAAAAAAACGATTATTTTACTCCTAAACCCCCAGACACGGTCTTATTTCGAATTATCTTTGGAAGAAAAAAAAACAAAATACATTTTTTTACCACCACAATACATGTCCGAAGCATGTAGTCTGTATAACAGTAAACAGTCCTGCTTAGAGTCCATGTAAAACTATACTAAAAGTAGGTTATTCAGCTCATTATCATGGAGATAAACAACCACCATTTCACATATTACTTAACTGGTTGAAAATAGCTAGGATGATGCAATGTCAAGTCCTTTCAACACTGCTGTGGGAGAGCCCATTAGGCTAATTTGCATAGGTACTAAGTGGAATAACCCAATTCGTTTGAGTTAGGTATAGTCACAGAGATGCGTGTTGAAGAACAAAAGTTATTACACTTCATTGAGAATGTTTAAGCCATCATTATTAAAGATTATTGGCAAGTTTGTGACCAGTGGCAATGCTTCTTTGAAGTCGGATTTTATTCCATATATAAAATGCAAAACATGTAGTCGGAATAGTGTACAAGTGTGGTTAATTTTTTTTTACAGCAAAATGTTGAAATGCAGCTTTAATTTAGGAAAAAATAAGCCATCTGCAAAACGAGCAGAGCCCAGCAAAACTAAATTTCAGAACTCCTGGACAGAGTTTGACTTTGTGAAGCGCAGCAGCAAGGGGGAACATTAAATTTGTACACACACTGCAAACACCATATTGACATTAGTCATTCTGGAGTGTACGACCTAAGTTGACATATCAACACCACCTAGCATGTTTGCCACTCCCTCACAGCAATGCAGATGTGGAAAGATCATTTCTATGCTGAGAAAAATTCAACAAGATTTTTGGGGAAGTATGAACACAAGTACCATCCAGTTTCAAATGAGTGCCAAGATGAACAGGAATGACATGTATTACCTTCAACATCCACCCCCTTCATGAACTATTGAGAGCAGCAAAAACTGCATCTAATTAAGAAAATATTCCCCTGTCCAATGGATTTTAAAGACTGAAACTTGGTATATTTTTTTATTTACTGTCTGTGTGATTGTGTTTACGTGAGTGTGGACACGTGTGTACTGATGATATTGGACAATGCTATAATAAGTCTACCAACTATTTTTGGTTTGTAAGTATATTAAATGCTTCAAAGAAAAAAAATTATTTTCTTTTTTTTAAATCAAATTTGAATTTCCAGTAATTTTATATAGACTTATATGAAAAGATAATTATTCCTAATTGGATGTCGTTTTCTTAGGTAACGCACACTGACCCCCCCCCCCCCCTTTGGATCTCAAAACACTTTTTGAGTCTCCAAAACTGCCCAACACTATCTGGGAATATGGCAGGTATGCATATATGTCTTTATGCAGTTAACCCCAATGGGCACAGATTCAATGGAATGTTGAGGGGAGAAAGGATCATTCAGTATGACTCACATGAATCCAACTGGACTCTGTGTCTGCTAGGACATTCTGTTTGCCTTGGACTGCAGACTGTGACTGACTTGGAGGTGAATTTGTGGATGACACCATACTAACCAGGAGGCATATGTTTCAGGACTTGTTTCCCTTTTGCCTTCTGATATAACTGAAGACAGTCAAGTTGACTGAATGATGCAAAGAAATTCACAGGGTGAAATTTGATTCTTTTTTGAGCCAATGGTAGACACCACTGAGCTTACACATTCCCTTGATAGGCAGACTAAGTTCAAGAGGGTTTTGAACTCCGTGCTCAATGAATGAAATGCTGGGATGGGATGAGATAGGATCTGTCCTTGTTGACAAGGAATCCAAGGCAAAGCAGCAGTGAAACAAGTAATTAGATGTCTTGGTGCAAAAATGACTGACCTGGTGCTTTTGTAGAATGTCCACCAGACAGTTTAACATCAATAACCAGGAGGTGGTTTAGAAGTGCAGCATAGGGTGTACATGATTCTTGTGAAGCCCCAGAGATTGATATTCAGACCAAAAGGAGTGCTCTGAACTAGTTAACCGTGTTCCTGTATACAAACCTTATGAATTCCACGAAGATATGTGAATGGGTATGTGAAGGAACGCATCTCGAAGGTCTAATATGACTGCAAAAACACTCTCTTGAGCAGCATTTTGAACTGATCGCAGTGTCTCCATTCTGAACATGGTGCCTGAATGAAGTGGATGAGAGAGTTTATATCCACAACCAGACAAAGCTGCCATTGGATTTGGGACCTAGGAGATGATATGGAGTAAAATCACAGTGAATCTGTATTGGGAACATCTCAACTGCCCCTTTTTTTAAAGGAGAGTGTTGATTCTTGCTGCAGAACACCTGCTTGGTAAGAATCTCTTGGGACATCTGTACTGAATGAAGTCCTTTATAGTGGAGGATGGGCACTGAACATTGTCTGGAGGCCCTTTGAAACAACTTGTAACACCCATCAATTGACAGGGCAGTGTCTCTCCCATTCTGTGGAGAAGTGTTGAAATCTTCTTCCTACTGGTATGTCAGAATAGGGCAGCATAAGCATGGCATCAATTTCTGCTGAGGGCTGACAGGCAGAAAAGCTGGGACAAAGCTGGTCCTTGCCTCACCATGTTTTGTCTTTGGTTGCCTATGGAAACAGGGTCCTTATTAAGAGAAAGAGATTAGAAGGGGCACTCCCCATCTGGCATGCCTCAAGGGTTCCTTCCAGTTTCTCTGATCTCTCCTATGAAATAGGGGCAGTACTCTGGTTTGCTGGGCCTTTGTGAGGTTTGCCTCTTTGGTTGCCTGTTGCGATCCAAGAATCGTTTAGTGATGTTGAAGATTAATGGATGCAGCTATGGCATTGGGAAGGACGTGTTCAGCTGCTCTGTTAGCACACAAGCCAAATGAGTGACTGTCAATGAGGTTCTCGAGGAAAGGGTTTAGATTGCTGAACAACAGACATGGAAACCAAGTCAAACATGGATCTATCACTACAACATTTTGAAGCAGTTTTTGCGTGTTGAGGAAGGACTTCCAATCCGTGTGCACAGAGGAAGGTTTGTTAGTCCCAGGACTGCAATGTCCCTGTCAATAGCTGGGACTTTAGGGAGAAAGGCTCGTGAGTGCAAGTGTGCAAAGAAAAAGGCCTGTTGACACTTGGGTCTTGAAGTAGCCTTTCAAAGCAATGAAGCATATCACTGACACAACCAGACTGGTACATGATGGCTGTTTTTTTTTTACTAAGAGATCAATGGATGTGGGAGTTTGGTATGAGGTCTTAGGTGGCTTAGAAGGTAGAGGCAGAAAAAACTCTGGAGGCAGAAGCTGAAAACCTCGTTGACATATGCATGGACAGCCTTCTTCTCTGGATATAACTGAATCAAAATGGAAAATGGCGCTTGTAAGCAATAATCTTCGCAAAGGCAAGAGTATGGTAATAGGAGAGCTTTTTGTAAAGGGTACAATGAATGAGCAGGCAAAACAGGCCATGTAGGATAGTGAACTAAGGCTGGGTGTCTATCCATGTTCTGACACATCTATCTCTAGGTGTTCACTGTGTATATCACCTACAATGGTAATGTGCATTTAGACACAGGGTGTTACCACAACCGGTACCAGATTGTGTCAGCCAGGACTGGTGATGTTCCTGTTCAGTGCGTTTCCAATATACTGCTATAGGTCTGGTACTGTGTAGCATGAGATGGTTCACATATCTGGCATTTGGGTCAGAACTTGGGCTGCAACTGCCATGGACAGGAGCCAGGTGCTATCTGTTTCATGAAGCTGGGACTGGATAAACCAGAAAAATCAATAACTGTACCCCTTTACTGGACAATACACATACTGCCATGAAAATCTGAACTGCCTGCAGCAACTGAGGATGGAAATGGGGGGTGAGAGGGGTGGAGAGAATGTCAACTTGTGCAGCATCAGTGTTGAGACTGACGTCGTTCCTCACCCTCTTATTCATTTGTAGCAAGTTGTAACAGTGTGAGCACAGATCACATTAATGGCCCAAATTGCACTCCATATAACAGATATTCAGCTAGAAATGTTCATTCCCAACTCTCTTAATCCTGCCCATTGTATTGAAACCTGCAAAAACAGAGAGTAGAACAATGGATACGCATGTGAAATTAGTCAAGCATCACATTAAACTTATTCTGAAGAGGATGCTGTAACTAAAGAACAAACTGCCAAAGGAAATTATCAGAATGATCTTCTAACATGTAATAAGCGATGAAATACTGGTCTGAGGACACAAACAGGGTTGAGTACTGAGCTGAAATGAAAAAAACTAATGACGAAAGCGCAGGCAATAGAAATTCTGCTGATATACTTATCATATGATGAAGTTAGGCAAATGAAGCGTAAATATTCATCAACAATGAAGACAGAATGAGAAAAAGATAACATTAGTTGTCTGAGGAATTGCTCAGCTGATGAAAAAGCACAAAGTGGATGGTATTTGCAAGGCCTTGAAAAAAAACATGATGGCAAGGCATGAGCAGAAACAGTAACTGACAAACTGATGAGATTTAGTGTCAATCCCTCTATCGAATGAGAGACCACTCTAGTCTGACTTCCATCTTGGCAAACAGGTGACTTTTTATCACTTCTGTTGCTAAAACCAGCCTTCAAGGGCTAGGTAGTAGATGTACTCCTAATGTATTATGATCAAGTAATGTGTTTGAAGAAGAAACATGGAAATAAGTTATGAATGTCTCTACAATCAAACATTTATCCAATGGCCAATCATGTGAAGCTCTTAAGTTGCACCTTAAAAAATTTAGGCGCTTTGAAAATGCACTTTAATATGAAACTGTTAGCTTTAAGACTTACATTTTATCTTGTTATAAGTCATTGGAGCATGAAATATAGGTCACAGTGACCTAATATTCACTGAAAGGTGTAGTACTCCTCACGACACATCTAAATACCAACTTATGATTCTACAAGAAATATAGGATGAGAAAATAGCCTAAATGTACACCCCTAACCCTGAGAAACTGAGCTGAATGCAAAGGTAAACATTAAATATAATATGTCACAGTGACATAGTTTTTACCAATGGCTGAAGTACTCCCCATGAGGCAATTACATAACAAGTTATTTGATTCCTTAGGGATCAGTGCCTGAGAAAATAAGATAAATGCAAAGGTTAACAAAAATCACTCGAACATGAAATATATGTCACAGTGATCCAACTTTCACTGAAAAGTGTAGTTCTACAAATAACATCATATAATAACTCTAAAAGCAACATTTTTTGATAAAATGACCTTAATGTAAGCCCAAGCCTACAAACCCTGAGCTCAATGCAACAGTAAGCACAAAAAAATGTGCCATGAAATACAGGTGTTAGTGACCTAGTATTCATCGATGGCTGTAGTATTCCTCATGATGCAATTACATGCTAAGTTGTGCGACACCATCAGCAATAGTGCCAGAGAAAATGAGCTAAATGCAAATGTAAACCCAAATCAAAGGAACATGAAATACAAGTCACAGTGACATAATTTTCACCAAAAGGTGTAGTACTCGATATGACACATCTAAATACCAATTTATGTAACTCTACAAGTAACAGTGTAACAACCCCACACATGCTGATATTTACATGTAAATTAAATGTGGCTTTTTGTAGTTTCTTATGGGTCCTGTGTTTGAATTTGGATACATATACATTAGTGATTAATAGCAATGATCTAAAATCAATCAATCAAGTAATTTTGTACAAGTTCTACATGTTTGAAGTCATTGATTTGGACAAAAGAGGCATAAAAAACTTTTGCATTGCAAAATGCACATAGCTTCTACAAATTTCAACAAAGAAAAATGTATACTTCATACATTCCATCTCTCTCAATCTTGAGTCATTCTTAACATTTTTTTCATGATACAACCCACAATATTGATAACCAGTATCCAAGACGCTGGTATTTTATCATGCAATTTGTTCTTTAAAATTCTCCAATTTTGTTAACACTCTGTGAACTCTTTATGATATGTTCCATGACTTCATTTACTATCTTTCCAACTTACCCCTCCGTGGTCTATCTTCACGGATCAAGTGCTTCAGGATCCAATTTACAGCTTCATTCAACAGTAGACCACAAAAATATGAAATCTGTAACAGTTGAAAAGTGTACTATTGAATGACATATCACATTTAAGGTACCGTATATACTTGTGTATATATCCGATACCAACTGCAAACTGCACAGACCCAGATCTGCCGTCGCATAATGCGCCAGCAGATCTGGATCTATGCAGTTTGCAAGGACATTCAGTAGAACAAATAACATAGACCATGATCTGCTGGTGCATTATGCGACAGCAGATCAGGGTCTATGTTGTTTGCATTTTGACCTGGCTTATACACGAGTACATACGGTAACGATTTTAACCCTGGGAATATCTGTTATGGTTCTAGTGCACAGTACATCTGTATCAAGGCATCTGGGTATGGTTATACAAAAGTCATTATTTTCTTTACTGTTGACAGAGCTTTAGACGAGAATTTAATAAATTTGGTATTTTAATCTCAGGTTTGGAACTAACTGCATGTTTTTAAATTTGATGCGGTGTTTTGTGAACATCGCAAAACACAAAATTTACCCACAAGACTGAGTCTTAATCATTAAGATGTTTATCATGCCATTCTAAATGCATCAAACTTCTGAGTGACCAAAACTAGTCCAGGGTGCATTTGATTATATGGCTGTGTTTGAGTGAGTGTTCTTACAGTGATGAAGCACGATCATTTGAAATGTGCACAGAACATCTGGAACTTTAAACAATATTATAGCTTAGATTGATCAAAGCACACCATCATACAACATGGACTGTGCTTATGTTAGGAGCAAATATCCTGACAACTTTGGATTGAATGCTTAGAATTAAATTGATTTGTGTTTATTTGAATGCATTACAAAATTTCTTTCTTCATTTTAGCAGAATTGTGTGTGTAAAGGAACAAATACTCCGTTTATCTACAGCTCTTTGTTAATATAGGTTACAGGAACACTGTGGTGCTAGTTAGATACATTATGCAAAGATGTACCTGATGGTATTGGTTGAGAGCACTAATTTTACCTATGTTTTAAGCAAGTTCAAGGCAGCATGATCAAGGTAGTAGGTAGGTGGGTGTGAACAAACAGAAGGTTCAGCATGTTAAATCTGTCTTACTTTAAATATTATCCACATACTTTCTATTTTGCTAAACATACTGTCCTTGACTATCTCATAAAAGAATAAAAAAGGCATGTAATATGCCAATCTCAAACACTTTGATCCCATCAGTGGTAGTCAAAACGGCTATTGACAATTCATTTCTCTGATGACTTCAAAATTTCATGAAATCTATTTTGGCTACAGGTTTTTACTTCTCTGTCCACTGTAAAAGAAAGATGTGCAATGAGGTTACCAATAAAATTTAGATTATTGATATAATTTTGGCTATTACTAGAATGTTTTTTTTTTTAAAAGTCGTTTGTTGTTTTACTTCATAGTAACACATTGTAGGTTATTTAGTGCTGAGGCAATTAGAGCAAAGTGCCTTGCCTAAGGACACACCATGGCAGCCAACCCAGGCTGGTTTGATGGTAGGATTTGAACACACATTCTTTCAGTTGCAAGTTCAGCATGTTAACCACTGAGCCACCATAGCTCCCGTCTCCATTAGTCGCTTCTTATGACATGCAGGAGGTCACATCATGCCTATTCTACATCACTTAGATTGCAGGTTTTTTTGTGGGAACCTCATAAACCCAAAATTTTCAATTGACTCTTAAAATGTCTTCACTGAAAGGCATGGTACTCCACATATATATAAATACTAGCTTATGTGACTCTCCATGTAACAGTCTGAGAAAATTACCTCAGTGCAAACCCTAACCCAGAGAAACTGTGTTCAACCCAAAGGTAAGCACAAATCCCTCATCCCTGAAATTCTGGTGACAGTGACCTCATCTTTACTTATGGTTGTAGTACTCCTTATCACACAATTATATACCAACTTATGTAACTCCATAGGCAACAGTGCCTGAGAAAAAGAGCTAAATGCAAAGGTTTTATCTAAATCACTGGACTGTAAAATACAGGTTACAGTGAGCTATTTTTCACTAAACGGTGTTTTACACACATCTAAATACAAACTTATGAGATTCTACAAGCAACAGTATCTGAGAAAATGACCTAAATGCAAACCCTAACCTAAGTGTTCATGCTGGATGGACGGACAGATGAATCCATATGCCAGAATTGCTGTGCAATACAGACAAAACTCACGGGAGCATAGTCTTTTTAATAATATGCACATCCTTAGATGATGTGCACAATATGCAATAATTATCCAATATCCATCAATAACTGCAAGACTTGCTGCAGTAACAAAATTGTTTCATATACTGTACTCTACTGTAAGTTCAAATGAGCAACAAATGCCTAAAAAAAATTTGGGAGCACAGTGATTGGTCAATATGACTAGTTGCATCCTCAGATGATAAACACAAAATGCAACAAGCATCAATAAATTCAAGACTATTTTCAGTAATAAAAGTGCCATATATTGCATCAGCTATATTTAAAAAGGGCAAAAATGAACAAAATCAGGAGAGTACAGCAATTGGTCAATATGTGTACGATCAGATAATAACCATAATATATACTAAGTTTCATAGCATTTCATCAAAAACTGTAGACTACTTGTGTTCACAGGACTGTGTGATGGATGGAAGAGTGGACAGACACAAGGAATCCTGTATACCCCTTCCTGAGGTTTTATGTTGAAAGAAAACTTAATTTCCATCAGTACTTACAGTATGACAGTCCCTTCTGAAGATGATAAGAGTCACAAAACTAACTAGGATACAAAAAGGCAGCAAACTGAACCATGCTAAAATGTAGCCAATGAAGTCTCCTGGAAAATAACCAAAAAAATACTTTCAGCTGTATATGAATGAAGCACATATATTTTATCTGTCATGTTAGTGCAACTAACATATTTCATCTTGTCATAATAGATGACATAATATACCATTACATTACTAGTGGCACAGCACTGCAGGTACACTGCTGAAACCCTAATTTTGCCTGACTCTAGCATGTCTTAATTTCAAAAATGCATATTTACAGATAAGTAATCAAGAAGCAAAAGGATACTATTCATCATAAACATTATTAATGTCAGAAAAATATTCAATTTATCTATGAAGTACCTAGAAAAAGAGGTCATGCACTTACTTTGAACCAAAACAGTTCAGTTTCAGAAAACAATATTCAAGGATCATGATGTTTTTCCCTTTTCACATTTCACGAATTTCTGAGTACTCATTGTGTATATGCTGAAAATCACCAGGTGTTCCACATAGCTGTTTTATTGAGATATAAGAATACAAAATGAGACAGCTATAGGGCAGTTTTTGTTCTAGATATAGATCACTTCCACATGCCAATCAGGAGTAGGTGATTTAAATTTGAGACAAGTGAAAAGGTAGGTGGGACAAGTGAATTTTCTGAAACCACCTGTCCTGGACAAGTGGATGAAAAATAAATTTGCTCAGCCCTGACCCCATATATGATCTTTAAGATAATATCATTGAGCAAATTGTTTGAAGTAAATTTCAGGAGATTACTGATGAACAAAGTTCTAGGTACAAAATATTGCATATCTATGCCCCCTGAAGCAAGCCCTTCTGATAATGTAACAAAATTTAAATGTATATTGCTCACAGCCAGCTATTTTCTCCAATGTTAGCTTTTGTCATCTAATGCCACACACTAACAGTTTGTACTATAGGATTCTTCAGGGAGAGAAAGTCTTAATTTTGAGGATATCCTCAAATCTAAATATGCCATTTTTGATGAAACAGAAGTAACTTAAGTGGCACCTAGCGAACAAAACCAACTTCTGTTTTCAGAAAAATTTACTTCTAATGTTCCTTGATTTTTCTTAGTATCAGAAGCAGTAAACAATTATGATATTCAAATAATGAAGAAGACTCTCTTTCAGAATAATGTTAGCATAGAAATAAGTATCAAATGCAATTTGGTAATATCCAAGCCTTTTCCTTCAGGCTTGTCTTGCTCTGGTCAATGCCATTATAACTGTGTCTGTGACAGGCAGGGTTCTACGGGATGCCGAAATCTGAATAAAAGTATGCATACTTTTCATTTTTGGATGCATGAAAATTCCAACAGCCGAGTCCTTGGTATGCAGCTTTTATGTTGGCGAAATTCTCGTTGATTTGATCTGTTTGTACAAAGCGAGTATCAATCATGTAGCATGCGAGCTATCAAATGAAGTTCAAGTGATTTTGATGGAATTAGGTGAAGCTGCATAGGTTAGATCCTAGCAGACAAGGATATTAAGACACCTGTTAATCGAGTGAGAGCCTAATGATCATTTTGATCAAAAGACTAATTACACGAGACATGTCCTTTGACACCTTTCTTTGATAAGCATTACTCAGCATAGCTTGAATCTATCATATCAAAAATCCTTATGCGATGTTTGGAACACTTGCATGTTATATCGTATACTGTATTTAGAAAAAAAGTGCCAAGATTTTTGGATTTATTTTGTTGGAGGAATACAAACTTTCATGTTAATCATCATAAAATCAGCTGTTTCTCTGTGTCATGTACAGATATACCTTCGTTTTCAAGTTATTATCATATGTGTACTACTCATTTTCAACTTTACATAATTTCTTTGGTGCCAAGTGCAAGACTGTAGATGAGCACAATTCTTGCAAGACTAGCCGACACAAATTAGTAGGTGCATCTAATTTTGATAAAGAAAACAGAATGCCAAAGACACTAAGAGATTCTTGGAATGAATTATGTTATAGGACATTTCCATAGGCCAAAATATGAGAAAACCATGGAACATTATGAGCTTTATGCAAGTGGTGTCGTGACTGAGGAAGGAATAATGCAATGGCAACCCAAGGAACACTGAACTTGCAAAGTTCAACATAATTGCAACAAGACATAGGGCCGTAGATGTTTAAAACAAGAAACTGTAACAAAATTGATAACAGTGATGGAGGATAGTCCAGAACTTATGGATTTAATTTTTTTAAAATACCTGCTGTGTAGAAATTTGTTAAAGTTTGTTTAAGAAAAAAGGTAATGTAGGTATCCTGTGTTGCTTAAAGATGAAATAATAAAAAGTGAATGGAATATGGTCATTAGTTTCTTCTACCAGTGTCATCGAAATTTTTTTGATTTTTAATGGAATTAATCTAATTAAATAAATTAATATAGAAAAAAAAGTGTAATTTCTTCCTTGATTCCTTCCAGCTGCAAACAAATTTATAGAATGGCAAGGTAAAGGCATTGAGAATTGTTACAGTTGTAACATCACAAACAATCACAATTATCACGGTTATCAAATGCCATAATTTGTCATTTGTTCACTATAATACTAAATATTTCACAATTAATGAGTATTAGCAATCTGGTGATATATATATTGGTTACACAATAATACTCATAATGTTCTAAATTATTACAGGGGGAAAAAAAGTATCCTTATTGGGACTGCAAGTTTAAGTACTGGGACTGCAACTTTTTTCATGGTAGCAGTCCTGGCCTGCAACTTTCAAAATCCTGTGGAGAACCCTGACAAGCAAGTAGCTTTTAAACCATCTAACATTTGGTTGACATTTTGTAAAGATAAACGCTATATATATGTTCAACAGGCAAAATACTTAAATCATCATTATTCAGGAGAGAGGCTTTTTGAAATAAGTCGGGATTTTGGAGATATCTCATGATGAATTTCAACTTTGGATACTGAAGTTACACAGGATGCTGTAAACTCTGAAATATTTCCTTTCAGATAAATCAAACTTTATATTCAAAAATATTAAGCAAATTTAATATGCTTGATCTATGTTCCAAAGCAAAGTTTTAAAAACATTCTTTAAAAGAAGTAGATACAGTAGAACCTGTCTTGAATGGCCACCCCTTCTGGCAACAAATTATGGTCTCTCAAGACAAGTGGTCTCTCATGACAGGTCATAACACTATATAATAAATACACCTGTGCATTAGGAATATGGTCTCTCAAGACAGGTGGTCTCTCATAGCAGTGGTCTTTTAAGATTTTACTGTATTTAAATTTAAAAAGCCACTGTCACGAATTTTAATAGTGGAGGTAATAAGTGTGCAAATTTTGCAATTGGCCATTTTCATTTGTTAGGGTCAGTGTGCCTGGTTATCCAGAATACAGAAGTTCACTCCCTTTGTCTCACTTATTCCCATGACAGTGACTGGTCATTTTCAAAAACATCTTGGAATTTGGCATCATCCTCAAAAATTGAGACTTTCCTCTACTGTTGTTAGCCTAGTGCCTCCTTGAATTTAGCCTTAGTTAACATTACACAATGTGCAAACTCTAGGCCACCATCTTGATAGAAGCAATCAATCAAACCTAATAATCAGTGGGAACCCGTTGATTAAAACTATGATCAAGATCCATCTTCAAGACTAAATAACTAATTTTTCACCTATGAAGTCCTCCCATCATCAGTTGGTTTAAGGGGGTACAGGTAATTTCCACCCAAAACCAGTTTGGTCCGGGTCGATTTGGTCAGGTTGTTTCAGCCCACTATGTCAACTGGGACAATTTGGCCCACATGTGGGTCACTTTGACCCACTATACTTTAATATAAACAGTATATAATGTAATGTATATTTAATCTATAATGTGTTTTAAAATTTTGTCCATGATGGAAAGTCACACTTTAGATTCTGGTTACTTATAAATGTTTACAAGCATTTGAGTTCAAGGCCATTCTTATTTAAATGGATTTTTTTTCTTCATTGGATTGCTTCACATCCTGTTTGATATAGGTCAAGTGAAAATGTGTATAAATAGGGATTTGGTAAACAAATAATACATTTCTGTTTTAGATCAGTCTGTAGGAATCCATTTGAGATCAGATTTTAAAGTTTGTACCGTTGAAACCAGATATAATTTGAGAGGAATTATTTAAGATATTCATTGGAATTACTAAAGTGCTCATTGACTTTTGAATGAATACGATACTTTGGACTTTTGTGAACTCATTCAAAGACATTCTGGATTGTATCATTGTGTTATATCAGGACATTTAAGACTATTGGAAATCATTCTATATTTTTGGACTTGTGATTAGGACATTTACGATTATTTGGAATTTGATTCCCAATATTGTAAGTATCTCTTGAATTTCATTTTGTATTGTAGGGAAATAAATTGCTTGTTGCTATTACTTAAATTGTTGGTTTCACTTTCTTTCTGCTACATATTTTTTAAGACAAAGTCATAACAAGAAAAAGTTTATGTAGAGATTCAGTAAGTGATAAAGACCATTTGTGACTTAGTATACATATAATATGTTGTGTTTGCAGTGTTTATTGATATGTTTTATGCTATTTTAATTACTAATTTAAATGAAAGTTTTGTGCAAAGGTTATGTATTTAGTGTGTGGGTGTGAACTTTATATGTTTAAATATTTGTGTATTGAATTTGTACATTTAAGCAAAAGAGAATATGACTAATTTATCTAGCTAAAAATATGTAAATGTATGTACATGTATTATGCAAAAGTGAATCAAATAAAAAATGACATTTTCTCATGTGCATATATGTCTTGTGTTTGTAATGTTAACAACATTAAATTAAATAAATACTAATAATGGTACCGTTTATTGATTTTTGATAAATTTATTAATTCAGTTAAACTTGGTTAAGTAGATGTTTGTCAATGTTTATTTTTCTTATCATCAGCTTTATTATCAGATTGATTAATGTAACTGATTGCAAAACAGTGATTTTGCTAAGTCTATAAATTAACATTATATCTTTCTGTCTTATAACTGAGTCTTTGATTAGAAAGATTTACAAAATCTCACTTGATATTATTAGTTTCTGAATGCATATGTGTGCGTCTTTTAATTACAATGGGTATATTTATGGCAATTTTCCATGTTTATCGCTGTTCATATTTAAGAAGTAAATAATTTTATTATATATATTAAATTTGTTATAGTTCTTTTGATTTTAATGAATTAATTAGAGTTCATTTGCAAAAGTGAAATTGCAAAATATTTGTAAAAGGTTTTCCCATAGTTTTATGATGAAGGGAAATGCTAGGATTTATATTAAAATCATCCTCTTACATCCATTTATCTATCTATATACATGTATATGTTTTTACTCTTCTAACTATATCTCCATTCTAACCATTCCTTTTTTCTCATGTACATATCTATCTACATGTACTATCTACATATGTTTTATTTGATAACTTAATTATGAGCATATGATTTGAAAGTGTTTATAAAGATAGAAGAAAACAAAAATTCTTTGTAAAATAAATATAATGCAATTTCACACTACTGACAATACTGATATACAAATTCAACAAATAATCAGTTGTTGTCTGAATCGCCTTAAACACACCATTTCATTAATACAAGTGGGGTTTGCGGAGTTAAGTTTGTAAGAGAAAACTATCATAATACATAAGATATTTGAATGAGCTGAATAAAATATGGGCTGAATACAGCAGAGGGAATCTGCAAATAAGTGGGCAGGTATGTATACTTTAACTAGAATCTTTTTATGAATTTGGACTGGAGAGGTATACTTTTAAATGTCACCTGTTTGATTACATTGATGCTTGACACACCATTTGTCTGGTCAATCCATTTCATTTAGAATAACGTTTAATTTAAGTTGTTTTCATTTCATCAAAATGTCAAAATACATAATCAGCTGATATGTCACTATCGTCACTGGCACTTTGCTGCTCAACGTTATACTATTCCAGTGAAAACATCTTTATTAAAGTAGCACAGTATATCTCTAATAAAATACATGTGTGCCGAAACAACCCTGCCTAATCGACCCGGGACGAACTGGTTTTGGGCCGAAATTACCCTAAGCCGTTTAAGGGAATATCTACAATAAAACCGGTTTAAGCTGCCACCTCTGTAAGACAGTCACCTTTATCAGACATCCATATTTTTTAAGGTACATTCATATAAAATTCATTTCCATATAATAACCAGTTTTAGCCAGTCCTAAATGTGGTTCTGTTATGCATGTTTCGCTATATCGCAATGACATCGACAATAGGGTTGAGTTAACCAAAAAGTGATGTGTGGCTAATTTCACGGCAAATTAGTATTTGTCGAGTTCTTTATGGTCATGAAACGTTGGAAGGTTCTAAAAACCTTTAGGATACTGGACGTGCGTCAGGGATATTGCAGACCACTCCACAACCACGTTTTTATCAACACCAGCCTGGGGTCCAGGAGCAGTGGCTGCCATGTTGACTTCTTTCATAGTGTTCAGCAAGCTTTAAAAAAATATTAAATGCACCGTGCAAGCGTCTACATAATTTGAATCGGGCGGGTTCGTTTAGAGAGAGAGAGAGAGAGAGACGAGCACCGTAATGGAACCTTTTTTTCTCTTTCTTGTTATAGATAATATTATATATTTCAGATACTTGGTTCATTCTTTCTTTTGATTTACATAAATTATAACCAGAGAAACATAAAAACAAGAGGAACTTGTCTGAAGATATTATTCCGTACCTGCATAATCATCAGCAACATTCTTCTACTTACAAAATTTACGTTCTATTTAACGCACTGATTGAGGCTGTCTACATGAGATGGTCTGCCCAATGTCAGTTAACGGTTGGCATATACAAATTTTGGTAAGTTTAATTTACCCTTTCGTACAAAATTAGCTTTATCTCGGAAAAATTTATATGGCTACATTTTCGCCATTTGTTACAAGAGTACCTCATTTATTAGTACGTCTGGTCGCATTGTAGTCTACAACGTAAGCAGTGTTCCCTGATATCCGGGTCCACATCTTACATTGTGGGACTATGATATACTGTACCTTACATAAAAACAGATTTATTGAAGTTGAAAGTTTTACCTGCCAGTAAAAGCGCGAGATATGCTCACTTTTTGTTGATTTATACGCACATATTACAAACTGAACCGTCCTACTTCACTCGTACATTTCCTAGCTAGATCAAGGTCCACCAAATTTTAAAGGCAAATTTCATTAGGTGAGAAAGGATAGTTACACAGTATGGTCTGTTAAAATGTTCCCAAAAGGGTTTTATGATCGACCGAAACGAATTGTACAGACTGCCTAAATAGAATTTGTGATACTATCTGCATGAAGCATGATTCTTTCCAATTTTGTTTTGTTATTTTCATCAATTTCTATCATAAATAGAAATAATGTTCAGTTATATTTCATTTTGATTGCAGAATCACAATAGCTGCATTTGAATGACAATAGAATTATCTTAGAAAAGGAAAATGAAAGAAAATTATAACATATAACTTTGTTATTTGACCTTCGAGTTTTAAGATGACCATGACATCACTAACTGGTTTGGTTTCTGTGAGTACATGAGTGGCTGATCAGGCCAATTTGTGCTCTGAACTGTCTGGAAGACTTGACATGAGATGCTGCTTTGGTTTGCTAGATCAACAGAGGACGTGCTGCAGTACTGAGATTTACACTGCTCGTGCTTCTGCACTGCCTCTACAATTTTCCTCCATTCAAAGTCCGTACCTCCAGTATGGATGAGACTCCGCCAAGTGGAGTGATCCTGTGCAAGATCTCCCCAAGACTCTGGGTCAATGTTGAAGTGTTTCAAGGATGACTTGAGTGAATCTTTGAAACGTTTCTTCTGACCACCATGAGATCACTTTTCCTCCTTCAGCTTGCCGTAGAAGATTCCTTTGTTAGTTGCTCTTCTGACATCAGGGTGACATGGCCTGCCCATCTCAACTGTGATTTCATCAGCAGAGTGTGGATGCTTGGAATGCCTGTCTGTACCTCCAGTATGGATGAGACTCCGTCAAGTGGAGTGATCCTGTGCGAAATCTTCCCAAGACTCTGGGTCAGTGTTGAAGTGTTTCAAGGATGACTCTTCTTCTGACCACCCTGAGATCACATTTCCTCCTTCAGCTTGCCGTAGAAGATCTTCTTTGCTAGTCGCTATTCTGACATCAGGGTGATGTGGCCTGCCCATCTCAACTGTGATTTCATCAGCAGAGTGTGGATGCTTGGAATGCCTGCCTGTGTGAGAACCTCAGTGTCTGGGACCCTGTCCTGCCATCTTATCCTCATCGGTTTCTTCAGGCAGCCCATGTGTTAAAGGTTCAGCTTCTTACCCTGGCATCTGTACATTGTCCAGGTTTCACAAGCATACAGCAGGGTCAGCAACACAATGGCTTTGTAGACCTTATGTTTTGTTTGTAGACAGATGCCTCTGCGCTCTGACACATTTGCATGTAGTCTGCCAAAGGCCACAATTGCTTTAGCAATTCTGGCATTGGTTTCATCATCGATGTGGACTGCACGTGAGAGTGTGCTGCCGAGATAGTTGAACTTGTCCACTGCCTTGAGGGTTTGGCCATTTACTGTGATGGTAGGCTTTATGTAAGGCTTTCCTGGTGCAGGTTGGTGCATCACCTCTGTCTTCTTGATACTGATCATGAGACCAAAATTGTCAAACGTTGAAGAGAAATGGTCCATATTCTGTTGCATGTCAGACTAAGAGTTGGCATTCAGGGAACAGTTCTCAGCAAATATGAGATCATGAACAGTCACTTCCTGTAACTTTATCTTCGCCTGTAGTCTCTCCTCAGATTGAAGAGCTTGCCGTCAGTCCGGTATCTGATGTTGATCCCAGTGTCATAGTCACGGAAGGCATTAGAAAGAATGGCAGAGAACATCATACTGAAGATTATTGGTGCCAACACACATGCTTGCTTGACTCCATTGGTTACTGAGAAATGGTTCAGATAACTTGCCATTGTCCACAACACGAGCAAGCATGGCATCATGGAATTGCTGAACCATCATGATGAATTTCTCTGAGCAACCAAATTTTGCCATGATCTTCCAAAGGCCACCATTGCTGACTGTGTCAGAGGCTTTTGTCAGGTTGTTGAATGTCGTGTACGGGTTGGAGTTTTGTTCCTGGCATTTCTTCTGGAGTTGATGAGCTTCAAACACCATGTCTGTGGTCCCTTGTTCTTTCCTGATGCCACACTGACTCTCTGCAAGGAGCCCTTCATCGATGTAATCCACAAGGCGATTCAACAGAATTTTGGCAAGGATTTTGCCAGCTACTGACAGCAAGGAGATGCCCCAATGGTTGTCACATGATTGTCCATTGCCTCTCCGCTTGTACAGTTGGACAATGAATGCATCCTTGTACTCCTGTGGTATAGTTCCTTGAGTCCACATTGACTGGAAGAGTTCAGTCAGTTTCTGTGCCATGTGTGAGCCTCCGGCTTTGTAGACTTCTGCTGGTATAGCATCTGCTCCAGGTGCTTTGCCATTTGACAGCAGGTCAATTGCTTTCACAGTTTAAGTCAGCTCTGGATGATCAGCAAGTGATATGTTGATTTCGACTTGGTGGAGTCAATCAGTTGCCTCCTCCACCATGTAAAGTTACCAAACTTTGTGGATGACTTGCATTTGGGGTAGGAAAGAACCCAGTTGATTTTGGAATCCATTGGTCAAGGTCACTGTGACTGAAACAATAAAAATGGTTTCCACACAATAACTTGAGTCCTACATCACATACCTCAACAAAACTTTGTGGATGTCTTGCATGTTGGGTAGGGAAGAAACCTATTGATTTTGAGTTCAGGGTCACTGAAAAAAATGGTTTCTGCAGATTAGCATTAGTTTTACATCACAGTCCTGGACCAAACTTTGTAGATGGGTTACCCTTAGGGTAAGGAAGAAGCCTATTGATTTTGGGGCAAAAAAAGGTACATGGTAACTGCGACTGAAAGAAGATAATGTTTTCTGCAAAGCCTATTGACATGGCTACATAGATGACTATTAAACACATGGTAGGTATATAATGTGCCATTCATGGTACTTTTATACAAATGTGACCACCATTACTAACAGTAGAAAAAACAGATCTACCATAAAATCTGGCAGTCAACCCTAAAAATATAAAACATTTTACACCTTTTATCAACCCCTCCCCCAGAATTTGACCAACTCTAACAAAAAGCATCCTGGCATAGAAGTTTTTCAATATTTGACAAATGATGTTGATATGCCATCAAATATGAATGAAGGTCTGGTATGCAAACTGGAGAAGGTCTAGTATGCAAACTTCTTCAGAAAGCATCCTACTGATCCAGAACTTTTGGACAACTGCTCTTACATTGGGCTAGTATTAGGCAAATGTCAGCTAGGTGAATGATATAAGGCTCACTTGAGCATCTTGTTTATACTTACATTTTTGTTATGCTGGAATATTAAAATTGATGCCAATGTCTAATTGTTAATCAGAAGTCAAACAGCTTAAACTGACCCATGAGAAGAAGGTTGTCACAGCATACATGTTGTTCAAAGAAAAGGTTTGATTGTATAGGTGCCAATCTATTTATACAAAGGCGAAATGCCTTGAACAAACACTGCCTGAACAGTATTAATATCCATTAGTAAGGCATTAAGACTATACACTCTACAGGGGTTTACAAATTTTATAAAAGTTAGCTTGCCCAGGGCAAGCTGACTGGAAAATTGAACTTGCCCTTAGAAAATTTGAGCTTGCCCCAAACATAATATCCCAACATGAGTAAAAAAAATAAGATAAAAAATAAAATATGGGATATTTTAAGGAAATCATGTTATATTTAACTTTTGTTTTCTTTTTATCTTTGTTGGCACCTTAAAACCATATGCCCATCATTAAAGTTATCAAAAAATATGTAGATATATTGATGGGAAAGAGTTAAACAGACTTACATATATGTAGACAGATAAATGAATAGGTAGAAAAGGGTTTGAAAATAGCTACAAGTGTAGATTTTTAAGTGACAGAGATGTTTATGTACAGACCTTGAACTGAAATATTAAACGACCAATAACAGAACAGCGTCAAACTTTTGACCAGAGTATTTTCCTTCCTATTTTTGTGCATGCTTCTTGCAATGCAGTCCAAACAAACTTTGCTCAAATCATGGGATCTGATATGGCCTTTCCTATAATTGTCAGTCCCAATGGAAAATGGATTTGCTATCCCGTTTTTGCTTTGAGCAGTTTTGGGATATTTTCTGCAGTGGCAGCAGAACATCAGATTATTTTCTGAGTCATACTCTAGCTCATTAATCCATGATGTTTGGAACTTTATTGCATGTTACGTAGCATCATACTGGTTATTTTATCTTTAAAACAGGTTCATTAGAGCTTGAAACTTCATCAAGTTTCCTTTTTTTGCCAAGATAAGGTAGCAGACTCATCTCATAAACTACATCAACATTAATGAAAGCCAGACTGTTGGTAATGAATTACCAATTGAAGAACTAAACAACTGAAGGATTTATGAACACTTATTTTATTCATTTACCTAACAATTATTATCTCGTCACCTTGAAATCGGTGACACGCATCAAAATATTTGGCAAATCGACTTCTGTGATTGAGAACACTTATTTTTATTCATTTAATTGTTTGCCAAGCAGTAAGTATGTACCAGTCTCCTGTAATTATCATGTAAACACTAGATCATAAACGTCGCTTGTGTGTGCTACATTTTCGGTACATCGATCACACTTTGAATGAAATCTTCATGGTGGTTAATCATTAGAGATGAGTGCCTTATTAACAATTAACACCTACTCACCTTAAAATAGGCGACAGACATCAAAACAGTATTTTCACGCTGATTGTTTAGAGTCAGCAAGCTCACAAACTGCCTGAGGCTGGGTTAGGACCCAAAAGTCAGTGAATCCTGGATACATAATAATATTACGATTAAAATGAACTGTTGGGTGAAGCTTCTTTCGAGAACCTTACCCTTAAAACTGTCTTCCTGTTGTCCGTACAGTCCACAAGGAAAATTAGCAAATTTCATGCCTTGCCTGAAGAAAAAGGTTGTTTATGGTTCAGTGGTAATTATGAGTCCATTTCTCTCCTTTGGCAACTGGGTTTTCTGACAGAAAAAACATCTTTCTTCTGTAGTTACACTTGCTATTGAAATTCCCAGTCTCAGTCATATCCGCACGGGGGATGATCAAGATAGACTTCTCTGCCCAGTTAGTGCTTTAAGGTTCTATTTGGTCGCTTCAAAAGGGCACTATCAAGAGAGCTTATCAGTCCCTCCCTCCCTGAGAGGGACCTTTCATTCATGAGAATTGAAGCCCATGAAGTAAGGGCTATTGGACCTATCTAAACCATATGTCATTGGAGGATGTTATGAGAGCCACGTTCATTAGTCACATACTACCTTCGCCTTCTGCCTTCGATCACCAGAGTGAAGACATTTTTTCCTTGATCCCATTAGTTATGGCAAAAGTGGCCCAAGCTGCTGCCAACTTACAGTAGTGGACACTCCGACCGTACGGGAGAGTATATGATTTTTATGCCAGTTTTTTTACACCATCAGCCTCCCTCTGAACTGGCAAATTCAGCAAGGCAATAGTGAAAGATAATGTATTACTCCTATTAAACTAATTTTTTTTTATAGGGTAAGACTAATTTTAATAATGTAATACTTACCTGTCTTATGTATGATGTTTATATACTTAACTTTTGTCTATGATTATAAGTTGTATGGTCATTTGAAAATACATGCTTAATTTTTGTTCAGTTGTTTACTTAGTATTTTCAGTCATTTTGCAGTTAGACTTTTGTGACATATGTCAGGTAGGCCAGTATTTTCATAGACATTTTGCAATTAGACTTTTGTGATGTAGGCATGTGTATTTATATACAGATTTTGGTAAAAAATTAATTCCTATTCTAGAATTTCAGTTCTAAAAGATCAGTCTGTAAGGAATCTATTGTGTCGTTGAAATCAGATATGATTTGAGAGGAATTATTTATTTACAATATTCATTGGAAATATAAAAGTGCTCATTGACTTTTGGATTAATACATGGTTTTGGGATTTATGTGAACTCATTCAAATACATTCTGGATTACATCTTTGTGATACATCAGGACATTCAAGGCTATTGGAATTCATTCGGAGCATTCTATTATTTTGGACTTATGATTAGGACATTAAGGATTATTTGGAATTTAACTCACAAATTGTCTCTTTTGAAATTTCACTTTAATTGTCTGGAAATAAATTGCTTGTTGATTTTACTTACATTGTTGGTTTCACTTTCTTTCTTTCTGTTACATATATTTGACACCTAGAGTTGTAACACCTGTCACTGTTGCAAGATTTCTACGTCAAATCCCAATCTGATATCCCACAATGTAGTCTGGGTGCGAGTAAAAGAAGATGGTTACTGTGCATGGACCTTTGATGTGGGAGTCAGACTGGGTCCGTGTTCTTTCTGTTCTAAATGTTCTGGGACTTTACATCTAATGGGAGGATGGAATTTTCTAATTTGGACGAGGGTAATTCTGTCCTGGAAAAGATAAGTAAGGCATTAGCGACAGGTAAGTATTAAATTATTAGTCTTCTCATGCCCCCCCCCACTACATTTTTTAGATATCTCCACCCGATAACAATACATACACTGTACATTTTCTCCACATGAAAAGGCCCAATCATTTATTTGCCACCAGCACTTGCCACTGCATCTCATGCTACCCCTGACGACTGACTCTTGGATCATAACTTGAAAGCTATTCAGAACATAAGCTTATAACTTCTTGATATGAAAAGGGGAATTCACTTTATAGTAACAACCAGAAACATGGTAGGCTGATGCCAAAAAATGGTGAGACATAGCTGTGGGTGAGCCAGTTTTTTTTTTTAAGAGAATGTTGTTCACTGGTTGAGAACTTTTCACCACCTTGGAAGCAGTAGACAAGAACAAAGATGGTAGAACATGCTGAGTGTGTCATGTTTATTGTTTTGAGAATGAATGTGGTTGTTAGGACAAGCTCACCCATAACATCTGAGAATGTGTACTTGGCATTTGGGTGAGAATCTCGTAATAGATTGCCCAAAGATTGGCATATTATTCTGCAGAACCCTTGATTTATCACTTTGATTTTGTAAAAAAAATGTTCCAAAAAATGCTATTGGTACCCAGACTCATAAACATAATTTTGCTAGGTTATGAAAAAAAATTATGCCTTTATTAGCATAAATAAGGTTTTATTTTTCTTTAGCAGACCTGACCATAAGGCCAAGTGAGTTTATGGTATGGTCCTTCATCCATTGTACATCGTTTGTCATGCATAGTGTGTTGTGCATCATCCATTCATTTACTATTGCTATTTACAACTTCTCAAAAACCACTCTGCAGAATTTGACCAGATTTGAAAGAAAGCTAGCTGGCATAAAGCTCTTTCAAATTTGTTAAAATGACGCCAATCCATCATTAAATATGGCCACCAATATTAGAAATAGAAGACCTTTGAACAACTTCTTAAAAACTGCTAAAAAAAATTTGACTAAATTTAACAGCATCCTGGTCTGAAGGTGTTTCAAATTTTTTCAAATAATGCAATTCTGCTATAAAATATGGCTTCCATTACTAAATGAGAAAACTTTTAAATGACTTCTCAAAACATGCTCAATTGAACCGAACAGAATTTTAAAGAAGGCATCCTGGCATGAAGGTCATTCAGATGTTTGAATGATGCTGATCCACCATCAAATATGGCCACTGTTACTAAATCAGAAAAACATTTAAACGACTCATACAAAAAAAATCACTCAACAGAATTTGATCAGCTTTTAAAAGAAAACATCTTGGCATGAAACTTTTTCAGATTTGTTCAAATGATGCTGATCGGCTGTCAGATATGGTCACTATTACTAAAAATAGAAAAACCTTAAATGACTTTTTCTTTAAAAAAAGACACTCAGACTTCAATCAAATTAAGCATCCTGGCATGAAGGTCTTCAAAATTTGTTCAGATGATGCTGATCCACCATCAAGTATGGCTGATGCTTCTAAAAATAAAATCTTTTAAATGACTCCTTCTCAAAATCGTTCATCAGAATTTGTCCAGATTTGATGGAAAGAAGGAACCTTGTAATGCCAAGTAATTATATATACTTTAAGGGTTGGGCTGTGAATAGCTTCTAACTTATGAATTAGGTCCATTGTCCACAGGGACAGGGAGAGATCCAGGTGATAATGCAGGTTGTATACATGACTTATCCTTTTATGCAGAGAAAGTGATCTTATATATATGGTCTAGGAAAGAAGATAAATCACACGAACATTAATAGATAATGTAACAACTACATGCTACAAGCTTTTCTTTCCCCTCTACAGTTTCAATGCATTTGTGAATTTGCATTTACAAGCTAACATGTCAACTACCAAGGTGAACAATAACTTGGACTTCATGTTAGAAAATTATTATTGCATTGCAAAAACTATGAATTTCATTTGTTCTTAAATTCCCATAACTTGTTGTAAGAACTAAACTCTGTCCAAACATGATTTTTGATGATAACTTTTTAAAAATCTGATATAAAAGTGACAAAGTTTGTTTAGGACAACTACCACCAACTTGTCAATAAGGTTCCATCTTAATAGAATGTATACTTCGGTCACTGATCAGATAAAAATGGTGCAGATTTTTACATTTTCATAGATAACAAGGTCTGTAAACTATGCCCTACACCAACATCATGTGTATAAATTAATATAAAGTATTCTTTAAAGTTGCATTGTATTATTTCTGGTAAGACTTTATAGGAGAACGCTATCATAATAAAGAAAGTATAAAGCAAGGTTTTATCTGCTTGAATATCTTGCTGTTTTCTGTTGTTTGATTTCAGATGAGTGGGTCCTTGTTAGAGAGTGTTAGAGGAATACAGATTTATTTGACGATTTCAGATGAGTGGGTCCCTGTTAGACAGTGTTAGAGGAATAGAGACTTTTTTGATGATTTCAGATGAGTGGGTCCCTGTTAGACAGTGTTAGAGGAAGAGATTTGCTAGTATTTGATGATTTCAAATGAGTGGGTCCCTGTTAGACAGTGTTAAAAGAATAGAGATTTATTTGATGATTTCAGATGAGTGGGTCCCTGTTACACAGTGTTAAAAGAATAGAGATTTATTTGACGATTTCAGATGAGTTGGTCCCAGTTAGACAGTGTTAGAGGAATAGAGATTTATTTTTGATGATTTCGGATGAGTTGGGTCCCAGTTAGACAGTGTTAGAGGAATAGAGATTTATTTGATGATTTCAGATGAGTGGGTCCCTGTTAGACAGTGTTAAAAGAATAGAGATTTATTTGATGATTTCAGATGAGTGGGTTCCTGTTAGACAGTGTTAGAGGAATATAGATTTATTTGATGATTTCAAATGAGTGGGTCCCTGTAAGACAGTGTTAGAGGAACAGAGATTTATTTGATGATTTGAAATGAGTGGGTCTCTGTTACACAGTTCATTTGATGATTTCACATGAGTGGGTCCCTGCTAGATGGGGTTAGAGATATTTATTTGATGATTTCAAATGAGTGGGTCTCTGTTAGACATTGTTAGATGAATACTGATTTATTTGATGATTTTAGATGAGTGGGTCTCTGTTAGACAGTGTTGTAGGAATGCAGATTTATTTTAGAAATATTACAAAGCACAGTCAACTTTTCTTCTCATAGCAATGATTACAAATTTTGATGTGTGCATTTATTTACTGGTACTGTTACAAGAAAGAATTTAGTCATGTCACAGACTAAAACAAATTACCGAGCTAAAAAACAATGACATTTCATAATGAATTAGTTCCATAGATAGACTCAATGGATGAATAATGACCAAATAATACAGTTACATGGATATTTGTGATGGTGAATTCTGGATAATTTTAGTTAATTTTTTCTAAGCTTTGTAGGTATTGAATGGACTTATTTTGTCTGTGAAAATGTTGAATTGTGCAAAATTGTTATCCAATTAATGAGGTATGATTCTATTTTATTAAGATGGGACCTTTTTGAGAAGTTTGCTGTATTTGTCTTGAACAAACTTTGTTATTGGCAATTTTCTATTAGATTGCAAATAAAAAAAGGTATCACAGAAACATGCAAAAATGTATTTAGACAGTTTACAGTTTAATGCTACAGTGTGTAAGCATAGAGATAAGTTAGCTTTCAAACAGCCACTGGTGCAGTTTTAGTCATATAAATCAAAAAGTCTGTTTAGTATGTTTTTGAAATATAATGTACAGTTGTAACATCTTTTATCTCTAGAGCACAAATCATACTATCCAGAACATACAAAGAATTTTTGGTCCTACAGCATCAATGTCTAGTCAACAGATAATGCATGAAATACAGACATACAGCTGACTCTCATCTAAATATTCATGATTAGACAGATTTATAAAGTTTGGATTATGTGATAAATCAATTGTTTCCGTGGGATGTAAAACAGGTGGTGTCTAAGGTTTTCTGAAATCAAATTGATTGTTTTTTAATTTTATCCACAAAATGTAAAACAGGATTAAATGTTTAAATATGTTACCACATGGAGTTAAAATAAACATCAGAACAGTAATCCAATAATCAATAAACACTCCAGTCATGTATCTAGTACACCTACCAGCTGTCATTCAAGCCAAAGGAGACAACTTTCAACAGCTTATTACAGGAGCCACAAAAAGGTGTGTATTTTATCAATTGTCCTTGGCTGAGGAATATGTGATACTGCAGTTTTTCATGTGATTTAAATGAGAATTACATCTATGGCAATCATAGTTCATTTGCAGACAATTTTAAATTTGGTAAAGTTATGTACCCTAGGTACATTATAGTACTGTATCTGACCCTTTCAGCCATGGTTGTTGGTTTCTCTCTCAAGATCACTCCTTTTCACCACATATGTCTTCAAGAGTACACTTTTTAAAGGCATTGGGGATATTGTGATTTCCTGCAGCTGTCCATCCATCCCCTGGTCTGTCCATCCATTTGTCTGTTATTTCATCTCCTAAACTGCTGGCAGAAATTCATGAAACATTATAGTTATGTTGTCCCTGTGGTGACCATTTGCAAGAGGGGTGTGATTATGGCTCCTACACATGGGGTGTGATTATGACTCCTACACATGGGGTGAATTGGAGGAGATCAAATGTACAAAATTTTTAATTATAATAACATTTTCAAATTTTTTTCTGAATAAACTTCATATATGCAGCCATAGCATTAAGACAAATCATATATGTGATGGATTTTACATTATAATGACCCCTGAGTCACTGTGTAGGGGTGGCGATGAGTACTGTGGGAGTGGGAGTTTGTTACAATATATGCAGTAAAGAGTATGTCGCTAAATTTCAATGGCAAACCATTGCAGTCCTAGTTCCACTTTTTAATTGCAGTATAATCATTTATAATTGTTGCCCCTATGTTTAATGTGGGACATTGTGATACCCTATCTGTCCAACTGTCTGTATGTCCATTACAAGAGTTGGAATTTGTGATCGTGAGCCATTTTTATTTTCCGTTGTTGAACATTTTGCATAGGAAATTTATATTATTTCTTAGTTTTTAAAGAAACTTTATTACTATTTGTACACAACTTTTTTGTTGAAGAGGTCATACTTTACAATTAATTTTAAAAATTGAACACATGAAAACCTTTTTAATATCAGTAATACCATACCTGTTGCTATTGCATAGCTGGTACTTTTCCAGGTGAAAAACACCCAGACCATATGACGAAAATTTGTCATTCCATTAGGGTGAACTAGAAGATTCCAGAACACTGGATCACCCCTGGGACACCATGCACATATTGCCTATGCGTACTGCCACTTTAATTCTTTTCTCGGTTAACATGTTGTAATATCCAACATTGTTTACCTCAAGAAGATTTAGCTGCCGCTTTGTGGGTCAACGAGCAAATTACTATATCTTTTGTGTGCTTATTCTTCTTAAACGTTAGGATTGGACCATGATCGAGTTTTTTATTGCTGTTTAGTTAAGCTCTCTTGAGAGTTTTAAGCATTTGTTCTGTACACATGTGTACAGCTTGGCATTTTATTTTATTCGTTTGACACCTTCACAGGGCATTAGTGTTTCAAATTTGGATGTGCTTTTTCTAGCTAAGGGTAGGTATTTTGTTCAAATTTCCCTATCCTTGCTTAATTGCAGTCTATGGACTTGCCTTTATCCATTTTATTGTTCCTTACGAATCATTTAATTCACCTTACCTATATTGTGAATTGTGCTAAATTTATACGTGGTTAGCAGGTCGCACACCACTTTTTACCTTCATAGCTCGTGCGCGGTTATCGAACACAGGTTCTTTTTCAATTTTAGTTTCATTTTTTCCATTATTATTAGCAATCGTAACCTACTGGTTTGTAGCTAATTTAGTAGTCCTTAGCTTCTTTAAGCCTGGTTGACTTGTTTATATTGCAATTTTCTGTTCTGAGCTTAGCGTTGCTTCCTTTTTAGCATTTAATCTTGTGAAAACACCCAAATAAGGTGACTTCTCACTGAAATTATTATATTAGTGTAGACATAGTCCATGCATTACCTTGTGTATGCTGTTTGTTGCATAGAAGGTTTTTGTATAAAAAATCTTCTTTTCAGCTCTTTTTTACAGGGACAATGTCTAAACAAAATGTCGGTAGGTATGGTCACGGGAAATTCCCCTGGGGCACACCCCACTTACTTATCTTGCACATGCTCCAAGAGGACAGATGGTTGTCCCTTTTGTATCCTATGCTCAGACAAGGTCTGAGATCTTGCTGAGAGTAGATGCACCTATGAAGTAAGGAAGAAGGTATCCTTGTCTTCTTCAGAGTTTTTGGTGTTCTCGTTCTCTGAGTCCCTCTGGTCTCAGAGAAGGATTACCCAAGTCTCTCCGGAGACTCTTTAGAGTTAGTGGGCCCCCTCCCCAAGGGAGGTTATAAATGGGTGGAGAGTGAGTCGTACCCTCCCTGTTCTGTGAGGGCAGAGAGCGAGTTGTACCTTCCCGAGAGGGAGGAGCAGCACCCTCTCATTTCCACTAGGACAGAGAGCGAGTAGTGCAGTCTCCCCTAGGGGAGGAGCAGCACCCTCTCTCATCCAGAAGGGCAGAGAGTGAGTCACGCCACCCCATGAGGGTGGAGCAGCACCCTCTACTGATCCACAGCTTGGTACAGGCTGAAAGTGCATTGGCCCCCCTCCATTAAAGGTGGACCAGCACCCTTTCAGTCTCCTGGGCCCATTGTCAGTGATGGGATCGAGCCCTCCATTAAGGGGAGAGCTCAGATCTAAGTCTATCATGTCTGGAGAGGGCACCGGTCTTTGGATCCCTGATAGTATGTGCAGGGATATGGATTGGGCAGAGTCCCCTCCCCCCCCCTCTCCAGACTGCTGTTTCAACATGTGGGGGACTCTAAAATGGCTTACAGATGCCAGATATGGGGAAGGGGATCGGATCCCCCCTACCCTATTATCTCTCTAAATCCCTATGGGATATGTGGCCTTCTGCCACAAGGAAGCGATTGTCCCATTTCCTACATGCAGCCATGGACCTCTGGACATTGTCCGCATGGTGGTGAGGTCATGGCTGCGGCCGTGGACCTACATTGTCTTATGAAGTTGGATCAGAAAAGAGGGAGAGGGATAGACCTTCTTCCCCTAAATGCTCTAGGTGGGTGGAGAGTCATTCTAACCCACCTGCTGAGTCCACTGCTAAAAACAGTCTGTTAGCTCTGTGGTAGGAGTTACCAGTTCAAGTGACTCCTCCCTCCAGGTCTCTCCTGCAACAGAGAGACATTGGGTCAGGTAGTCCTACCTCCCATGACAAAGATGTCCTTTCTGTCCTTGTCGATGCGCACGAGTTTGACACAGAACAGGCAGATGTGATACCCCCTCCCTTTGGGTCCCCTGCCCCCTCCTGTCAGTTAAGGTGGCAGAGGAAGAGAGCTGGTCTTTCGATAAATCAGTAAACGAGGTTTGCCACCTCTTGCCCAGTGACCTGTGTCTCAAACCTTCAGGTTCTGGTAACACTAAAATTCTTTCCAGTTTGGAGAAACTTTCTGGGACAAACTCTCGACCAGATCTGTTGTTAGCTGCTTCTAGCTATAAGGTTCATACCCCTTCCTGGCCCACTAAACAGTCCACTTTGGATGCAGCAGTGGCTCAAGTGGCTATTTCTACAGGGAACTGGGCTCACCTTCCAGTGACAACACTGGAATCCTCAGCAAAAGGCTAGGTCACTAGTAATTGTAGCCTCGCAAGCTGACCTCTTTTCAGAAGCCTCATTCAGCCTGCTAAATGAGGAATCTCTGTTGCCAATGGCTGTCCATTGTTTGTTTGAAGCAGTGGTAAAAACTTCTAGGCATGTGTTGTCCTTGTCCATGGCCTTGTCAGCGGAGCTTCTCCACCTCCTCAGGGATGTTGCTTAGGACATTTCCAAGGTCTTACTAGATCACAGTAAGGACCTTCCGAGGGCTGCCCCTCTGGAGGCGGAGATTCTCTTCAGAAGGCTCATCCCCTCCATGCTACTCAGGGTTTGAGAGACCAACAACAACAGTTCCCTGCATCCACTCCTAGCTCTTTGGAACCAGCCAAGAAGTTAAATCATCCAGACTGCCCTCAGGGGACTCAATTATTTAAAGCTGCGCAGACCCAATCAAAGCTATAAACCCATTTCAGAGCTCCCCCTTGGCAGGCGGGTCTAGAAGGGCGCGCTGTAAATGCCGAGGGAGGAAGTTTGCAGGACCTTCCCCCTTTCCTAAGAACAAGGGTGGATAGCCCTAGGGACTCTCTCTCTCACGTGCAGAGCATACCTCTTCTTTTGGATCCCATTGGCGACAGACTAAACCTCTTTTCAGGGGCTTGGTCTGGTGTAATGGTCGATCGCTGGGTTCTTTCTATCATAAAAGATGGCTACTGGCTTCAGTTTCCAGGATCTCCCACCTCTGATAAGGTCCCCCATTTTCTTCCACCAGTTAAATCAGGTGCATTTAAAGGAAGAGGTTTACTCCATTCTTTGGAAGGGTGCAGAAGAGTGGGCATTAAAAGACCAATCTCCAGCCGTCTACTCCCAGGATTTTCTTGGTTCCCAAGAAAGGGGGAAAGTCCCATCTAATTATCGACCTCTCTTGTGTCTTGTGGTCTCTTAATAAACCCCCCTATGAGCCTATGGGTGAAACTTCCTTCAAGAACCTTACCCTCAAGACGGTTTTCTTGCTGTGAGACAAAGAAGCGAACTTCATGCCCTATTGATAGAGCAGGGCTGGCACCCCGACAAAAGAGCACATGACAAAAGAGTGCCGACAAAAGGGCGGCGACAAAAGAGCGAGCGACAAAAGAGCGCTAGACATAAGAGCGCCGACATAAGAGCGCCGATAAGACAAGTACGTACAGCTGAACAGAAGATTACAGGTCATCGTTCCAACTTACAATAATGCTGTTTTGATGGACTATCTGCGAGGCATTGCCAACAATCTTGCAATATAATTTTTATTTAAAGTAAGGATCAAAATTAATCATATACTGCCGAAGTTATTTGCAGAAATGATTTCCAATGTCATTTTATACACTTCATTTAAGACATTAAATTAAAGTTATTTGCAATACAATAAATGGTTGTGATATTTTGTAGTTCGCTCTTATGAAAGTAAGGATCAAAATTAATCATATACTGCCAAAGTTATTTGCAGAAATGATTTCCAATGTCATTTTATACACTTCATTTAAGACATTAAATTAAAGTTATTTGCAATACAATAAATGGTTGTGATATTTTGTAGTTCGCTCTTATGTCGGCGCTCTTTTGTCGCTCACTCTTTTGTCGCTCGCTCTTTGGTCGGCGCCCTTTTGTCGGTGCTCTTTTGTTGTGCGCTCTTTTGTCAGGTCACCAGCAGGGCTGTATCAGGTTCAGTGGGAATTATGAGTCAGTTTTAATAGCAGCAATTACTTATCCTGTCGCTATTGTTAGCTATTCTGTTTTCGATGTTATTGTTAGCTATTCTATCACCGTCCGTTCGATGTGAATACGTCCTCCCAGAGTGGAGAAAAGGTAAGAATGACCTTTGCACTCCAGTCTGTGCCTCGTTTAGGCTTGCCTAAATCGGCATCTTTTTCACGGATGCCATACTGTGTAGACGTTTGCCTGAAGAACAGCACCAGAGAAATTGTACCTGCAGCAAATTACCACACTATGTCCCCGTGGGAAGCTACTGGACCTTGCACTCAGAGTTGAGGTGATGCTGCGGCTCGTGTCCCGCCATCACCTCCTCACCAGGTGGCTCCAATGCGGAAGGCTAGAGGTGTCACATCATCCAGGGTAGACAGGCGGTCCTCCTCCCGACTGGAACTCGCAATGAACTACGGGTAATGGCGCAGAGTGCTCCTATACCCCCTCCACCATCGAGGGACATAGTGATGCCCACCCACTTTCCGACTCAAGTATACCAGATGATGACAATGTCTTCTCTATTCTCATTGACTCAAATGAATCAGGCCGAATCATCCTCCACATCAACAACCTAGAAATGAAAGCAGTATTTCTAGCATTGCAAGGATGCATCGACAGAGTAAGGGGTCGCTGCATCATGGTCTCCTCAGACAACACATCCACGATGTCAGGGAGGCACACATGCCCCTTTTCTTTGCGTGGAGGTCTGGAACCTCCTCCTGTGGGCAGCCTCAGAGGACATAACAATCCGAGTTCGCCACATTCTGGGCAAGAAGAATGTATTAGCGGATAGCCTGTCCAGGACAGGTCGAGCCATCCTCATGGAATGGTCTCTTCACCGCTCCGTAACAATGTCCCTGTTCATACTCTGGGGAAGACCCTTAGGGAACCTGTTTGTGACCAGGCTCAACAACAGACTTCCCTTTTACGTATCTCCGGTCCTGGATCAGAGAGCATGGGCAGCGGACGCATTCAGCTTCCAGTGGGATTGGCTATTTGCATATGCCTTCCCACCATTCCGACTGCTACCTCAAGTTCTGCAAAAAGTCCGAACTTCCACTGCGCAGATCAACCTCATCGCTCCACTGTGGCCCCAGTGATCATGGTTCAACGATCTGCTAGACCTGTTGATCGATCGACCCAGGTCTCTACCTTACCAGACGGATCTCCTGTCTCAACACAAGGGATCCCTTCTCCACAACAGCCCACATATTCTTCACCTTCTCGCTTGGCTCATCTCAAGCGATCTCTCCACCAGAACAAGTTTTCAGGCTGAATTTCCAGTTGCATCATTCAGGCCAGGAGATCTTCTACATCCAAGGTCCATGATGCCAGGTGGAGAATCTTCTGTGATTGGTGCAGTAGGAAACACATTGATCCTATCTGCCCCTCTGTAACTTCCATTGCTGATTTCCTTTTGTTCCTTTTGAGACAAAAGATGTTCAGTATCCACTATCAAGGGCTATTGAGCTGCCATCTCCAACACACTTAAATTCTCTAAGGGCATGGCAATCGGTTCAGATTCGTACCTTGCCGATCATATTAAGTACTTGAGCTCCAGAGACCTGTCTCCCGCTCTCTTACGCAGAGCTGGAATCTTCTTGTATTTTGTGGTCTTTAACCAAAACCCCTTATGAACCATTGAGTGAAGCGAGATTCATGCCTTGTCTATTGAGACTGGCTGTCTCTGGTTTAACAGGAATTATGATTCTGTCTCCCTCCTCTGCCAACCAGGATTCTCGCTAAAAATCAATTACCTTCGGTAGCTCCATTACCTACAGAGATCCCCAATCTAAGTCAAATCTGTGCAGGGGATGATCCAGATAGACTCTTATGCCCCGTGAGGGCCCTCCGTTTCTATCTTAATGCCTCCAAAGGAAAAAGGAAGGGTAGGGAACATCTCTTCCTTCCTCTTAAGGGCTCCGTAGACATTTCAGCTGCCACCATCTCCTGGTGGATTGTCACTACAATCAAAAGATAGTATCAGTCCCTTACTGATCGAGACCTTTCCTTTATGAAACTAAAAGCTCATGAGGTTTGAGCCATTGCTGCCTCATGTGCCTACATTAATCACTCCCCCTTAGAGGATGTCATGAAGGCAGCTTATGGCATTCCCATACTACCTTCTCCTCCTTTTATCTCCACTCATTAGAACAACAGAGCGCAGGCATTTTTTCTCTGGGGCCCATCGTTGCAGCACAACATGTGACTCAGAGAGACACCAACCTTCTATAAAATGTACCTCTCCCTCTACGGTGAGTACATTACATTTACTCTGTTTTTGATCAATTTAACTAGAGCATCAGCCTAACCCTTTGACTGACAAATTCAGTTAACAATAGTGACCAGATAAGTAATTGCTGCTATTAAAATGTAGTTTTTTTGGGGTGGGGGTAAAACTAATTTTAATTATGCAATACTTACCTGTAGCTATTGTCGAATGCCCTCCTCCCACCCCGCTCTGATGTCTTGTGTAATTGTCGTCAATGAAAAGATGACGATTTAGGCAAGCCTAAACGAGGCACAGACTGGAGTGCAAAGGTCATTCTTACCTTTTCTCCACTCTGGGAGGATGTATTCACATCGAACAGATGGTGATTTTCGGCACGAAAATAGAATAGCTAACAATAGCGACAGGTAAGTATTGTATAATTAAAATTAGTTTTACCTCCCAAAAAAAGATATTTCTCTCCTTTGCCAACTGGTTTTGTTTAGCAAAAAACCAGCTTCCATTGGTTGTTCCACTCCTGATTGAGATCCCCAGTCTCAGCCATATCTGTGCTGGGGATATCAAGATAGACTTTTATGCCCAGTTAGGGCGCTACGTTTTTACTTGGCAGCATCTGAAGGGAGAAGGAAGGGTTGGAAGCATCTTTTCCTTCCCATTAGAGGTTCAACTGATATTTCAACTTCCACCATTTCTAGGTTGATTGCATTAACTATCAAGAAAGCTTACCAGTCCCTTACCAATCGGGACCTGTCTTTCAAGAAAATTAAAGTCCATAATGTTCGAGCCATTGCTGCCTCATGGGCCTATCTAACTCGTTCATCTTTAGGGGGATGTGATGAAAGTGGTGTTTTGGCACTCTCACACTACTTTTACCTTCTTTTACCTTCACTCGTTAGTCCACCAAAGTGAAGGCATTTTCTCACTGGGCCCAATCGGCATAGCTCAGAAAAGTGGCCCATGCTGATTCCATCCTGCAGTAGTCTCCTGCTCTTCAATGTGGGTGAGTATTCCTTGTGTTTGTTTTTTATTCACCAGTTGTTGGATCATCAGCCTCCCACTAAACTGACTAATTCAGCTATGCAATAGCAACAGGTATGGTATTACTGATATTAAAATGTAGGGTTTTTTGGGTGGGGGGGGTGGTAAAAATAATTTGATTGATGTAATACTTACCTGTTGCTATTGCCAGATTCCCTCCTCCCACCCTGCACTGATGTCCCACTAAGTTAGGCTGTTCCCTTGAAAAGAATTAAAGCGGCAGTACTCGTGGGCAATATATGCAGGGTGTACCAGGGGCGATTCAATGTTCTTGAATCTATTGGTTCACCCTAATGGGAGAACAAATTTTTGTGATACAGTTGGGGTATTTTCTTCCTGGAAAAGTACCAGCTATGCAGTAGCAACAGGTAAATATTACATCATTAAAATTTTCAATCTTGAAAAAAAGATTTGAGGAATTCCTCAAAATTTACTCAGAGATAAGGCAAGACTCCTGTGAGGAAACTTAAAGATTTTATGAATGTATTGTAATCCCTGATGTTTGCTGAATATTCTGTAACAAAATCATTGTTGCCAACCAAGCAATAAGAAAGATATTCAAAATTCTCAATTTGAGGGAAATATTTGAGAGATGTTTAGTGAAATTGGACCAGATGTACGTCATGGCTAAATTACTTTATCAATGTTTCTTTGAACAGAATCATCAGATTTTGTTATTTGATATACATGTTAGAAAGATAGAGAAATTATTCATCATGTTTCTTAAATATTGAATGAAATGAGCAGTCGTTTGTTAGATCCTTTATGTTTCAGAATCTGATGTAAATCGTCTTACTGTAGCAGTGAGTCACCAGGATGGGAAAAGACAAGAAGGGCAAGCATCAGAATCAGTCAGGTGGTAAGCATTAATTATGATCAGTCACTGTGAGTAAAAAATATAAAATTTATGACAACCATATTACCGTATATACTTGCATATAAGCAGAGTCCAAATGCAAACAACATAAACCCTGATCTGCCGTTGCATAATGCGCCGGCAGATCGGGGTCTATGTTTGTTCTACTGATTAATCCTTACAAACTGCATAGACCCAGATCTGGGTCTATGCAGTTTGCAGTTGGTATCTGCTTATATGCGAGTATATACTGTATACAACAAGTTCTCACAACTTAGATGCATACAGTGCCCTCTTAACAGGTCTGCATTCAGTAAGACTAGTGACTACATAGAGTAGCATAATGCTTGCACTAGGCCAACAGTCCTACTGTATGGGCTGCCAGTGACTAGTACTGTAGCTGACACTAAAGAGAGGTACAGTACAGCCCATGCAACATAGAAATTTTTCTTGTATTGGGATAAATTATATAATGTTCAAGACTACCATCGGTATCCAAAATTTCTCTCTCTCTCCCTCCATGTTGTGAATTGAGCTTATGGTTTTTGTTTTAAAAGGAAAGCTATCCATGTAAATATGTCAATATACATGTAGCTAGGAACATCTTCACAACATTAGAACTCTAATGTAGATGCAGCTGCTTCAGATAGACATGCATGTGAAGAGAATCATGTTTTACAAATTTGATCATGCATTTTTTATTTTTTTAAAATAGCAGCTGCATATAAAACTTCCTCATCAAATATACAGCATTGTTTATATAGACTGGGGGAGGGGAATGCATGTATCATGAAAATACGAGTACAGATTTACATGTCTCAGCAGTCGTGAGCATTGTATTTTAATTTGACATTTAGCTGATAACGTTGATGTTATGTAATATTTGATTTGGAAGAATCCCCCCCAACATGTCTGTTAATTTATAAGTGCAACGACATAGATAACTCAGTGCCCCACTGTGCTCTTTCTCTCTCTCAATGAAAATCTTTAGCGCTGGGGTCATAAACAGTAGATCACGCCCACACTATCAACACCACATCCACTCCACAGTGGTGGTTGGATGCGACTCCCCAAAAAAGTGTGGTGTGCAGAGCTGTTCTCCACAAAAGCCACAGCAACTCTGTCAGGACATGCGGGGAGATGGTGGAGGGACTTTTTTTTAATCCTCTTCATGCTCTCTTCACCCCCACCGTGATGCATGGAGAAATGGAAATTGCATGAGCTGTACTGTAGCAATGCATGCAAATTTTGTATTACTAACAGAAGAGCTTGCCACTGAGACTTTATAAACGGAGGCTAGGAGAACCTACAGTGTAGGTACCATGTTAATTTGCCTTGAACCTTCTTTACCTGATATGTATTTGGACCCATTTATTCAACAATATGTACCAAATAAACATTTGCTAAAGGTAACTAATGTTTATTTGTTAAGTTATGAAGAGCATGATTTTAAAGTCTGTAAAATTCAGTTCTATGTCAGCTTGATATGACCATCTGTTCACCATGTTTAAAATTGCTTTCAGAGGAGAGGCTGTTCAGTAGAACCTAATTGTCTTCTGTGTTAACACTACATATTGCTATCCTTACTGAACACAGCCCTGCACTAATGTGATCATACGGTGACATATAAAGTGGAGGCATTTAAGTACAAGGATAAAACTATTAGCTTACCATATATACTTGCGTATAATCCCATACCAACTGCAAAGTGCTTAGACCCAGATCTGCCATCGCATAATGCGCTGGCAGACCTGGGTCTATGCAGTTTGTAAGGACTAATAAGTAGAAGAAACAACATAGACCCTGTTCTGCCGGTGCATTATGCGACGGCAGATTAGGGTCTATGTTGTTTGCATTTTGACCCGGGTTATACGTGAGTCTCATTCAACCAGATCTGTCACGTGGCTACATGAGATCTCTGCCAAGTGAGGGTCTGGTAAGAAAAAATACAGAGTTTTTTATTCTAATGCCAGAACGAGGTTTTCGCAAAATTTGGAAAAGTGATTTAATTGGCAGATGAGTTGAGGTGATATAAGACACCATTGTCATGATAAGATGATATAATGTTTTGTGTAAACATTTATTGCTTCATGTTTCATTGACTGCTTGAGACACCACAGCTGGAAAAATTTTATAAAAGTCAGCTAGCCCCAGGACAGACTGACTGGAAAATTGAACTTGCCCATGGGTGATTGGAACTTGCCCCAAGATATGACAACATAATATCACAATGAAAGTACACCTGTAACAGAAATCTCAAGAGATACATGTATGTCGTTAACAATTATCACCTAGTCAAATTGAAATCAGCTACTTGCATCAAACAATCTTTGACAAATCAGCTTTTGAGACTTTGCATATTTAATTGGATCAGAAAGTCAGCCAGGCAGTTTCATTGGCCAGCATAATGATAATGGAGGAGATTCTGACCCACCGCCTTTGGCAAGGTTAGGATTTGAAAGTTGGCAAATCATGTATACTTGCAAAAAACTGTCCCAATGGTCACCTTTAAATAGTGATCACCTGGTCACAACAGACATTCTAATTTTCCCCAGCGAATTTCCTATATAAAAGTCATGTATGTAATGGTCACCTGCTTTCCACAGTCAGCAGACAGGTGTTTCCTAACCAAATAATGGTTTCTCCCTGTTTTAAGCAGTCACTAGAGCGTATCAACAGTGACTGCTCTATTCATGCCAATTAAACTTTCATTCGATGAGGAAGGCATTGTTTAGATAAAGGAATAGCATATTAATCAGTGTGTAAATATTTCTTTTCTTGCTTGTATTCATCATACTCCAATCACACTGTCAATGTAACTCATAGGTATCAACATGTCCAGTTCAAAAGCAAGGTGGTTTTTGTTATTACAGAGAAAGGTTTTAAGCTGTTTGTTAGCAGGATGGTGGAAAACATAGTCATATAGTCACAGCAGAAATGATAGTCGCCTTTGGTGAAATCTTAATTTTTATATTTTTATTTTTTGTATCTGATGAAAAAAGTTAATCTATGGGGAGAGATGCCAATTCTCTGTTCATCACAGGCCTTTCACATAAACCAACTCTTTTGATCTCAATGAGCTGAGCAACTGATTAATCCAGATATTGTTTTGAAATGAGAACAACTGTTCCTAAGCCTAATTATGCAAGTTGGTAAAACACATAGTCAGTCCTCTGTTTCACAATCATATGTAAGCTGTAAGCTGTCAATCAGTAGTGAACTTAGTGTTTTATCATGTGCACGATACAATGATCAGTGATTTTTTTTTTACGCATCAACACTGATTTTTTAATTTATTGGATGGATTAAAGTGAGCAGGACACAGTATTCTTGTGTGGAACATAAATTTGGCAGAGAACAAAAGATTGTGTTGAATAGTGCTCAAAATTAAATCTGATAATAATAATAATAATAATAATAATAATAATAATAATAATAATAATAATAATAATAATAATAATGATGATAATGATAATGATACTGGTATTTGTTCAAAAGCCAAGTCTGAAAGTTGAACCTGCATACAAAGGTCCCCTGTGTACAAAGGCCAGTTTTGCATTTTCCCATGGGTGGCCACTGTTGACAGCTTTGATTGTATTACAATTCAAATGTGACTCATGACAAGGTAAAATATAAATATTTATTATATACTTAAGTGTGAAACTTGTTGGCGAAATAATTTTCATATTTTTCATTCCAATATTTTCACATGTGAAAAATATATCTTTATATTTTCACATGTGAAAATATAAGATTTCCCATCATGCCATGCAAAGCTTGATTGTATGTGCTTACAGAAGTTATACCTGCAGCAACAAAAACGAGCACTTTGTTAACTAGAACAAATAAATAGAAACTGCATTACATTTCTGACATGGAAATTATTTCTTGCTGAAGAAATTTGACTCGACGCAGTTTGCGTCTCTATGAAGTTATTTCCCTTCCTTGACAACAGTGATAAACCTGCAGTGATGCATTGCTGGATCGGATTTGCTTTGTGGTCAGATATGATCAAAGAGTTTACAAAAAAGTAAAAAAATGTAATTTATTGCAACAGATTAGATCATCCCAATCCTACCACTCTCTTAAGTAACTGATATTTATATGATCAGCATATGAAAGTGATGTGAATTTAGAAAAGGGGGATGCGGTGCTGTTCTGAAGAGTGAGTTTAATCTTGAAAACCTCGATTCAGTAGCAAGTTTGGTATACAATAAAAAGAAAATTTTCTTTTCCTGCGTAAGTACCGGATATATTTCATCATGTGGTACCAAAAACAATATATTTGAACTCCTGGCTTTTCCACTCATTAAAATATAAAATTTTTTGTACCACACAATGAAATATATCCGGTATTAATGTAGGAAAAGAAAATGTCCTCTATTTATTCCCTATTTGTTGAAACTTACTTCAAATAGAGAGCATTCACATTGTCATGTCTGCATGAGAAAATGCGAGGTTGACCTGGACATATTGTAGACTACAAGATAGAAGTGACAGACTATGAATGAAATTGCAGGCATTTATGTAACAGAAGCATGTGGTACATATTGATACTAAATAAAGGTGCTGATATATGTACTGTGGTTAGAGTATGTAACATGCAGAACAAAGCATTATGAACTGAACATGACCACTATTCTCTCCACTATTTTGGACTTGCAAACTTGAGTCTGTCAGAGCCAAATTTGAGTTTTCCCTGGGCATCAGACAAGTAGATTTGTCCATCCCTGGACACGCTTCTTGCATCAGTATTTGTTTACAAAATTATGTTTAATGATATCCTTTGCAGCCTGAAGTTTAGCTTCATTGATTGCAGAAAGTATTTCTAGATAAGTTTTGACATAGATATGTTATAATCTTAATGCACAGTTAAAAAAACTTCTTCTTTTTCTGGTTTTAGAATTCAAACTGAAAGAAACCCTCCAGAATGAAGATATACAATTGACACATGAACTTCATCGTACAGACAGACAGTATCGTGAAATCTACAGTGTGGTGCAAAAGCTGTCAGACACTTATGAAAGTTGCAAAGGACATGCGCCACCATCGCGATACATGGAGTTAAAAGACATGATTAAAATGACGATATCTGATGACATTTTGGCTGCTGCGCAACGAGCCACTCAGCAGCAAGACCCTGGGCTACCTAAGGGGAAGATCGCAGGGTTAGTGCAAGCTTGTCGGCAGTTGTCAGGCAATGCTGGTGATTCATTGGATGTGGATGGAAAGGCGAGTAGTTCTACACAACCACAGCCATCACGGCGATCTAGTGGGAGGGTCACTCAACTGTTGCAAGCCTCCTATGCATTCACTGGATCTGCTGGGGATTCTTCTGAGAGTATGTTTTTGTTGTTTTGTCTGTGAAATTTTACTTTAATAGGAGTTATCCCTCTCTGCATTTTGTTTGCTGTTTCATTGTCATGAGTTTTTAATCCTGACTCCAGATCATTGAAAAATTAGCCTTGCAAAAGTAAGAGAAATTTTAATGTTATTCTTCACTACTGATTGTCTTGAAGAGTGCTTCAGTTGCTTTTTAGCTCTGCTGGTCATTTACCAGAAGAGCTTGGATGGTTGCCATGAAACTTTATACACACATTCATCCCAAGGTCTGGTTGATCCTCAATGAAAATGGTGCTGCTCAGACATTCAATATGGCCGCTACAGAAGCCATATTGAAAATCTTCTTATTACTTCTCCTCCTGAATGGATGGTCATATCAACATCATGGGGCTTACACTAAAAGACTTCTTACGATGCCTATTTGGTCCCTAATGAAAATGGTGCTGATCTGACATCCAATATGGCTGCCATGGCAGTCAGCTTGAAAATCTTGTTATCACTACTCCTCCTGAATGGAAAGTCTTATTGACATGGGGTTTATTGATATGCGGTTTTCACCAGAAGATGTCTTATGATGTCTGGTTGGTCCTAAATGAAAATGGTTCCACTTGGATGTCCAAGATGGTGGCCATCTTGAAAATCGTGTTTTTATTACTTCTCATAAAAGGATGGTCATATCAACATGGGGTTGGTCCTAAATGAAAATGATTCTGCTTGGCAAGTTAAGATCTTCAATGTACATGCAGTGATGCCATGATGTAAACAAGGTCACTATCAATGCGAGCGATTAACTAAACACTATTTTCATTGTTTTAATACTGGTATCACATTTTAATGAGTTAGGTATTTAAATTTTCAAGTCAGAAAATGTCATTATTGGTGACTTTTGACAATTTTAATGCAATAATGCATAAACTGACAATAGTAAACTAGAGCAAAAATGGGAGAAGATACTGTTAAATACAGTTGCAACATTGTGCTAATGCTCAGTGCTTGTCATTGCTCGGTGAAATTATATATATTTGAAATATGTAGAAATTATAAGAAAACAGAGGAAAATTATATATATATTTTTTATTTTTCAAATAAATTATATTAATTTATAACATTTCCATCTAATAATTCATAATGATAGTCCCTTAACAACCGCGAAGTCTTTCTTTTTCTTTTTTTTTAAAAATAACGTTATGATCGATAAAATACACAGAGCGATCAGTAGAAAAAAAATAGACAAAAAAAATGTCTAAGGTGTCTAAAGACTTACAGTACATGTACATGAAAAAATTGCTATAATTTTGTGTGCCATATTTTATAGGTCATAAAAAATTATTTTTCAAAATAATTAAGGTTGTCCAATGACTTATAGTGTTTCAAGACTTACCATCATTACGGTAGCTAAATTTCTGCTCATACTTGAGCAAACCTCTGGCTGCCAATTCGGAAATTTTAAGTTTACTACAAACTTTGGAACTCCCTTCTCCATAAGGAACCACATCTGTGAAACAAAGCTTTTCATTCTCTGAGCACTCCTTTTGCTTGCTTCAATTGCTATCCTGGATCACATTTGTGAATTAGTAGGATAAATCCCTGATTAATTTTAGAGACTTTTAATTTTGTCACTTACATAATAATATTTATAACTGTTCGATTGGTCAGTTGAAATGAGTTGACTGCTAGCTCATATGCAGGTAGGATTTGCATGCCTTTATGCGGGTAGGATTTGCATACCTTTTAAAAAAAATTATATTCCACCCCTTTTACTTGATTTGATACAACAGACGTAATTAATGTGATAATACAAAGCAGGTCTACTTTAAATTGATTGTGACAATACAACAACCCTTCTGCATATATGAGATCAAAACACAGTCTGCGCTTAATTAGGTTCTCACAGAAATGCTCACGGGCATAGCTGTGAGGGTAGATTGACACTTTTCACATTTATGATGATTATGCTGAAACCAAATTAAAGATAAGGATAAGGAATACTTTAATCAGTAATATAGGCCACCGGCCCAAATTACATACATGCATATTAAACAAACAAACACATCAGGTGAGTGTAACAAGTTCAAGTACAGTAAGTGTAAGTACTTACATTTTCATAATATTTTTCTTTTCTCCCTGCTAAAGAGAGCAAACTTACAAACTGGTACAATAGTTTCTCTGTGATTACTTCTCTATGCATCAAAAAATTTCTCTTCACATGGGTTCAAATACAGAAAGAGAGGTAAATACTTCACATGAATATCTGTAAATCTTGGACGACAGCAAAAAATATAATATTCTGTTTCCACAATATTAAGATCGCAGTATGTCTATCTTCATATTTCAGTTTCTCAATGCGTCCTGAATTAACCTTAACATCAAGTAACCCGCCTCTTAATTTACAGTATATATTCCTAAAAATAGGCTTGTTTAAGCAGAGCAAATAATCTTCAACACATAAGTCTGTCTTTATTATCCTGTATACTCTCAGTCTGTCCATTTTATTTACCTCTGCATGCCAATTTTGTGTGTCTATATCTTTACATCTAATCTTTAATAAATTAATAAACATCTCCTTGTTCCCCACTCCTTGGTTATACCATCCCTCACCCAAACCATAACTCAATCAAAATTTCTTAACATTATGAGCCCAAATTGTAGAGCTACTACTTATACCCTCAAGCCAAGAGAGCTGCATTTTATAACACAATTTGGGCAATCAATTATCTGACATTTCAAGTAGTTTCAGCCAATATTTAATTGGTCTGACAATATATACAGATTTAAGAGAGTTACGGCCTAATTCTCCCCGAACAAAACAGTTAGGACTCGATTTACCTAAATGCAAGACATATTTACAAAAATTATCATGTACCCTTTCTACATCATGGGCTTTACTAAAGCCCCATACTTCAGAAGCATAAATCAAAATGGGCAAAATTGTAGTGTCAAAAATGTTTAATAAAATATTTACAGACAATTTTCCAAATTTAATCAATTTAATTTTCAGAGCATGTGCTGCCTTAGATGCTTATTCTGCTCTTTTTTTTGACATTTTTTCCAAACTTGCCTTGACGAGAAAACAACCCCTAAGTATTTATAATAAGAACTAGCCTTAATTTTCTTGTCCCCAAAATACCATTTTTCATAACCTCTTAAATAACCGCCCTTTCAGAAAACCACTACCTCAGTTGTATCAAGATTTACCTTAAGCTTCTAGTAGTTACAGTATTGGATAAGTCTATCTAATAAACATTGCATTTCAGTTGCTGTATCGGCCAGGGACACAAGATCATCTGCATAAAGCAGAAGAAAAAGCTTCAGCACATTTTCTATGTCAATACCACTGTTATCATCAGAAAGTATACTTTGAATTTCATTTAGAAAAAGTGAGAAAATCAGTGGTGACAATATGCAGCCCTGTCTAACACCTATTGGACACTGAAAGATATCACTTAATCCACTTGAGGTTCTTACACAAGCTCTGACGTCTGCATATATTGCTTGCAACATTTTCAGCATCTTTGTACTTAAGTTACATACATTAAGCTTATACCATAGAGCTTTCCTATCAATTCCATCAAAGGCCTTCTCAAAGTCTATAAATGCACAATAAAATCTGCCCATTTTCTTCCTCAAATATTTCCAAATAATAGTATTTAGAACATATATGTTATCTACAGTACTGTAACCTCTTCTAAATCCCGCTTGTTCTTCACCTAGTATATGGTTTTCTTCTACCCATTGTGTGAGCCTTTTAATGAGAATATTAGTAAAAACTGTACTCATAACTGGTAACAGACTTATTTTGGAAAGTATGAGGCATTAAACATTGCATTGAACAAATATGTGAGTAATGGTACAATGTAATTTTCAGAGGCTTTTAAAATTTCACAACTTACACCATCACATCCTGGAGCTTTCCCTGGTTTCATGTCATTTATTGCTTTCCTTACCTCATCTTCAGTAATATATGCATGAAGATCATCCCATGTTGTATTATTCAAGGAGTACAATGTATCAAATGAGTCAGGGCTAGGAGGATTAAATACACCATGAAAATGCTCAAACCATCTTAGCTTGGAAAACCGAATTAAAATATAGAACTAAAACAGGAATTTCACTTGACAAAACTTATTTAATTTGAATTTATTTCTTAAAGTGCTGACACCAGTTGGCATTACTGACATTTTCATGGATCAAAATTTCGTCGAATATGTTATTTACAGTGTACTGAGAAATTCTTTTTGTAAAGAAAATTTAACAAAATATATGACTTTTAAAAAGTTTTGAATTTCATGATGTTGATTCAAATGTCTGTGCATTAACTGTTGTTTTGGCAGATAAAATGAGCAATATATCAAGGTTTCATTTGCTAGTTTTGATTGTAATTTTCTTTATGTTCAACAAATAGCGGCCAATTCTGTGGATATTTTCTAGACAAAAGAAATGGGATCCATCCCTAACCCCACATTATAAGTGGGTTCACAAGTTATCCGGGTGCAAGTTATTGAGGGAGAGGTGAATATTTCATCCAGAATGGATGGTTATATCAACATGGGGTTTTCACTAAAAGTCTTCATATGATGTCTAGTTGATCCTAAATGTAAATGGTGCCAATCTGACATACAATATGGCCACCATGGCAGCCATCTTGAAAATGTTATAATAATAATAATAATAATAATAATGAGGACTTTGTATAGCACCTAATCTTTAGAAGCTCTAAGCGCTTTACAACATTATATAACACCTAAACAAACATATATAATGATATGATTACGAAAAGAAAGAAAAAACAAACACCATGAAATTAGAAACAAAAACATGCTGAAAATAGTTAAGGTAAGAAAACATTAAGTCTTTAGGTCTATTCTTGCAGTCGAAAAAGGTGAGTTTTAAGAGCACTCTTGAATGAGATCATTGTGTCTTTGTGTCCAAGTTCAGTGGGCAATTCGTTCCACGTTGCTGGGCCCTGGTATGCAAAAGAACGTTGACCGTATGACTTCATTTTGGTATTGGGAATAATGAGAATACGGGTGTCAGAAGAGGAGCATAAGTATCTTGCTGGTGTGTACACATGGGTGATGTGAGATAGGTATGTTGGACTGGTGCCAGTCAGTGAAACTTAGCACAGAGAACACATTTTGTGTTTGATTCTGGATCGAATGGGTAGCCAGTGTAGGATACAGAGCAGGGGAGAGGTGTGCTCTGTTCGTGGTACTCTAAGAATGATCCGAGCTTCTATGTTTTGAACTTTTTGAAGTTTCTGGAGTAGATACTGAGATGAACCAGAGAGAACTAAGTTACAATAGTCCAGTCTTGAAAGTACTAAGGAACACACAAGTGTTTTAGTGGCATCAGCTGAAAGATAATTGCGAATGGAGCTGATCCGTCTCAGCTCAAGGTATGCAGCCTTGCATATGTTCATGACATGTTGGTGCAATGAGAGTGTACTGTCTAGAGTAACACCTAGGTTTCGTACTGACTGTGTGAATTTAATATTGGTGTTGCTGATATTTATTGTTTGAGGTAATGGATGTGAATGAGAAAGTCTTTGTGTTGTAATCAGAATGGCTTCAGTTTTATCATCATTCATCTGCAGCTTGTTACATGTCATCCATGATTTCACATTGGAAATACACCTCTCTACACCTTGGATGGTAGCATCAATTTCAGTTGGGTGGTTAGATTTGTATATTTGGGTGTCATCAGCGTACAATTGGTGAGACACTGGGTGACGATCTATGACACTTGAGAGCAGTTGAGTGTATAGAATGAAGAGAACAGGTCCAAGAACAGAACCCTGTGGAACACCAAAACATAGATCAACTGGGCTGGAGTGTTTTCCATTTGCGGACACAATTTGTGTCCTGTTGACCAAGTAGGACTTGAACCATAGTAAGGCTGTATCGTGAATGCCAAATACATGATGGAGACGGTGAAGCAATATATCATGGTCTATTGTATCAAATGCTGCAGACAAGTCAAGGAGGGTGAGGACTGTAATCTTTCCACTATCCAAAGCAGAGAGAAGGTCGTTAACTACTTTCAGAAGGGTAGTTTTGGTACTGTGGTGAGGGCGATATGCAGACTTACATCGCTAAAAAGACTGTTTGAATTCAGATGAGATACAAATTGGGATAGAACAACTTTTTCTAAGATTTTTGACATGAATGGGAGGTTAGAAACAGGGCGGTAGTTCTTTAAATCGTTATGGTCAAGTGTTGGTTTCTTCAGCAGAGGCTTTGCAATGGCAGTTTTGAAAAATGATGGGAATTCACCGGATGAGAGAGAAGTATTAATAACATCAGTTAGTGAAGGCAATATTGGATCTAAGCACTCAAGCAGCAGTGATGTCGGAATCAGATCAAGTTCACATGACTTTGGGGCACTCTTCATCATGATTGTACGCACTAAATCCATAGAGACCGATTCAAATGCTGCTAACGGTTGCCGCTGAAATTCTGTATTGCAACTGTATGGTGACGATGACTCAATTGAAATTATGTTGTCAAGCTTATCTCTAATGGTTTGTACTTTGTCACGGAAGAAATTTGCAAACTGGTCCGGAAGGTTGACTGGAGAGAAGGTAGTTGGATGAGGTGTACATTTGTTCCTTGACATTAGCTCGTTAGTAATCTCGAAGAGCTCTTTGCAGCTGGAACTTTCAGTGATCTTAGTACTGTAGTGGGCTGATTATGTTTGTGACATTCTTCTTAGTGGCTTCATAGATTTGCTTATGAATGGTGAGTCTGGTGGAAACCCAAAGCCTCTCAGCCTTACGGTGGTCTCTTTTAGCAGTGCGAAGCTGGTCCCTAACACTGCTATACCACGGAGAACACTGTTTAATTGATACTCTGCACTTGGTTGCTGGGGCATGTTTGTCAAGCATTGAACGCAGGCAGTTATTAAGTTGTTCTGCTGTAGGAGGTAGCAAAGTTGTTAGGATTGCTTGGATGTCATGCATTAGTTGAGTTCTATTTATCATTCAGAGGTTTATCTTAGTAGCAAATAAAGGTGGAGGGTTTGGGACATATACGTCAAGATGGCATATAATGCAGAGGTGATCTGATGCAAGTTCGTGGGACACCAGGGAGGACTGTAGAATATTATCATCAGGTCTATAAAGAATCCAGTCTAAAATGTGACCATATTTATGGGTGGGTTTGCTAACTGACTGTTTGAGGTTGAAAACGTGAATGGAATCTAGCAGTTTTGATGTGTATGGGTTTCCAGGACAGTCAAAGTGAAAGTTGAAGTCTCCAAGGATAATCAGGTTGCCACCTATCAAATTTCCATACTCTAGGAGATTCGGAAACTGCTCCAAAAAGAGAGATTCAGTCAGCTTGTTTTTTCTACTAGGAGGAGGGCGGTAGAGACAGAAAAAATGGACTGACCTTTGTTCCAGTGCGAGTGTGGTTTGGACTAGTTCAAACGATGTGTGGTTGAAATTGAATGTTGTAGTGTGATTAAGACAGTTAATCATGGAGTTCTTTGCGATGACAGCAATTCCACCTCCGCGGGAGTGGCGGGGGAACGACTTGATGGAGTAACCGGGGGGTGTTAGATCCGCGCATTTGGGCTCATCGCCTGATGTTTTTAGCCATGTTTCTGTTAGGAAAAAGATGTTGATATTCTGATCGTTGATAAAATTAACTATTCTGTGCGCTACTCTTCCTGAATGGAAACTCATATCATCATGGGGTTTTCACCAGATGACTTCTTTTGATATTTAGTTGGTCCTAAATGAAGCTGGTGCTGCCCAGACATTTAATGTGGTCACCACAGCAGCCATCTTTAAATCTTGTTATTGCTGTTCCACCTGAATGGATGTTCATATCAACATGAGGTTTTCACCAAAAGTATTCTAATGATGTCTAGTTTGACCTAAGTGAAAATGTTGCTGTGGTCACCACAGCAGCCATCTTTAAATCTTGTTATTGCTGTTCCACCTGAATGGATGTTCATATCAACATGAGGTTTTCACCAAAAGTATTCTAATGATGTCTAGTTTGACCTAAGTGAAAATGTTGCTGATCTTACACCCGATATGGCTGCCACAGCAGCTAATTTGAAAATCTTATTACTCAAGAATATCATAGATGGTTTCAATACTCAGCAGTTAAAAAGAAGAAATAGTCTTATCTTGAATTCCTGTAAATTCTTTTTGGACAGTAGAGCATCAATACCTTCGAGAGAATCTTATTTGCAAGTGTGAAAATCAAACATGAATTTTCATTTTAAAACAAATATTTTTGCAAAAATGTAAGAAATGCCAGTCAACATTCCAGATAGAGAAGTGACTTTTTTTAACGAGTCAAAGGATGAAGTGAGTTTGGGTGTGAAAGTGTAGGATGGTGGTTTTGGGTAGATTTTTAGTTCACCTGGCCATAAGGCTAAGTGAGTTTATGGTATGGTCCGGTGTCCATTGTGTGTAAATTTGGCACAGAACATTGTGGCATGAAGGGCGTACAAAGTTATGCAAATGATGCTGATCTGCCATCAAATATAGCAACCATTATTAAAAATGGTAAAAACCTTTTAAATGACTTTTCAGAAATCACTGTGGAATTTGATCAAATTTAATAGAATGCATCTTGGCAGGAAGACCTTTTTAAGTTTATACAAATGATGCCTATCCAGCCATCAGATATGGCTATTGTTAAAAAAAATAGAGACTCCTTTAATGACTTCTCCAAAATTGCTGGATAGAATTTGACCAAACTTGATAGAAAGCATCCTGACATGAAGACCTTTCAGATATTTTTACAAATAGTACCAATCTGCCATCGACTATTGCCACTGTTACTAAAAACAGAAAAACCTTTCAATGACTTCTAAAAATCACTCAGTAGAATTTAGCCATTTCACAGAATGCACCATGACAACGAAGGCTTGCACATTTGTGCAACTGATGCTGATCCGTCATAAAATAGGCAGCTATTACTAAATTAGTGAAACCTTTAAATCACTTCTCTGAAACTGCTGAGCAGAATTTGATATTTGGCATGAAAAAAGATCCTGACATGAAGACCTTTAAAATTTGTACAAATAATGCCGATCTGCCTTTAAATATGGCCACAGTTACTAAAAATAGAAAAGTCCTTAAACAACTTCTCCAAAACCACTGAATAGAATTTGATGGAACTTGTTAGATAGAAAACGTCCTGGCATAAAGATCTTGCAAATTTGAACAAAAGATGCAGATCTGCCATCAAATATGGCTGCTGTTATTAGAAATTAAAAAAAAAAAACAACTTTAAGCAACTTCTTCTCAAAACATGCTCAGCAGAATTTGACCAAATTTGTTATAAAGCATTCCGGCATAGAGGACTTTCAAACTTGTACAATTGATGCTGATCGACCATCAAATATGGCTAATGTTCCTAAAAAAAGAAGAACTTGAACCAATTTCTTTTCCAAAACTATTGAATAGAATTTAATGAAACTTGACAAAAGCATCCTGGCATGAAGACCTTTCAGGTTTGTACAAATGATTCTGATCCATCATCAATTATGGCTGCCATTACTTCAATGACTTCATGAAAAAGCACTGAATAGAATTTGACTGCTCATGATAGAAAGCATCCTGGCGTGAAGACCTTTCAAATTTGGCATAGGTATCTTTCTCTATTGAACAAATGATGCTGACATGCCATCAAATATGGATGAAGATACAAAAACTAGAGAAACCTTGAAACAACTGTTTTCTTGGTCAATTGCTCTTGCTTTTGTCTTATAAGACATATGTCAACAGTTGAGTAATCTCAGGCCCACTTGAGTCTCTTGTTTAATGTAGTTTGGTACGTAACCTTATTCTAATTTAATAAAAAAGATGAAAGTAAACTGGCTGATATACATGTACAGTAGCTTGTTGATTGTCTATAAATTTCATTCTGAAAAGAGATTTTAACCTGTACTTATCTTTAAAATATCATATAAATGTCACTATTGAGACTTGAGAATCAAATGTAAGCTGAATATGACATTCACTCAGAGCACCATATATTTTTCTGTCAGATGAATAAAACAAAATCATTATGAAATTTAATGAGTACAGTAACCAGCAATTATCAATGAGTTTTGTACATGTTTTTAGACTTGTTATACTTCAAAACCTTAGGCCATACTTGTTTGCTTTACTCTTCACACTCTTTAAAAGGGTGTACATGTATGTAGACATTTACTAATTGTCTTATGTTTTCAATTTATTAAGGACTTTAAGAACATATCTGTCACAAAATATTGTACTCCTGTTTAAATTTTGCAAGTTTTTTAGTGTCTGCTTCAGAGGACTTTGCTTGTTTGTACTCCTGAGTGATGAAAGTATACCTCAGCAATTACAATCTTTGCATGTTTGTCATTACTGTATCATTTGACTAAAAAACATAATGAACTGCTTCATAAAATGCTAATCATAATCTCAAATAAAATTATCAGGTTAAGTTTATTTGAGTCAATCATTTTCTTTTTCTTAACCTCTTTCACTAACCGCAGGTGTCGCTATTAAGGGATCTGTACTATACTTAGGTATATAACAGATCATGTGATAAGTATAGGTTTTTATTCAGCAGTACTTGTTCATCTATCTTCACAAAAAGAGCTGACCAAAACAAATTCCAAATTTTTATTTCACATTGTTTATACCCTGAATAAATTTAAATTCAGGCTTTAATCTATGATAGCGAGTGAAGTTTGAGTGGGCTGCATAGTGAGTTCTTTAGATGATGCATATATGTAAAACAAGATATTAAAAACAATACTCCTAGTGGTTTGAAAACAATGGCACCGGAAGTGCCTATAGTCTCTGCCGTTATATTCTGAGGTTTTGCACATGATGCTCCATTATGAAATAGAATGAAGAAATATGAGAAACTGTTCATAACATTCATTCTAGATTATTTTATTTGTTACGGGACTTATTCACCTTTGAAAATCTCTTTGATTTGTACTATTTTTAATTGAGTGACAATATCAGCAAAATATTTCTTCCAACTCAGAACATTACACTTCATGTTTTATTATTCTCTTTGTAGAAGGAGCTGATTACACTTAATGTTTTATTATTCTCTTTGTAGAAGGAGCTGATTACACTTCATGTTTTATTATTCTTTTTGTAGAAGGAGCTGATTACACTTCATGTTTTATTATTCTCTTTGTAGAAGGAGCTGATTACACTTAATGTTTTATTATTCTCTTTGTAGAAGGAGCTGATTACACTTAATGTTTTATTATTCTCTTTGTAGAAGGAGCTGATTACACTTCATGTTTTATTATTCTCTTTGTAGAAGGAGCTGATTACACTTCATGTTTTATTATTCTCTTTGTAGAAGTAGGTGGTGCAACAGAGCATTCAGAAAGAAATCTCAATAATTTGCTGTTGTACTTATCTGTGAAAGGTTGACATTTTTTCAACAATGAGAACTAACTATTTTCTAGACAATATTCTGATTGTTGCTTATTTCTTTGCAGCCCGTCAGATGAATTGTTTAATATACATGCAAGTAGATTCATGGTCTTTGTGATACCTTTGAAATGTCAGACAAAATGTTTGCAGAAGTTTCTTGATGATCCAGTGCAGTGGATAATTGTTTTCCTTGAAAATTGTTGCCTGCTACAATGACGATTAGTGAATAAGAACGAACATTTATCTTTACATATCCCCCAAAAAGGTATGCACACTAAGTACATGTAGTTTTGGCAGAACCTGCATATTTTGAACCAAAAATATGTGCAAAATACACAGATACGCATGGTATCTGGACCTCTTTACACTGCAGAGATAGATTGGTATTTGCTACATGTACCTAGTCATTATAATACATTGTATTTTTTAGCTGTACTGGATATAGAGATGGATTTTATTGCAGCCATAGTGGGTTTTATGGCACCCCTCACTGATTTTAGTGTATTCACTCCGCGAGTCGACACACTAAACAAACAGATGGAGAAACCCCAACGCCATAAACTCGACCATGGCAGGTGTCAATTTCATACCTTTACCTATTCAAACTGTACAGTGGCAACACCATTTCTTTTGGTATTTATCAGTGGCCTAGCTTGGGATACATACAGACCAATGTGCGTAGCATAGAAAAAAATATGAGGTTTTAAATTTCTTGGTTACCCTCTCAGAAAATTGCCCAGCTACAGCATACATCCATGTTGATTGATTGCATGTACATGTACAGTGTACCTGTTATCATATACACATGTGGAAATTTACATACTGTTCTGCATCAAGCGATAACTTCAGTGTTCTTTCTCAATAAATGATATTTCATGAAAGTGCTGGTGCTGGTTATTAATTTGTCATAGTTTCCCTTTGATGTCCGTACTATTTCTAAAACCTCCTTTAAACAAGTTGTTGAAAGCAGTTTACAAATAAAACACAAGAAAAACCTATCTTATCACAAACACATAAGATGTTCATGTAAGATACATGTAGTTATCATTTATTGCATTCATCCTTTAGATAAGATTTGAAACAAGTTTATATCAAGTAAACAGCTTTATTAAATTTATTGAATCGAATAAATGTCAGAGACACGTGCAGCAATAAAAAAAATTGAAAATGAAGATAAGCGTAAGATTAATAATTACGACCAATAGTGTATACAAATGAACACCGTACTAATTACATGTATAGCATACATGCATGATGAAGTACAGGGGATATAATGACATGTATGTTATAATTCTTTTTCAAGTTTATTTGGTAGAATAATGTTGCATCATATATTGACATAATACAAAACAAGATACATGAGCTATGCTAGAAAATGCTAGAAAATGTTCTTCTGTATTATTATCCATAGACTAAAAAAATGACGTTGATTGTTTGAGAGTGTGATAATTTTTAAATGCGCCGAATTTGTCTACACTGTATTCAAAGTTGTTCTCTGTTAGTGGCTGTTCATGCCATAAAAGAAGTGATTTTCATGAAAAGATTTCTTTGTTCATCACTTTTTTCATGAATCTATCATCAAGCACAGCCGAGGAGTGACATTTTTACTTTGAAGTCAGCCGCTATGTTTCTCAACAATGGTCAGTCAGGAAGGTATCAAGCTTTGATGTCAATATTAGCACTGATGTTTCAAAAGAAACATTAACTTCTGAACGGAAATATTTTTTGTTGTTTGTGGCATAAAAACAAATTTTGGACTTATAATATGGACTGAGAAATGCAAATAGGTCAAGTTGTGATATTTTTGCATAAAATTTGTTTCTAGTATATAAAACAAGCCATATAACATTTTTATTCTCCCCATTAACCTTTTGATGCAGCACATGTAATATAAGTATCGCAGCAGCACATAGCTGTGACATGTTTGTGAAAGCTCTATTACACTACAGGCTTTCTGTTTGTTAAAATATGCATCTTTCTTTGTAATGAAATGTGTTTATCATATGCAAAAATGAGAAACGGAGATTATGCACCGTAACTTTTGATCAACGTTACATGTAGCTTTTATCGCTAACTCTGAAACAGGCATTGATCACTAGAGAAAATGCATTTTTGAAATATTTGTTGCAATTATCTTCATTTTGGAATTCGTCTACTGAAAAAATTTAGAAATAAAATTTTGGTACCACTCTTTATTCAGAATAAGTAAATAAGAAAATTGATGCTTAGCAATTCCTTTTGTATTTAAAAAGAATTGATATCATTAATTATTAACCTGCTATTAGTGTGCTTTTCTTATTTTCTTATTATTCTAGTCCGGTTCTATAGTCGAATCTGGTCATAATTTACATATACAAACTTAAAGCTTCAGAAATTTTAATAGATTGAAAGTCGAATGAGCCAGCATTACTGCAATAATCAAACTGAACAGTGACAATATTTGTGATGATCTTAGAAGTAATATAAAAGGCTGACAATAAATGGAATAATTGGGATTTAGAACCTTTGAAGTGGAAACCTCTTCCACCTCCAGTTCAGAGTAGATAAAGAAGTTCTACCACGGATGCCTGTTTAAAGACATTAAAAATATTAAGCCAGATATTAATAGCAAATGATGCAATTAGAGACAGATTTTATAGCCTTGGCAAACATGTGGCTTAGCAATTTTGGGCGATATACAAGCATTATTGATAGATACACTGTATGATGTGTTCGTTTATGCATAATACATTACAAGTTAAACAAAGAAACAAAACAATATGAACGAAATTCCACTTATATAAAGTTAAAATGAAACTGGCCTACAAAACTAGTGGCTATTTATTGTACAGTAAATACAACCATATCTACAGCAGATACCCATTTCACAACAAAGTATGATGGATGTCCAGGAGAAATTAGCTGCTACTGCAATATGGAAAAAACAAACATTTTTTTACCCCATCCGCACTTACTATCTGGCTCCCCCGTTTTTTCTATGCTGTGTACATGTATATCTTCAGGCATTTAACCATGGATTATTATTGCTTTTAATTCTACTTCGGAGTCCAAAGTTTTTGTTCATGTGACTTTAAGCTTAGATTTGGTTCCCAAAGATTCAGTGCCATTTGCGCGATTATGGACATAATTGCAGTAATTTCACATTGTTGGCCTAATTGCTAAACCCTGTGTAAATACGCATTTTTTAAGTGTTCTTTGGTAACAAAATGTTTTATTTGTATTCACATCAGCTTCTTAAAAAGGATAATTGGGTCAAACTGTAACAAATTAGTAACTAAACTGATAAACAATATTCACTTGACATTTGGTAACAGTTTTGCATTATATTTATCATGTGGATTGAAAGAATGTACTGTAGCAAATAAATTATACCTGTATCAACTGAAAATAATGTTTACAAGTTTATCTCCTACTGAAAATATTTATGTGATGATGGTTTTTCATCACTTTCACCCGTCCATTTGGTAATAATAAACTCATCAGATGACCAAACCAGCAGTCCTAAGTATATTTTTTAAGCTGCTGGTCATAGAATGCAGCATGCTTCACAGAGTCGGTGTAAAAACAGTAGGTCTACGGTAAAAGGAAACAGGTGTCTAGTTCCTGAGAAAATGTGTTGCATGGACATGTATATTTGGGTCACAAGTACTAAACAGGTTGGACTACTAGAGGTTGTATTTTGGATAGCACTGTGTATATTTCATTGTGTGGTAACATGTTAAGCAAACAATTTAAAAGTGACTGGGGGAATGAAAAAATAAATCACAGCATGCATTTTTTATTTTAATAATGGAATGAAACCCACTAATACGTACGTATGATTTCATTTTCCTTTTGTTGTTTAAGAACAGCATCACCCTCCCTCTTGCTCTCTCTCTCTCTCTCTCATTAAAATTACTATCATTCAACTTTTTATATTTTGTGATGCACCTATATATTCTCAGGATTCTTTGCTTGGAAATTTATTTTTCATCTCATACAATACACGTATGTGAATGTGTTTTAGCAGGTGAGTCTTTGAACATTAAACAGCATTGTGTACAACTTAAAAAGAGCATTCTGCACTGTCTACTGTAGCTCAGCTGACAGGTATGTTCCATGTAATGTAGTGGATGTCCACTATAACATAATCATATTGCTGCGACTTTCTAATTGGGGCAATAAAATTTAATCTGTCCACTATGAGCCACAATGTGGACATCCACAACAACCACTATATCCAGTCCGTGATGGAAACAGCAATGATGTATTAATTTCCACTGTGGGAATGTGGATTTTCTGTAATCCATGATGCATGTACTGTATATAGCCAGAGTTGTACTGACATGCTGTTAAATCCTTACATACATACATATATACATACATACATACATACATACATACATACATACATACATACATACATACATACATACATACATACTTACATTTCATACATACATACATACATACATACATACATACATACATACATACATACATACATACATACATACATACATATATATATATGTCCCATGCCTTGACATGGAAGGTATTTTAACAACATCAGTAATTGGCCATTAATGGATGGACATAACTTAAAATGGCCTGTAACTTTTTTTTCAGAAATTTTGAAACTTCACAAAGCAGAGTTAATCCAGGACATAGAACAGAAAAAGAAGATAAAAGATCGGTATGAAACAAAAGTTCTACGCCTTCACAATCGCCTGGGAAAACTAAAGAGAGATTATGCTGAATCGAAACATTTGGACTTTATCCGTAGATACAGTGCCTTGAGGGAGATGATCAAACCTGTGATACGAGATGAAGGACTAAAACCTGAAGATTTCTAGAAATATTGTTTTAGCATTCTCTTTATTTTATCTTTAAATTGCACATTTTTCTTTTAAGATTTTCATTAAGTTGCATAAATAATGGTGTAACTGGAATGTTTCCTTAGCATTATTGTAGCCATGGCAATAACTGCTGTGACAACTTAATTTACAATCATAATTATGATAGTAAATATTAATTATAGGGGATAGTTCAATAGGGCTTTTCCACATGTAAACACATGGTGGGATGGGGGTTTGGTAGGCATTTATTTTTTAATTGAAAATTGGTGGTTAATTTAAGCCAGTCTGGGTCTATGAATAGCAAGTTTACCATGCAAGATAAAAATTTAGTGTTGATGCCCAGAAAATTTCCTTCTAATTCCCCATGTATTTAAATATGGACGTTTCATGCTTACAAAAGTTCCCAGTTTAAATGAACTTGATCAAAGTTGGATAAATATGTATTTACTTTAGCAGTCACTAGATATATTTATTTTTACAGAAAAACAATTAGTCATTTTATTTTTTGTGTATGAGTGTGCACCTTAATAACAGTTAGATTTCTCTGTCTTTGATAGTTTTATTTAAAAAACAGTAGGTTGAGAAAAATTAACATGGCTACAGTATGTTAACATTTATTATGTAAAATGAAGAAAGGAAGGCTTATGATATTTTTTGTGCCTGAAGATTTGCTCTGTTCTGTCACAAAGCATTCCCATCCATATATATATATATATATATATATATATATATATATATATATATATATATATATATATTTTTTAAAGCTAGTCTGTTTTTTTCGTTCAGAAAAACCGATTTTTTTATTTTTGATTGTTTCTTTTTTATCTTCATGCCACCAAAGGGATATAGCATTTTGCCCATTCAGTCATATGTTCATTGGTGTATTCACTCATTCATTACACCCTCATTATCAAGGACTCAATTTTACCTACACTCATGAAATTGGTATGTGGATGCATGTCAGTGAAAGTAACTCAGCCATATTAAAACTAGGTTAGTGTGGCCTAATTTTCATGCTCGAGTCACTTGTATTTTCAGTCATTTTTTTGTTATGCACTCAATATCTTAGGCTCTATTTAACCTACATTCAAGAAAATTGATATGTAGATGTATCAAGGAAGAGTAACTCAACCATGCCAAAATAAGGTCTGGTAACCTAATTTTCATGCCTGAGTGATCTTGGTATTTTCAGCTAACCATTCATTACAGTCCATTTGCAGAGTTGCATCTAGGATACGCAATTGTGAAAAAATCCCTTTAAAATAGAAAATTTTGCGGAAATGTTTTTAATCTGCGTGGGCATAATCATGCAAAAAAACTAGGATTGGGTGCAGATTTTCATGAATCATGCATGCTTTATTGCTAAGAAATGTAGACATTACCCATTTTGCTCCTGTACAGTGTTCCTATTGTGGACCACCTTTTCAGCTGGTTCAAGAGCGATGGTAGCAGAGGAATGCTGAATTTGTTTGAAGCCCCAGTTAAATTTATTTAACAAAATGAATGTCTAATCACATTAGGTTGAATGATATTAGACATATTCATTTTTTATTAAAGAAATGACACCCATAGTTCAGCCAACTTCAGCATTCCTTGGGTACCATCACTCTTCAAAGAACTGAAATAGTGGTCATTAGAGTTTGAAAACACAACCACTAGATTGTGCCTGGATTTACTTGACAAGGAAAAAGGAATTTATGTAAATATAGTACAAATAAAGCAATTAGACTCTAAGCTGTGTAACAGTGTCAATATGGGCCCCAACTGAGATACTCTTGAAAATTTGGCCTGTAGTTTTCCTGTCGATGCTGTTAGAAGAGAGCTCCACAGCACTGATTGTTATGGCAGTAAGACGATGATCCCCTCTCCACCATCATACAATAATGCCAGCAGATCTTAATCTCGGCCATTTTGTTCTGTTGATGAATTTGAATGATTGACATAGATAAATTGGGAAACTATTTTCTTTTCCCAATCATTGGTTGTTGCCTTGTAATCTTTGTACATGTATTAGCAAGGTTGGCCAGTTTTGGCTTTGTTAATTAATTCTTGTATGCTTTGTTACATGCAGAGATTGCAGACTATTTGAATTGTAAGATACATCATTTGCAACAAGCATGCATGTAATGATACTATTAGGACAAGATGAAATGTAACATTTTATTTTCAATCAACAAGGTAATGGTAATTCGTATGCTTGCAGACAATGTATAAATGGTTCAAAACTTGAAGCCTTGCAAACAACTTTATTTAAGAATTCCATTAAATCAACAATGATAACAACAACAATAAATTAGAAATTTAACTTATACATTTTTTCAGCTAGTCCACAATTAGAGCGTCTACCTCTTTTGTCAGCACACTTTCTTCTTTTTTGTGTATCTATTGATATAGGATATTTATATCTGACTTGTTATTGCTCTTCCATTAGTGAAACAGGACACTTTTCTCTTCAAGTTATTTTTGAAATCTTTATTTTACTGAGAGCTTTGTCTGTTTAAAAATGGAATGCCATTAATTGAAATATTTTTGGGGGCTTTTTTAAACAATAAAATTAATATTTGAGGTATATTGTAATTAATAGTCATACAGGCGTCAGTTTTATGCTTGTTACAGCAGTGCCATAATACTGATATTCATGTTTTAAATACTGCCATAATTACAGTATATCTTGGGACATGAAATAATAGTTTTTTTTAAAGTTCCTTTCTTTTGCTTGTTTTTCCTGTTTGCATTTGTACCAAAATATCTGAAGACAAAAAAAGTGCAAGATCGACAGGAAGTGTGGGTCTCATTCTTGACTATGTAAACATCACTGCAATAGTAACTCAGATTGCCACTTTCATGCTGGATAAATGATTACCCAAAAGTGATTATTTACAATTAAAGGTCACTTTGTGAATTAAAAAGTTGTTTAGTGCTTGGTTTTCATGTTATGACAGCAGCTATTCTGCTGGACATTGTAGTTAGTGTCTTTGTAATTGTTGAATAGTCATTTTCAAGCAGCCTTGTCTACATGCAGTGCAAACCAATGGAAAGATTGCCTTCATGTCTTATTTTCTCCTATCAAAGTGATGAAATACAATCACATTTGGACTAAAGTAGTTGGGTAGTGCTTCTAGTACAGTGGTCCCACTCTTAAAAGACCACCCCTTCTACAGCAGGAAAGTGACTTTATAAGAGGGGTGGCCTTTCTAGAGGGGGATCACACAGATGTGAGTAATAATTACATATGAAGTAAGAAATGCATAGCTAATTTTGAAATATCTAATATTTTCATTTAAAAATCACATGCAAGTTATGTAATCAACGTGTTAAAATGATATTAATATTCTTAAAATAATTTTGAATTATCAATAATCACTGCAAAACCATTCAAAAACCTTGTCCACAAAATCAGGGTATCTGGCTGTAACTATCGTTCACTGTCCATTCCATTTTTCCACTGCTGCACAATGTATAACTGATGATGATTATTTGAATCTTTCTGACATAAAATTTCTGAACAATGATAATAGTACTCCTCTTTTTGTTCAATCAAATTGATTTCACTTTTCCTTATAAACTGAGTATGTCTGAATACATTTTGCACTTTTTGCAACAACTTGTTCTTTCACCATCAAACTAATTTGTAGCTATTACATGAAATGCTCTGTGTTTACAAAGGAAGTGAGCTTGTCACATAATCGACTGGTTATAGTCTGGTACCCTTTTAAATACATTTTGTAATCAAATAGAGTGAAGCCTTGACAGATCACATACCATTCTAACTTTATGGCAACTGGACATCACGCTAACTTTAGCTGAACATTACTGTGCTTATCAGCTGTTACCTTTGTCATCTTGATAATTATTGGTAGTAATAATTCACTGTAATTATCAAAGTGTCAAAACCTGACATCTAGAGAACACACAGCAGTAAGGATAATTGGATTACTTACCACTTTGTATGGATTAAAGTTAGGTACTTCATTGGCATGTTGGCACAGACATCAGTGTGTAGAACTTAGAAATCTACAAATATTGGTGAGATTTCCATCTGTAAACTACAATACGTGTCCACTCGTGATGGATACATTTGGCATTTTTGGGATAGAGGGATACTTTTGAACACAAACTAATCAGTTCCTAGCAATTCTTGCCATAAAAAATGGGTAGCCGCTGGTCAGGGGGGCCGTATAATAGGGGAATCACTGTAGTATGGTTATAGCTGTTTGCTATGCAGTTGATGTCATTATGTCATTTGTGTATTTAGCTGAACAGGGAAACAGCTGGTAAGTAGAACTTTTCAGCTAATACCATGCATTGTTCAAACAACCTGATTAGAGATCAGGGGTCATAATAGGGTTAATTAACTAGTCATGCTAGTTGAACAAATAAATGAAGCCCATGGAAGAAGCTTAGAGTTGAATAAAAATGTCCTAAAACATTTGTCATGAAATAACACATTGCTGAACTTCAATTTTTTAAAGCGTACAGTGCATTAAAAAATAATGTATGATGCCCCAACTTTTACAGTGTCCCAACATACACAGTAAAAATGGTAACTTTATTTAAACAGGAAGTCATTGGGGTTTATGCTAGGGTGTAACTTTGATTTCCTCTTCAATTTAGATATATCTGTATGCTTATTTGTTTATTTACATTGTTTTCTTTTTTTGTGTGTCTGGTTTTAAGGTACAAAAACCACTTTTTTCTTTTGTTTTTTTTTTACATTCCATGTAAAAATGTAACAAAAAATTGCTGAATCTCAACCTGAAGTTTATCTTGAAAGGAAGTCTTTGCTTAAAACATTTTGGTCAAAAAGTGATATTACTGGTCAGAATTAAGTTTAGAGGGCTACTTTTTGTTGAGCCTGCCTTGGCAGAAGCTCAACATAGTGATCAGTGTGGTGTCCATGTGTGTGTCTGTAAATCTGTCAACATCATGGATTAACCTCAGTGTTCAAGTTTTTATGTAGCACTTTCAAATATACAAAAATGGCCACAGAGTCATTCTACTTAGTGTGCGGATACATTTTGGTGTGTACAGTTGGCCACTGAGTCATGTTACTTAGTGTGTGGATACATCTTGATGTGTAAAACACCAATTTACCAAAAGTTCAGGGGTGGGCTTGACATACAGATTATGGCCAGCTTCTTGTTTCTTTTCTTATAATGCAATGATTTTTCTTTTACCAGAGAGTGATAATATTAATGTTTTACCTGCTGTCTTTATGCTAGTGTATTAAATTTATATAGCATTTAAGCAAGGAATAAAAAATATACTGGTAAGTAAATGTCCGACATGGCTGTACTCAGTTGTGAGGAATTTTTTCTTCTATTTTTGTGCAAGTTTCTGGTCTGAAGATGATAGCAGACCAACTGAAATTTTAATTTTTGTGTCCTTTTTAGTCTAAAATAAACTGTTAAAATTAGAGTAATGTTAGTTTTAAAACTTATAAAATATCAGTTGGAGATTTTACCTCAAATCTGAGTTTGTACTTTTATTTTGAATCTCAAATTCTTGGATGAAATATTAAATTAAGAAGCTGGAGACATAATATTTGTTAGCAGTGCCCTAGGATACTCAATTGAAGAGTTGAACCTTCCAAATTCAATTCATATAGAAATGGTTACTCATATACATGTATGCCAAATACAGTTAAGTCTCATTACTCCTGGTAACAAATCCATTACAAATTCTAGTTTTATGGATTTAATTTTGAGTGACCTGCAATAAATCAATCCCTCTCAAGGCATCAGATCCCTTATTAACTCATTTTGAACCTGCATCCATATATAAATATCATTATTCCCTGATCTGCTATCGCAATAATTTGCCAGTAGATTGGGGTCTATACTGTTTGGCCTACATGTGATTTATAGCAAGCAACATAAACCCCAATCTTGAGCACATTATGCCATACCAGATCTGGATCTATGTTTCTGACAGTGGATTAGCATTTTAAATACCACGTGTACTCCTGTATAAGTCAGATCCAACTGCAAGTAACATAGACCCTGATCTGTCATCACATAATAGATCAGGGTCTATGTTTTTTGTTCAACTGATTAATCCTAACAAAACTGCATAGACCAATATCTGCTGGAATATTATGTGACAGCAGATCTGGGTCTCTGTTGGATCCGAGTTATATATGGTAATTATGATAATGTGATTGTGAAATCAAGGGAATTAAGATTAATAGGATAAAAGTCAATTTTTTACTATGTATTCATATATTTTACTTCTCAGTAAGAGATTGAGATATCCAAAGTTTTAAGATCTTATAAAAATGTTCTTTTTCTCTGTTGAAAGATCTTGTATTCTTGCCAATGTTTTGGTATCTTATTTTCTGATATTTTCATGCATTTGTAACCGTTATAAAGCATTTGTAGTTTGTTAGGTAGTTTTAGAATTTTTTTTTTCATTGGCTATTTTAAATGTACTTGTTCCCAAAATCTTCCTTCTCACCATCTCAAATGATCTGAACCTTTATTTAACTTCTTAAAACAAGTTTTAATCATGTACAGTGTCTAATGCTCTTTTATCTTGAATCAGGGTGTAAATTATATCCATGGGTGCGTTTTACATGTAACTGCGTTTCACATCCAGTCCTAATGACTGAGGAGGATCTTACCAACACAAATATTGTTTCACACTTTGCACATGAAACATATTGTAACAATATAGGACATTGGTACTGTAGGAGTAATCAAACTGCAAAGTCAAAGTTACAACAATTAATTTACATATGTGTAAGTTTTAAACTTAGCATGCAGAGAGAGGAATCAAACTCTTTGGCAATTCTATGATTGTAGTTTTGGTCTGATTAAAATGACATTGTGTCATTATGTTGCATTTTTATCTGGAGTTTCATGGTCAAAAAGTTTCAAGCATGTGTGATTTGATCTCTGACTTACCTGTCATATAGTCATGCCATTATTATGAATTTCTGATCTGTGTGACATACTTTTGTAAATGTTTACATTCAGTATGATCCAGATTTTAATTTCAAAATCATCCAGATTTTTTAAAGTAATACTGTAGAGACATTTGTATTCATTGCAATAAATCATTGTAAGCATGCTTGTGATTTTCACATAGAGTATATACAAGACAATGTTTTATTCTGTGTATTGTTTTTTACTATTATTAGTCATGATATTTATGCATATGTGTTCTAATCCCATTTAGAGAATTACCGGTGGATGAATGTATTTTGATTTTTTGCTTTTTATGTTCCTAACATTCTTAGATTACAATATATGTTATGCTTCATCAAGTCAGTCAATACACATTGCTACTCTTTTAGGACTCATAGGCACAGATTTCATACCATCGCAAACTTTTATGATAGTAGTACTTAACTACATTATGTGTTACATTTTGTTTAGTTTGTTCTGCTGTATATTTTCCGGTGATCCCATGGATTATTCTGATTGTAATTTTTGTTAATCCCGTTATTTTTTATGTCAGGGTTATACAAATTTCATGTGCAGTGGTATACAGACCAAAGCTTCATGCTTCAGTATCTGTCTGCCAGGTAAAATTGTATTTTAATTTCTGCATGCTTCATTGTAGTCGGCTTTGGTAAAATCAATACTGACTGAGCAGCTCAAAATAACATGATCATTTCATTATGACATCATCAATATGACATCACTTTGTACTGTGAATTCTGGGAGGGATTGGATGTAAAATGATGTAGTTGCAACTTCATTCACTTATTAAATAATGAAAAAGAAAAATTCTTATACAATTTTAATAATCAAAATAACAGTCCAATGATAGAAAATGATAAAGTCAATGAAAAGTATTCAAGACCTTTTGAAATATTTAGCAATTTACAACCTGCCCTAAATCGACCATGCAAGCTTTTTGTTGCAGAAAATTGATGTGATCTCAATAATTGTGTTGTTCAAAATTAACTATCCAACATACCCTTTTCTTTGAGTATTTGACAAGAGAAGTCTTTGATCCTCACACAGTGGAAATTTGATGAATATTTAAATATTCATTCACCTATTATTTTATGGGCAATTATTGACAGGATACTTTTTGCCATACTTTTCTATGTAGTGACATTTAATTGGGGATAGATTTTTAGCTAAGAGTAGTGCAAGAAAATGCACACCAATCTATAAGTATTGAAGCAATTTTGAATTGTTTGGATCCTTACCTATGTAATATAAAATGTTTTTGAAAAGTTAAATATTCCAACATTTTGCAAGTGATTAAGACTCAAGCTGTTGAGTTCCAAACACAAATTGTAAATATTCCAACATTTTACAAGTGATGAAGACTTGAGTTAAGTTCCACACACAAATTGTAAATATTCCAAGATTTTGCAAGTAATTAAGACTGGAGTTCAGTTCCACACGCAAATTGTAAATGTTCCAACATTTTGCAAGTGATTAAGGCTCGAGTTGTTGAGTTCCAAACTTAAATTGAAAATATTCCAACATTTTGCAAGTGATTAAGACTTGAGTTAAGTTCCACACACAAATTGTATAATGTTCCAAAGAATTCAAGAAAAATGTGAATTAAGAATCAGTTTGTTAGAGATTTTTATTTATTTTTTGGACAAGGTTTACTTATTCACATGAATGCATAAATGAAAATTCAAGGTGAAGGCCTAATTAGTTGTCCAATTATGTCTATTGAGTACTTCCTAATATGCATAAAGAAAGAAGAGATGGCAGTTGCCAAAACTATTTATAATTAATGCTTTTTTTAAGACAGTAAATATGCTACAAAATGGGTTGAATATTAAATTTGTAATATGTGTTAGTAAACCATTCCAGCTTTATATGATGCCTCATGTCAAAATAAACTATGCTTTCTACAAAATTGAAGCTTTTTCCAGGTTGTGTGCATGCTGAATGCTCTTAAATCTATGCACAACTCGGATTTTTGTAAAATGAATACAGTCTTGATATGTGAGAGAGGGCCAACTCGTAGCATCATATATAACTGATATATAGGGGAGAAGATGGGATATGTAAATTGTTAATTTAAGGTTAAACATTTTAGTACATATAAATATTAATTGTATTGTTTTCCAATTAAATTTAGTTTGGTCTAAATTTGATCAGAGACATTATGTAAAAAAAAAATTATTTTCCCTTTCCCCTAAAAACAGGACAGGGGTATAGAAGGAGGATTTACTCCTCTGTATCATTTTCTCACTGTGGATATGAACAAACCTTAGAATAGGCACCTGGTTGGTCAATTATGTGCATGATTGTTTGGATAGCCAGGCCTGACCTCTTTCATGTACATGTGCAACTAACTGTTTTCAAAATCATAAATTTAAGTAATTTGGAAGGCACGAAAAAGCATAAAGCAAGTCAACTTGTGTGTCCACTTAGTGAGGTAAGAATAAATTGTCAAACTACTCCTGCTGTCACTAATAGCCATAACTTTGTTCAGCTGTATGACTTTTACCTGAATAGCTTGGAGATTAAATTTGTTATCATCAATCCCTAATCCCTTTCGCTGTTCTCAGTGTAAAAACATTCCATGGCATATTTTCTTAACATCAATACAAAGTTTGAGGAGGAGAGAGCTTTATAGTTGTAGTCTTACACTGCATCAATTGTATCCCTCCCAGTTGGTATGTCTGTCTGTCCACTCTTTCATGAACAGTTCCATTTCCAGATTGTAACTCTGGAACCATAGGTATCTCAACTAAACTTCAATGGTATGTCTGTAAACCAAGTGACAGAGGGTGCCATCTGTCCTCCCCATCCCCTCCCTGCCTAGGGCATAGAAATGGTCTCCATTTGTCTGCCCATCCATCCATCTGCCTTGTGAATGCTGTAGTATCCACATATATTATTAGATTTGAACAGAATATGCTGTGAAGCTTTATCTCAACAATGAGCACTAATGAGCACATATTTCTTAAGAGTTATGGCCCCTTGACAATCTCAGCATGGGGATTGCTGATGCTTAACTCTGTAAACTCTTTAGTTTCAACATTGATTATTAATTTTAACCAAATATGACGTGAAGCTTCAACTTAAACAAGAAGCCAAGATGGGTTCAATAATAAGCATGTTCTATGCATATTTCTTAAGAGTTATGGCTCCTTAATTATCTTAGCATATGCATTGTTTATACACAAGCTTGTAAACACTCTAGCTTCAATATTTATTATAAGATTTTAACCAAATCTGTTTTGAAGCTTCATTTCAACAAGAGCTCAGATGCATTTGATGAGCATATTTCGGAGAATTTTGTTGACACTTGATCATGTTAGTATAGGCATTGCTGATGAACAATCTTGTGAACACTTCAGCTTCACTAGAATTGCTGAGCCAATTTAGATCATATTTGATAGGAATGTTTCTTAGGATATGCTTTATCTAAATTGTGTCTTGGGTGACTCCCCTAACAATGGTGTGGCTTTCTTAGCAACCAGGTGGAAAACCCATTTTCAACTAATTCTCTAGAACAACTGAGTGTATGTCATTTGAGCAATATCATACCCACATGGGTCACTTGGTTTTATTTTCAGTCACCTTAGCTTTGGAACTTCATATTTATGAAGATCTTAGATGATATCAATATCAAGAAAGATTCTGACCATATTTTACAAAGTTTTTGCATGTAATTGACCAAGTTCTACACCTAGTTCCTGTCCTTCAGCATTTAGTGTCAGATGGACGGGATGGAGGACAGTGGCCATGCAGAGGCAACTTCTTGTGAAAATTATAATTGTCCATATATTTTCATCTTGCTATGGAACAGTGTGAAAAATGTGTGATTTTGTAATTTCCATCTTGTTATTGGAGTGAACCTCTCAAACTAATTGAGATATTTCTACCAAACTTTATGTCAGTACACTAGTGGAGGTCAAACTTTATGTCAGTACACTAGTGGAGGTCAAACTTTATGTTAGTACACTAGTGGAGGTCAGGGGAATATCAAATGTACTTGCCTATAAGTCAAGTCCAACTATAAACAACATAGACCCTGATCTGCCATAAAATATTGTGCAGACAGATCAGGATATGTGTTGTTTGTTCTACTACTTACTTATAACAAAATGCATAGACCCAGATCTGCCAGCACATTATACAATGGCAGATCTGGATCTCTGCGGTTGGATTCAACATATAAGCAAGTAAAGACGGTATGTGATCTGTTTAACCCGGAAGATCTGGCTCTTAATGTAGTTGGATTTAGGAATAAGTTCTATTTTGTTAAAACCTTTGCGATTTAACTGAGAAGTATTTAAATCAAAGTTTTAGGCAGTTTTCATAGAAACTTGCATTTTGTGTAGGAGACATTCTCAACTTTTCTTCTCTTCATCATCATATTTTTAAAAATGAGATGCACAAAGTACTTTCATCACAGAGTAGAAAAAAATGAAATAGTATTGCCCACATGATGTTACCAGTGTTGCTAGTTTTTTTTCACTGCTGAGTAGATTAGAATTTAACTATAGCACTTACTCCAATTGTCCCCACTATGATTTAACTGTAGTCAAGTGGTCTAAGGTGCTGTCTTTACAGATCACTCGCACGTCTTACCTTTGTGTGAGTTTCAGTCTTGGCTTGATCAGCATGGGTCGTTGGTTCTTCCTCTACCAAATATACTGGCCGCCATGTATAGCCAATAATGTGCTGAAAAATGGTGTTAAACCCCACAAAATGAAACCATTGCCCCCACTGATTTTAACTGTACCTACTCCATTGTCCCCACTTTGATTTTAAATGTAGCACCTACTCCATTGTCTCCACTTTGATTTTAACTGTAGCACCTACTTCATTGTCCCCACTTTGATTTTAAATGTAGCACCTACTCCATTGTCCCCACTTTTATTTTAACTGTAGCACCTACTCCATTGTCCACACTATTTTAAATGTAGCACCTACTCCATTGTCCCCACTTTTATTTTAACTGTAGCACCTACTCCATTGTCCACACTATTTTAAATGTAGCACCTACTCAATTGTCCACACTATGATTTTAGAATATGGCTTAGCATTAAGCTTACAATTTTTTTAATTAGGTGCCCCTGTACAAGCCAGCGTATGTATGTACCGTATATACTCTCCTATAGCCCAGATTCAACTGCAAGCAACATAGACCCTGATCTACCATCACATAATGCACCAGAAGATCAGGGTCTGTGTTGTTTGTTCTACTGATTACTCCTAACAAACTGCATAGATCCAGATCTGCCAGTGCATTATGAAATGGCAGATCTGGGTATGTACAGTTGGACTCAACTTATAAGATAGTATATACATTATGTATGTATAGGGTTTAACTACACATCAACACAATCCTGGTTATATAGTGCCAAGTGAGAAAAGGAAGAAGAAACAAAGAGAAAGGAAACTTAAATGATACTTTAAGCATAGGCTAGGAGAGGTTTTGATGCATTTTTACTGCTGATAATAATGAATGTACCAAAGATTTGATATTCACATATTCATTGTAACTATTGTAATATATTACATTTTACAATTTTATAACAGAGCATCATAGTTATTTCCAGCTTTTATTCTGGGTTGGTGATCTGATATTTTATCTTTTAATCTTTCTTCAAATTACATATATTTACAGGGACTGCAAAGCTGGCATACATGTTGTAGTTGCATATAAATTATATCGAGATGTATTTAACATTTATTCAGTTGCATATGGCATAACCTATAATCAACAGTCTTGATGCACATGTTCAGTGTTCTCCATTTTGTACTTGTACTTTAATCATGATTACCATATATACTCGCATATAAGCCAATAACAACTGCAAACTCCATAGACCCAGATCTGGGTCTATGCAGTTTGTAAGGACTAATCAGTAGAACAAACAACATAGACCCTGATCTGCCGGCACATTATGTGACGGTAGATCAGGGTCTATGTTGTTTGCATTTGGACCCGGATTATACGCAAGTATAGACGGTAGTTTTTCATGTAAAGGTGTTAATAGCATAAGAATTTGCTACTTGGCTGGGAATTTTTGAAGAGAGAAAAAAACCATTTGCTCACTCTATAAATTATTAGTTATGCTAAGTCAAAAATAAGGCTATGGATTAATATAGGTTAGATTTGTGTGGCTATTGCTCTCTTATTGGCTGAGAATCTTTATTTTCAAATTTCTCTGTTCCTGTATGAAGTTGACATGTAATATTGTATATTGTTATGGTAGTCTTGAAGAGGAGAATGCATCACAATTGAGCTATAGAATAATAACCAATTTTAAGTGACTATGTCGATTCAAATTTAAATTTCTTGAAAACATAGATAAAAACTGAACATTCATATCTGTCATACTATTCAATATATCTTCAAAATTTTTGATAATATAGACCTCAGAAGGAATTAGTGAACTCTTTCAGGTAGTTTTTCAATATGGCTTAGATTTAAAAGTACAAGGAATTGAAATTTAATGTCTAGTGCTCTTAACAAATAAAATTTGTCTATATGATCAAATAGCTATAACAGAAAAACAAAATGTTTTATCAAAGTCCTTGACAGGGTTCACTAGAATAATACCTAGCTAATCGCATAATTTAGTGTGAATATGTTTTTTTATGATAGATGAATCTTTCTTCAATTTGTACTTGTATCTACTTATCACATGAAAGAGAAAAGTTGTAAAGCTCCAAAGAGAAATAACATACATTCAGTCAGCCACCCTTCTTACCTTAAGCCCCCTTTCTCTCTCTCTCCCCCCCCCCAAGTTTTTTTCAAAATTAGACTGCAAGCTTACTTTTTAGGCCTACCCAAAGTTACAGTTTGCTCCAATTGGGATTTGTCAGTGACTGCCATGTAAGAGAAATAAAATTATAAAAAATGAATCTGTGATGTTAGACAAGTGAGTTCAACCATTCTTATTTTGTGTAAATGTTATTAAAAAGAATAAAACTCAGGAACTCTACAAAATGGACGTTTCTTTCTTTGAGATTAAAGATGGCCTTTTCAGTTAAGTGACAAATGCCTGATCATTGTACATGTATTTTGTAATCAGAGACCGAGTGTAACTTTTGTAATTGGATCAAACAGTAATGTCAATGAATAGCCTCTGGTACAGCGTATGGATTTAAAGTGGTCCAAGTTAGATTTTCAGTTAGTTCTTTGATTACATAATACAGTGTACACTTTTCACAAATTCCCTCTCCTAAGCAAATTTATAACATGGCTTGCAAATTGATTATGATGTATTAAAGAGATTATTGATTTGTCATTTTTGTACCTAGCTTAACAGTTCTTAGTTTTGCTCCTTACTCAGGGTAGGAAATATACTGCTTGCAGCAACAACATTCCATTTTTCATTTTTAATGTACATTACGTTTCATTGTTTATGTACATTAATAAGGCTCAAACTTGTATGGAACTCAAAACTTTTTTTTACTGTGAACTGCCATGTTCAGAATAACAATATAATTACCAAGATTTAAGAATTAGCTCAGTGTTGGTTGATCTACATACCGTATATACTTGCTTAAGAGTACAACTGCAAACAACATAGACCCTAATCTGCCATCGCATAATGCACCTGCAGATCAGGGTCTGTGTTGTTTGTTCTACTGATTACTCCTAACAAACTGCATGGACCCAGATCTGCCAGTGTATTATGTGATGGCAGTTCTAGGTCTGTGCATTTTGGTGTTCGACTCAACTTATAAGCGAGCATATATGGTATTTTGTATAATTCCACTAATTTTAAGCACTTTAATGATAAATATGGGGTCTAATTTTGAAGTCTGATTTCATTTATATATGGACATTTTTTATTTCACAGAGCCAGTTGAATTATGTTTGATGATTAGTAAACTGTGTTATTCTGTGTATAATGCAACCCAACTGTGTATAATGCAACCCAACTGCAAACAGCATAGACTGAAGATATGTTGAGCATAATGTACTCTGTGTATAATGCAACCCAACTGCAAACAGCATAGACTGAAGATATGTTGAGCATAATGTACCAGAACATTTGAGTCTGTAATATAAATCACAGAAATTTTTGAACATAAGATATTAGCGAAAAACTAATCTTTGCTAAAATTTTATGCACATTACATTTGTGTGACAAGATCAAACTACTGATATGCGATGTAAACACTGATGACTAGTGACAGTTTTAAACTTGTAGAAATATTTTAACACCTGTTTAAGTAGTAGATTATTTTTAATGCAATTTTACTCTAAAATAACAAGAACTGTAAACCTCTTGATTAAACAATATATTTTTTCCAATCCAAAAAATGTATGTTGTTAATATGCCAGAAGTTCAAACTGACTAAAATTTAATGGTGCTAAAATATTGCAATTTACAGTAGTTTGTTCTGTTGAAGATTTTCAGCAAATGGCATACTGTTTAGATTCTGATATGGTATGCTAACACATGATGTACCAGTGTTTAGATCCTGATGTGCATACTCTTCACAGTGGTTTACCTCCGGAAGGATAACACCACTGCCACAAAGCTGTAAAATTTTGTGGTAAAATGCCACCTGGAGAAAACCGTACACTTTGATAACTGCATCTCAATTTATATTGCATTTTCTGTGATCTCTCTACAACGGTTTTAGTGCAGAATGTGAAGTTTTTACTTAATACATATGTGTGGCAGGAAAAAGTCAGAAATTCTTTACTTGCAGAGATGGGCACAGGTCTGACAACATTAGAAGGCAAACATCACAATATGCTGATAACATCAAAATGACATGCATCTGAGCTGCCATACATAGTCTTGTTTTTATCCGTTTTTGCTTGGATTTCAATATTAGAGAAGGAAGGTAGGATCCAATCAGTGTGCTCATGTACTTATCTGCAGAGAGGATGGATTAATATTTAGATAACCCAGGGGACAAAACAGCTTTATGCAAGTGATATAGTCTAAAGAGTATAAGCTGTGAGGAGCGTGCCTGATATGATATGATGCCACATGTTATACCACTGTTTAGGTCCTAATATATGTTGACACGTGATATTCCCCTTGTTTAGTTACTGATATAATATGCTGGCACATGAGGTACCACTGTTTAGTTACTGATATAATATGATGGCACATGAGGTACCACTGTTTAGTTACTGATATAATATGATGGCACATGAGGTACCACTGTTTAGTTACTGATATAATATGATGGCACATGAGGTACCACTGTTTAGTTACTGATATAATATGATGGCACATGAGGTACCACTGTTTAGTTACTGATATAATATGATGGCACATGAGGTACCACTGTTTAGTTACTGATATAATATGATGGCACATGAGGTACCACTGTTTAGTTACTGATATAATATGATGGCACATGAGGTACCACTGTTTAGTTACTGATATAATATGATGGCACATGAGGTACCACTGTTTAGTTACTGATATAATATGATGGCACATGAGGTACCACTGTTTAGTTACTGATATAATATGATGGCACATGAGGTACCACTGTTTAGTTACTGATATAATATGATGGCACATGAGGTACCACTGTTTAGTTACTGATATAATATGCTATCACATAAGGTACCTCTGATATTATATGCTAACCATGATGTATCACTTTATTATTATGGTTGCATTATATATGGAAAAATACACAAGTTTCATTTGAAAAGTAATATTTCACTTTTGAAAAAATCGAAACATATCAGTTACAGCGATCTAGCTTTTTATGTATAAAATGTGTATTCATTTTATGTATAAAATGTGTATTCAGTCATCCCTCACTATAACGCTATTCAGGGGAGCCATACAAGTTTACAGTGTTATAGGCGAGGCTGTCTTGTATTGGGGCATATATCACATGGAAAATATAAGTTAACCAGTCTCATGGGATCCATGCCCATGTTATATCAAAGACAGTGTTATACTGAGGTGCTTTATAGTGATATCCATGATCATGCCTGTGTTATATCAAAGACTGTTATACTAAGGTGCTTTATAGTGATATCCATGATCATGCCTGTGTTATATCAAAGACTGTGTTATACTGAGGTGCCTTATATTGATATCCATGATCATGTGTGTTATATCAAAGATTGTGTTATACTGAGGTGCTTTATAGTGATATCCATGACCATGCCTATGTTACATCAAAGAATGTGTTATACTGAGGTGCTTTATAGTGATATCCATGACCATGCCTATGTTACATCAAAGACAGTGTTATACTGAGGTGCTTTATAGTGATATCCATTACCATGCCTGTGTTATATCAAAGTCTGTTATACTGAGGTGCTTTATAGTGATATCCATGACCATGCCTATGTTACATCAAAGACTGTGTTATACTGAGGTGCTTTATAGTGATATCCATTACCATGCCTGTGTTATATCAAAGTCTGTTATACTGAGGTGCTTTATAGTGAGGGATCACTGTACTTGCAATAATTTGGATTGTTCAACCTGTTGCCTGGTATTGGTGCTTTTCACTCTACTTTTCGTTACACATATGTATTTTAATAAAGTTGTTACACAAAATTAGTGTGATTAGTTTAATTTCATCTCTTTGTTAATAGTATGCCCATTAACAATTTATTCTTCATAATTTCTGTGTGTTGAGAAGACCATTATAAATACAATTTTCCACATAATTACGATAAAAACTTAATTGGTATAACTTCATTTTTACAGAGAAGAGGCTTTAACATTAATATCTCTATGCCAAACTTTACCCTCTTAATAAGTTCCTAGGAAGTTTCTATCGGGTTTATTAACTTGTATAGGAAAGAAAAAAGTATCACAACACATGCAACAATGGCAGCTCTCTTTTTTGCACCTCACTACCTACATACCGTCTATACTTGCATATAAGCCGGGTCCAAATGCATAAACAGTTTTTACAGAATCATAAACCACCTATGACTTCAAAACATCGGAATACTAATTGTGGCACAAGCATTACAGGAGCTTGTCTGTGTTAAATATCTTGCAGAATTTTGTAATTTTCGAATATTTAGTCTACCTATAAATATTTAAATTACTCGCAAGATGATGTGTAGAAAAACTGCAGTATTATGCAGGGATATATCTTGCAGTCTCCAAACATAAGGATCCTGCTATTAATTTATTACTGGATATAAAAGGCCCACTGACTTTGGAACCTAAAAATACACAACACAGATAAAAAAAACAGCATTAGCATACAAACAAGGGTTTCACAGAACAAGCCATCTCTTTTTATTCAGTCGCAACCTTAACAAACATTAACTTTGGCGTGATTTGATTAAATAATGAGCTGCTGGCGGAATGCATCGTGCTTGCCATGTCTAGCATTTTTTTCTAAAAAATATCAGACAAAAAATGCCTTATTATGATAAAAATGTACAGAGCCCAAGTAATTACAGAGTAGAAAATTATTAATAATTACATATCTAGAAATTTTTTAGAAGGTAGCACAGTATTTGATTTTATGTATACAAATGCCCTAGCAATGTTTCCCTACATCAAGGAATGATGGATTTAAGGGTCAATTTGGTTAGGAGCATTTCAGTTTCTAAAACTCTTAGCTCACAAACTAAACCACAAGTTCAACACAAGACAAATCATGACTTTGTAAGTAGAGTAAAACCTGTCTTGAAAGACCACTGCTATGAGATCACCTGTGTTAAGAGACCCGATTTTTAATGCACAGATTTGTTGTATTGTGTTATGACCTGTCATGAGACATTATTTTTTGGCAGAAGGGGTGGTCTTTCAAGACAGGTTCGACTGCACTACAGTCTTTAAGTGTGAATTCTCACAGGACATCACATTTTTGACTATGTGGCCATGATGAATTCTTTACAATTACAGACTTTGTCCTCATTATTTTTTTCACAACCCTGCTCCACCCATACATGGTGGTGATTTTCCAATATTGTTTCCAGATTCATCCCACTGTTGGGGGGTCTTGACCTAAAAGAAAAAAAAAGAATCATGTCTAATTTGGTAATTAAAACATTTTATAACCTGGCAACTTCATCTAGATCTTAAAAAATAACTTTCAACCTATGATCAAAATATATTTCAGCAGGTTAAGAGAATACATAAAAACCTACAGGTAAACAAATCTGATGACACAAAATTAATGTAAATATTTCTGTACGGTACACAAAAAATGACTGGCCTAGAAATGGATAGTCAGCTCGACATACATATGCTAACCCTTCACTATACTGCAATTTAAAGGTGCATGTACATGTACGTACACTACTCAGATCATCAGTATGGCAAGCCATCCATTTCAGTATCTGGGATTATGTACTGCGGTATGTATTAATTCATACAGCAGGATTAATACATACCATGGTATATAATAATATATACCACAGTATCAAATCATTGATACTGATATGAAATTATACTGTGGTACTAACAATATATACCATGGTATTAATAATAAATACCATAGTTTTAATAATACATACCATGGTATTAAGTGATAAGGCTAAATATGTCAATATTTTAGGTATGTATGCCTCAATTATTGATATATACCATGGTATGAAATAATTTATACCATACCTGGTAATAATTAGGGGGTACTGCAACAATGAATCTGGCAAGAATTTCAACCATTAAGAAAAAATTTAATATGTATAGGTTATTAACTGTCAGTATTTAAAAATATTTGACCTGAGGTCATGTGGTGCAAGATGCCGAAGCTTGTGAGGGCATTCTACACCACATGAACGAGGGTCCAATATTTTTTAATACTCGGTCAATAACCGTTTATTATATACCTAAAAACAAGCATAATAATCATTCTGTTATAGGAATTGCACAATTGAAATAACAAAAAATATTTCAATGTTTTATTGAACATTTTACATGTCGTTCAATTAATGAATGAAACCTGAACACTGCGCAGTAATATACACTACTGCTATGAAGGCACACGCATACATGGGGTGATTCTCATTCAACACTGTATGAAAGTAAGTTTGTTGAAGAGGATGGAATGTCTTGTAGCCAAAGAAATGCAATAAAATAATATTAGGAAAAAATTATGCAATACATCACTGAAAATTGAAGATAACATTACAAAAAGTTGAGCCAGAAAAATTCAGTCTGATGTTACAGTATCGTTGGGATTGTCTCAGTGCTGCTTTCATGGTGGCAGGTAAATCTGAAAGTGCAGTGTGCGTCATGATTGTTGCCAGGGTATTGTGGTCCATCAGTCTTGGATAATACCTCAAAAAAGGGATATAGATTCATTTTGAATTTGCTTGTGTTTCATTAAATTCTTAGTGACGGATAAAACAATGCCATTCAGACTAGATAAAAGTGCACTGTTTGCGTGAAAGGGAAGCTGTTGACTGGTACATTGTAACATTGTATCAAAGGTCAGTCTGACACTCACTCTGTCTCTCTCTCTCTCATACTAACAGCAGCAACTAGTGATCACTAGCTGTCCGTTTTCAATATTTGTATAAATCATATATTTTCTATTTTTTTCCTTGCAATTTAAATCTTTCGATGTATTCAAATTTTCTTTATTTAATTAGTATGATAGTTTTATTTGGATGAGAGCTAGATCTACTGATTTTCCAGCATCTGGTGGCCATCAGATTTACGATGAGCTCTGTGTTCCACGTTTCTGTTGCCGTCTTTATTTAGCTATAGCAAGAAGTAGTTCATCAAATGCAGGAACGTGTTTACCATATAAGGAAATGGTGAATATTTCTACTTAACTATGGTCAATACCGCTGGAGATCGACAGGTAGCAACAATGTTAAACTAATGGGACTATTTATGAAGTATATAATAAAGTGGTATATATTATTTCATACCAAGGTATTCATTAATTAATACTGATGAATATTTTATCTAATAGCACACAATACATTTTTTTAATAACGAGGTATAAATTGATTAATACCCTGGTATATATAATTAAATACAATGATATATATTATTTAATACCATGGTATATAATATTTAATAGAATGATATATACCAATTAATACTGCAATATTAATAAATGACACAGACACAGATACATGACCAGATATCCTTAAAATATCATGATACAAATATACCATGGTACAAATAATTGAATACTGTGGTATCAAATATTATATATCATCATATATAACCCTCCATACTGACATGGATGGCTTGCCATAGATCAAACTTTTACAGAGTACATGAACAACTCATAACGCAACTGTGTTGTTCATGACTGAGTAAAATTTGTTTCTGTTTACACTTTGTTTTCAACCCAAGTTCCCCAATGATAAATACTCTCACTCACCCATGCTATTAAACAGTATACCATCTGTGTAGAACTGTATAGTCATTAAGATTTGAGTAGCCATTTAAAATATTGGCCTCACCATGTTGATAGGGATTGACGAAAACACAAGGCTCTTTTGTGGCCCTGAAACTAAGCCATAATTTGATTGTCATTACAAACTCATATTCTTGGGATATTAATAGATAGTCCCTTCAAGCCACGTAGAATCTCTTAAGAATTTCTCTCTGTACATTACAGCAACTGGAGTGTTTCATATAAGAAAAACACATTGTGACAAAATATAAACAGGCTACAAACCAAGCAAAAAAAACAACTTTTAATGATATATTCATGACTTATAGAGGAGTAGCCATTTAAAATATTGGCCTCACCAATTACAGCAACTGGAGGGCTTCATACAAGAAAAACACATTGTGACAAAATATAAACAGGCTTCAAACCAAGCAGAAAAAAAAACTTTTAATGATATATTCATGACTTATAGAGGTGTTACATCTATAACAATATCAGTAACCGTTGTAATTTGCAAACTTATGATATATATATATATATATATATATATATATATATATATATATATATATATATATATATATATATATATATATATATATATATATATATATTAGAAATAACACATGGAAAACAATAGCCACTGAAATGCACTAGGTCTATGAAGTTGCATGCTAGTATTGTTATGTATGATGTTTATGTAATATTATAAATATTTTAGGAAATTATAAATGTTTCTTGACTTTAATATTTGCTTAAACTTTTATGCTAAGTATAATGTTGACATGTTCAGCTATTGTCCTAGAATTAGGTTGTTTACTTAGTATTTGAGTTCAAGGACGGTTTTGGTAAACAAGTTGTTGGTTCAATTTGAGGTCAGGGTTGATTTTGTTTACAGATAAAACCGGAATTTCCTTTAGAGTTATGTGTCAAAAATCACATGCACCATTTAATATTCTAGAACATTGTCATGTGACTTGTCTTACATTTATGCAGCATTTGGTAAACAAGATTCCATTCCAATTTTATCATGTGTTACAAACATCTGTTTTTATAATCAGCCGTTGGAATCATCAGATTGTTTGGAATAATAGTTGTGCTGTAAAGTTGTAGTACTGTAATGCCGTAATGCTGTACTGCTGTATACATAATTCAAAAGGAATTATTGATTGGAATATTCATTGGTGTTACCTAAAGTGCTTACCTTTGGATTTAAATATATGACTTTTGGATACCTGTGGACATTCTCAAAGATGATCTGGATTACATTATTGGGGTACATCAGTACACTCCAGACTAGCCATTCATTCAGAAATTCATTCACTCGGAAGATTCATTCATTCACTTGGAACATTCATTCATTCAGAACATTCTGTATTTAGGACTTGTGATTAGAACACTTAGAATTGTCAGATTATTTCGATTTTAATTCACATTACTGTAAGTGTCTTTTGAATTTTCACTTTAATTATATAGAAATAAATTGTTTGTTGATTTCACAAACAATGTTGGTTTCACTTTCTTTCTGTTACATTTTTCTTAGACCATAGAGTCATAACAGTATGAAGGCAGTTTTACAAATAATATGGTAAATAAAAGCAATGGTGCAAAATTTAAGATTGCTCAAGACTCAGCTTGATTGAATCTATAACAATTTGTGTGAGTGGGTGTGGTAAGTGAGCAAAGATGCAGTGTTGATCTATTCAAGAAGAGATTTCAAAATGTCAGTGAGACACAAATTCACTCTCCTGCACATGTGATCATCAAAGTCAGTGCCATCTATATCTAACATACTACATGTCAATGCATGTCTTTTCGTCCTGGAAAAAAATACTTAAATTTTGTGTCCATAAAAGTAATTGAAAAGACAGTGCTGATATATTTTGTTCAATATCTGAGTTTGTACCTCTGTCACGGAATTGTATCGTTTATATCAATATGTATATGTGATCAAAAATGTATTCGGGTTTCGTTTCCGACTAGAGCGTTACTCGGGGGTTGTTTATTTTTTCGGCTCTAGTTATTTTGAAATACTGAGCGCGATTCACCCCATGCTGCACATGCAAATTGCCTGCAGTGAAAACTCACGTACCTAGCTGCTGCACATATCTGTCACAGCTAGAGTACATATAGAGCGAATTCTCTATAAACAAATTACACTACGACGAGTCTTGTCAGAAAGCTTACCTCTTTACGGGAGCAAAACTTCAGCTGTAGAGGTATGTGAAATTTAAGATTGTATTCTTTATCACTATTAGTTTTATATGACATAATTGTTTCATATATTAGATGTTTTAGAATTTATTTTGAATTCTACAGAGAGTCAATACCTAGGTCATACAACGCCATGATATTAGAAATACTATAGGCTGGTTCAAGTTAGCTATTTGTTGTAACTGAACAGACGGATTTTATTTAATTATACGCAGCATGCATTGAATGATTAATGTAATGTGTAACGAGATGTAATTCATGTGCGCGCATGCGCAACATCTATCAATACAAAAGTACTAACCGTGTCATATGTACTACACGGTTTAGTTGTTATACTTTTAGCTGTTCCTTATGTATGGTTTGGTGATGAGAAGTCACAGAACTCTGTGTGGTTTCGTGTGACGTGTACGCTGTGTCTGGTGACGTTGTTTCGGAAGAGTGTACTGGTTTTCTCGATGCGAGGGACCAAGGCTTCTCGACCAACGGGTCTGTGTTAATGTGAAGGCTCTCGAGGGATCCTTCAACAGGCCGGGAGGGTTGACCATGCGTGGTGGCTCCTCGACCATGGATTAGAGCGGGTGGAGCCGTAGATACATCTTGGTCGTCAAACGGGCGCCACGATAGTTATATTTATTGCGTGTTCCATTTGATTGTTATCTCAATATTGCTATCTGTGCAAAATTACATTCATTCCCATTTCAATATTGCTATATGTGTGATAGATTCATAATTTCATGCATTCCCATTTCATTTTCGTTATATGAACGATATATTCATAAATTCATACATATTCCAATATCGCTTGATGAATTGATAAATTGATGAGTATCATATTGATAAGTACATAAATCACATGCTTTGGTCACCCTTGGTACTTAATAAGACCTTGTTTATATTGGGGTGTAGATCATATACTCTTATTTGTTGATTGGTGATAGGATGCTATTCACATTTGTTTAAAATTCCATTCGTTAAATTCATCTTTGATTTTTCTCGTTGAGTTACTTGTTGTTGATAGTTCCATGTTAGGAACTTTATAATTTTCCTTATCTTTTGGTTATAATGGTGTCAGATTTGTTCATCTTTAAATTGCGTTTATAAATAAACATCTTATTAACGCAGTTGCTTTCGGTGTCTTCACTAATCCAGTCCCCACCCGGCTTCATCCTTGTGACAACCTCATAGACATATTTTGTTCAATGTCTGAGTGTATACCTCATAGACTTCTTCTACTGAATAATGAAAGTTTGAATATTCTCAAACAAGAAGCCCAACCTGGCCTGATATCACTAATGTGGCTTACATACCGTTAGGATTCAGGGCATCGTTTAATAGTCAGAAACTTACAATCATTTACTTCATATAAGCTTATGGTAGCCTTGCAAACAGCTATACAATTTGATGTACCCACACATACAAGCTGCAGATGAATGATGATAAAACTGAAGTATTCTGATCACCACACAAAGACTTTCTCATTCCCATCCTCTACATCAAACAATAAATATCAGCAACACCAACATTAAATTTACACAATCAGTACAAAACCTAGGTTTCACTCTAGACAGTATTTTCTCATTACACCAACATGTCATGAACATATGCAAAGCTGCACATCTGAAACTGAGACGTATAAGCTCCATTGCAATTTTCTTTTAGTTGATGCCACTAAAACACTTGTGTGTTCCTTAGTACTCTCTAGACTGGACTATTGTAATTCTCTGGTTCATCTCAGATCTTCTACAGAAACTTCAAGAAGTTCAAAACACAGCTGCTTAGATCATCCTTAGTGTACCAAGAACCGAGCACTCCTCCCCCCTGCTACGTACATCCACTGGTTACATGTTCACTCCAGAATCAAACAGAAAATCTGTTCTCTATGCTACATTTCGTTGACTGCTTCCAGTCCAAAATACCTACTGTACCTCGCCCACATGTACACCCCTTCTAGATACTTAAGTTCCTCTTTTGACACTCATATTCTCATTATTCCCACTATCAAAATGAAGTCCTACAGACAACGTTCTTTTGCATACCAGGGCCCAGCTACCTGGAATGAATTGCCTGTTGAACTTAGACACAATGACACTGACTGACACTTTAAGGAATTAGCACCTTGTAAAAGTAGCAGACCTGGTGTAATCATAATCAGTAATTATAATCATCCATAACTGATTACTGATTTTCTAAGTAATCACAAGTAATTGTACTTATACATTTTTTAATAACATGTAATTGTAATTTAATCAATTAGTCACTTGCTTAATAAATACACCTAGCAAAATAAATGCTTAAAATGAAGTACTGCAAATGGCACATTATTCACCCACCTGCCTCAATAAATGCCTCAAACAGGAGTACTGAAAATGGTACATTATATTCCCACCTCTCTCAATAAATGCTTAAAAAACAAGTACTGCAAATGTCACATGATATGCCCACCTGCCTCAATAAATATTTAAACAACAATACTGCAAATGGTACGTAACATGTACATAACATTATATGCCCACCTGCCTCAGTAAATGCTTAAACAACAATACTGCAAATGGTACGTAACATGTACATAACATTATATGCCCACCTGCCTCAGTAAATGCTTAAACAACAATACTGCAAATGGCATATGATACACCCATCTGCCTCAATATATGCTTAAACAACAATACTGCAAATGGTACATAACATTATATGCCCACCTGTTCAATAAATTCTTAAACAACAATATCGCACATGGCACATGATATGCCCACCTGCCTCAATAAATGCTTAAACAACAATACTGCAAATGGTACATAACATTATATGCCCACCTGCCTCAATAAATGCTTAAACAACAATACTGCAAATGGTACATAACATGATATGCCCACCTGCCTCAGTAAATGCTTAAACAACAATACTGCAAATGGTACATAACATTATATGCCCACCTGCCTCAATAAATGCTTAAACAACAATACTGCAAATGGTACATAACATTATATGCCCACCTGCCTCAGTAAATGCTTAAACAACAATACTGCAAATGGTACATAACATTATATGCCCACCTGCCTCAATAATGCTTAAACAACAATACTGCAAATGGCACATGATATGCCCACCTGCCTCAATAATGCTTAAACAACAATACTGCAAATGGCACATGATATGCCCACCTGCCTCAATAAATGCTTAAACAACAATACTGCAAATGGCACATGATATGCCCACCTGCCTCAATAATGCTTAAACCACAATACTGCAAATGGCACATGATATGCCCACCTGCCTCAATAAATGCTTAAACAACAATACTGCAAATGGCACATGATATGCCCACCTGCCTCAATAAATGCTTAAACCACAATACTGCAAATAGCACACGATATGCCCACCTGCCTCAATAATGCTTAAACCACAATACTGCAAATGGCACATGATATGCCCACCTGCCTCAATAATGCTTAAACAACAATACTGCAAATGGCACATGATATGCCCACCTGCCTCAATAAATGGTTAAACAACAATACTGCAAATGGCACATGATATGCCCACCTGCCTCAATAAATGCTTAAACCGCAATACTGCAAATGGCACATGATATGCCCACCTGCCTCAATAAATGCTTAAACCACAATACTGCAAATAGCACATGATATGCCCACCTGCCTCAATAATGCTTAAACCACAATACTGCAAATGGCACATGATATGCACACCTGCCTCAATAAATGCTTAAACAACAATACTGCAAATGGCACATGATATGCCCACCTGCCTCAATAAATGCCTAAACAACAATACTGCAAATGGCACATGATATGCCCACCTGCCTCAATAATGCTTAAACCACAATACTGCAAATGGCACATGATATGCCCACCTGCCTCAATAAATGCTTAAACAACAATACTGCAAATGGCACATGATATGCCCACCTGCCTCAATAAATGCTTAAACCACAATACTGCAAATAGCACATGATATGCCCACCTGCCTCAATAAATGCTTAAACAACAATACTGCAAATGGCACATGATATGCCCACCTGCCTCAATAATGCTTAAACCACAATACTGCAAATGGCACATGATATGCCCACCTGCCTCAATAAATGCTTAAACAACAATACTGCAAATGGCACATGATATGCCCACCTGCCTCAATAAATGCTTAAACCACAATACTGCAAGTAGCACACGATATGCCAACCTGCCTCAATAATGCTTAAACCACAATACTGCAAATGGCACATGATATGCCCACCTGCCTCAATAATGCTTAAACAACAATACTGCAAATGGCACATGATATGCCCACCTGCCTCAATAAATGGTTAAACAACAATACTGCAAATGGCACATGATATGCCCACCTGCCTCAATAAATGCTTAAACCGCAATACTGCAAATGGCACATGATATGCCCACCTGCCTCAATAAATGCTTAAACCACAATACTGCAAATAGCACATGATATGCCCACCTGCCTCAATAATGCTTAAACAACAATACTGCAAATGGCACATGATATGCCCACCTGCCTCAATAAATGCCTAAACAACAATACTGCAAATGGCACATGATATGCCCACCTGCCTCAATAATGCTTAAACCACAATACTGCAAATGGCACATGATATGCACACCTGCCTCAATAAATGCTTAAACAACAATACTGCAAATGGCACATGATATGCCCACATGCCTCAATAAATGCTTAAACCACAATACTGCAAATAGCACATGATATGCCCACCTGCCTCAATAAATGCTTAAACAACAATACTGCAAATAGCACATGATATGCCCACCTGCCTCAATAAATGCTTAAACCACAATACTGCAAATGGCACATGATATTCCTGCCTCGCAAACCTTTTTTCCTTCTAATAACCTTGACCTTTGAGCTACAGACTTGACTACTGTATGATAATGTGTGGATTTCTGTAAAGTGTCATCAATGTTTTGAGCTGAACAAGCAAATTTTAACTGACAGATGGACAGATAATGCCATAACATAATATAGTTGACTTAAAGATGGAGTGTATGGTTCAACATGCATATTTCCACAAAATGATTTGAATTTTGTATTCTTACAAATATTTTGCTGAAATATATGAAGGTATCTGTGAGTTTAAGAAGAAATATATCCATCTGGTATACTTCAATTATAATCATTATACAACTGCAGACCAGCTTCCAGTAATCTCAATAGATGGGGGAAGGCCTGGCTAAAACCATTACAACAGAAATTGGTGCGGACAGAAAACACATGCCAAGGATTGCCGCTGTATGATGCTGTAATTGTCAAACTGTAATGTTATTAAATTAATATTTTTAAAACATTAGCACCATTAAAATAATTTAAATATTGCTAATATTAGTATAAAATGACCAATTATTAGTTACCTTCTTTTACTGTATAGTTAAAGAAACATTTTTGTTATCTTGAGATCAATAATGGTGAGGGTGAAATTTTATGTCAATTTTGGAAAGTATGGATTCTGCTTGATATAAGACAGAAATATTATAATATTCTCTTTGGTAGAAATCAATTTAATCTTTTCAGTTCTCTCGCAATGAGTCAGATTTTCAATTTTCAGCTCTTTTTTTTTTTTCCTTATTTAGTATATTACCAGCTTGACTATCTCAAAAACAAACATGGAGATGAGTGTGTCTTTTATGCATTATTCAAATGTGAGATCTCTCTTGATTGCATAACTAAGATATTTAAGCTTTCTCTTTAGAAACAGTTATATCTTTTTCCAACAATGGGCCAGAAATTATACTTTCAACAATTACAGTAAGACACCAATTATCCTGGTTATTCACTTGCACAGGCTACAACTCTGCCCCCCCCCCCCATTTAAAAAAAATTATTACAATGTACATGCATCTATAAATCAAACTAAGTTGTCAATCATGACTCCAACATTGAACAGAGTAACTGAAAACATAAACAAACAATCAAATATATTATCACACAATTATAATTATAACAGTATTATGAATAACAATAATATCTTTTTAAAGTAAAATACTGTAAATGTAATTAGGAGAGAGGGAGGAAGAGAGTGAGATACAAAGAGAGAAAGTTTATTCTTACACCCAATTGTCACTGAGTGCCACTATGACAATATGTAATTTGTCATTCAGAAATCCTAAGCTAATAAAGTATAATTAAAGATTAATAATGGTTCGATCAATGGCATTCTGTAGTCCAAGCCTACGTAATTAACTTTCGATCAATGATTAATGTTGACTTAATGTCTGCCTAGTTTACCTTATCAAAGCTCTTTGACACCTGTGTTCACAAGATCATACATAAAATGACCATCCATCTCACCTATGTTATCATTCTGTCATTCACAGTTCTACTTTTTGACCAAAATTTGATCATGAATACAACCAATTATCTGGACAAAATCTGTATCTCCTGATGGGTCTGGATAATCAATATTTTGCTGTTACATTTTAGGGCATCATATTTTTTTAAGTTTCCCTGAAGAAAGTTATCTTGGTGACACCCACTTTTTGTTTATTATTTCATCCACACACAAGCTTCTCATGGAAAAACTTTTAAACAAATCTCTTTGGTAGATCCAACAGAAAGCATCCTTAAGATGGGTGTATCAAAATCTAGAAATGTAAGTTATCTTAAATAAGTGACCTCAGGGTTAGTCAATTTGTAGCTCTCCTTTGGGTGCTATTCTACTGAACCTTGTTCTATCAATTTACATCCACCATGGAACAATCCTTCAAAGTAAATTCCATATTGATTGGACAGTCATAATTAGAGATGAGTTTACAGTCAAAGACAGTTGTACATGATCGCTGTCATGAATGGAATGAGACGGTTCAGTGGATTTTAATGTCTGAAGGCACTGAAAGGAGATTTGCAACGAGGTTACACTTGAGACTGGCATCATTTTAGTTTAGGACCAACAAGACATCATAAGATGTCTTTCAGTGAAAATCCCATATCAATATGACCATCCATTCATCAGGAGTAGTGATACAAAGATTTTCAAGATGGCCACCATGGTGGCCATATTGCATGTCTGATGTGTACCATTTTCATTTAAAGCCAACTAGATATCATAAAAAATCTTTTAGGAAAACTCCATGTTGATACAACCATCTGTTTAGAAGGCATAGACATAAGATTTTAAAAATGGCCACCATGGCAGCCATATTGGATGTCACATATACACCATTTTCATCCTGACATCATAAGAAGTCTTTCAGTGAAACACCATGTTGATATAACCATTTATTTTGGAGTAGTAGCAATAACAAGATTTTCAAAATGACTGCACTGACAGCCATATTAGAGGTCCAAGGGGCACCATTTTCATTTTTTTATTCAACTAAACTCTGCGATGAATGTGTCTGTAAAGTTTGGTGGCAATCCTTCCATTAGTTTAGGAGCAGTAGTGATAGCAAACTTGTGCTAACGGATGATCGATGAAAGGCCATCGCATAAGCTCTTCTGTTTTTTGGACCAGTACAACTAAATATTACTTCCACTTCTGGATTCTTAAATTGTTTTGAGTGAACAAGGCTAGTATTTTCTCTAGTCTAATTACTGGTTTCATTCTGTTCATGTCACAGTGTCAGACTACTCAAAAAAGGACTGATTTACAAAGTATTGGGACTCTATGGACCAAAACGAGAGTTGATAAATAAAACAGGCACCAATGGAAAGCTTATTTAGTCCACTTTCACATGAGCTAACCACTTAAAGTGACAATCATTGTTTCAGTTGTTAAAATGATTTAAAGGCAATGGGTGGGTAGTTTAACAACATTGTCTTTTATTTAGAATGTATGAGTACATCAAGATGTGTGGCTGTTTTGCAGGTTTGCACAAACTTATATGAAGTAAAATTGTATGTTTCTGACCAACAATGCGTTGAATCCCTGTAACTAACAGTTGCCCACTTCCCTAACCAGCTTTTGCACTATTGTGAGAACACAGTCTATGTAAACTATGCCTCACTTTTATATCATGTTGATTTTATCTATTTTACTAAAGTCTCAAAAATTCTTTTCTAAGATAAAGACAAAATAAATATACACAGATCTCACTCATAATCAAACTCATTCATGAGCTTAATGATAAAAACATATTTACCAAGTTTTATTGAAACCAGATAAGAATTAGTCTCTAGTGAGGTAACAAGCTCAGCCAATCAAATGCAAGATCACCTTATTAATATGTGTGGATCTAGCTTATTATTATATGCCCCTTTAATCTTACATGCTTGACCTGGCATTCAATACATCTGTTCAATCTTCATTTCTGTATCACAAACTCAGATTGTAATTACTTAGATGCCTTCTTTGATGTCCAAATATCAATATTTTTAGATGCTATGAATTGAACTTTTATAACTCCCAATTCATTTTTTAGTTTCATTCATACAGGAAAACTTAAAAAAATTTCAGCATAAGAGAGAAGGTATGTATTAAATACAAAACTGCATTCATGTTTAGTTCCAAGTCAGGAGAAAAGAACTTGTTTGATATGGCTCATGGTGGCCTCGATGTATCCCTACTCCAAATCAAACTCATTCTTTCCGGCAACTCAGAACAAGACACATATGTAGTTTTGTTCATTTATCAAACCTGTCTGAGATAATGTAAGCTTATAGTCCAAGTTTGATCAAAACTGGATCAAAAAGATGGCCTCCAGAGTGGTATCAAGCTCAGTCAATCAGATGAAAGATCACCTCATGATTATGTGTGGATATAGCTCATTATATAATCCATGTTTTAATAAAAATCAGATCAGAAATATGGCCTCCAGAGCAGTAACAAGCTTAGCCAATCAGATACAAAATTACCTCATGAATATGCTTAGATCTTGCTTATGTAAGTGGGTTACAAATCATGTCTTCTAGATGCATGACATATAATTGAGAGTATTACAGAATGGGTTTACTATCCATCCATCTCTCAAAATATCTGACTGTCTTTCTATATGTCCATTAAATATTTTCTTTATAAAACCTTGACAGTCATTTGAACAAAAACTCATGTCTTTTTGAACAATCAATTAACATGTGGTCACTTCAGGCTGTCACCAAACATTAAGGCTCCTTGCCTTTGGGACAAAGAAGAAACCTACTGATGTGGGGTTCAAATAGCCAATATCAGTGTAACAGGAACCACAAGCAAATTCATTTCCAATCAGCTGCTGAAATCAGGCACTACATAAATTTACATTTGACTGAACTGTATGCTACACTGGACCTTGGGTCATTAAGTAACAAACTAAGGTCAAATGGTCTGAGGTAAATGAGAAGAAAGCTTTGCAGAAAGTAACAAATTATCTTTAACAACTCTATGTTTTGATAACATTTTTTACCTTCAATATACTTCACATCTGGTTTGCCTTCAGGGAGGGGAGAAAACAAAATTGTCTAAGGTCTCAAGCTGTCAAAACTCAAAAGGCAAATAAATATTTCAACCCAAGACCCCTTCATATTGTGAAACCCAATCTACAAACCATATTATTTTTCATGGTAGCCCTATTACAATGATAAAGAGAAAAGACTACACACCATAATAGAGAGAGCATGGACACCGGAACTAAGTTCCTCCTTCAAAACTTCATTCACCACCTGATGTCTCTAGAACAGAAGATGAAATAGCATTCCATTAGATATAAAGTGTATTAAATCAAATCATGCAATTTATTTGTGTATATCTATAACAAACAAGCTGTTTTACTAAAGAGGAAATGTAATTACCATTTAAAAACATGCAATATAATATTCACAAATGTATATTTCACAGAACTATATATATATATATATATATACATATATATATATATATATATATATATATATATATATATATATATATATATATATATATGTATATGTACGAGACCAAATTGTTCAAAAGTTTGATGACAGAAGTTAGCTACACTGCACTATCAATCAGAAGTTAGGATGTTCACAAATATGCCTACACTTTTCCTTCACGAATGTGCATGCATCCACATCTATGTTGGTGCAAGCAATGGTCAAAGTTGCTAAAAGTGATAAAATCTGTTAAATGGCAATGAATATCCATTTCAAAACAATGAATCTGGCAATGAAAACATTCAAGGTTTGTGGTAGTCGGCCGAGTTGCTCAAGTCTTTGACCGTCACTTTTGTAACGTATTTTCGAGGTTCAAGTCATACCTACAGCAGTGAAAATTTATTTTATTCTCAAGCTGAATTAATGAAAAAGGTACTAATTTAAGGAAATACACAATTTGTCTTTTGATTAAAGATTTAATGCTTTTAAATTATTAAAATTCCATGGAGCAGTTCATTTCAGGTTAACCAGATATTCAAATATGTTAATGCTTTCATGAGTTACTTGATCACATGATAAAATGTTTATTGCAATCATGTAAATGTCCAAGGAAAATATGAGAAAGTTAAGGTGGCAAAACTGTTGAAGCAAACAAGATTCTCTCATTTCTTTTTTGCTGTTGTTCAACCTACCGAAATAATCATGTTTTGAATTTTATATATGGAGTAAAAATCCGACTTCAAAGAAACGTTGCCGCTGATCACAAACTTGAATAAAGATTGCTTCAACATTCTCATTCAATGCAGTCAGTGATGTGTAATAACATTTGTATTTCAACACTCATCTCTTTGATGTACTTAACTTCAGACAAATTGGGTTGTTTCACTTAGTGTACTTCACCTATGCAAATTAGCCTAATGGGCTCTTCCTCAACAGTGCTCAAAGGATTTGACATGACACATCACCCTAGCTATTGTGAGCCAATTCAGTAAATATCTGTAAATTGTCTGTTTATATCTGACCACGTTACCTTTTAATTGTCTTTAAAACAGCTGTGTAAACTGCCCTGAGGATAGTTTTACCTGAGCTCTGAGCAAGACTGTTTACTGTTTATAGATAACACAGATTACAGGTATATATCACTGTGATCAAGAAATGTACATTTTGTTTATTTATTTATTATTTTTTTTGTGGGAAATTTTTTAGTTTCGCTAAGATTGCTGAAAATTGTGTTTTTCAAAACAATACAGTGTTGGGGGGTTTGGGAGTCCAAAATTGTGTTTTTCGTGTGACATGTCGTGTTATGGCATGTATGGTATTCTTCTTCTTCTTATTATTATTATTGCTATTATTATCATCATTTTTATTATTATTATTATTATTATTATTATTATTTGAACTCTTGTCCATTATCCCCCAATACCATGCTCTTGACATAGTTCCTAAGTACCTCCATGCATAATTTTACTAAGATAACATTTCCTTTGCACATTTTGATGATGATGTTGATTTATCGCTGCGCATGGTGCGAGTCCTTTGTTCTAAGCCTGGAATTAGGTCAAAACACTTTGGTTCTCTGCATGATATGCACGATAAACACCTCTTTGAATTTTTTCACACAGCTTTGTTGGGCTGATGGCAGCATGACACAGATATGTAGTTTACCCGTTTTAGACCGTTTTTTTAATTTTGTCTTCTTTTTTTCTTCTATTGTTTATCCATTGTGTGTTTATTTCCCCCATCATTTAAACATGTAGGATTCAAGAATTCTTCTTGACTTTTGTGTTTAGTGTTTGTTTTGTAGATGTAAATTGTTTCTTCCCCTGACGAAGAGTTTGTTTAGCTCGAAACATTGGGAAACTCTTTTGTATTTGCGCCATTATCAATTTTTGTGTCATTATATATATATATATATATATATATATATATATATATATATATATATATATATATATATATATATATATATATATATATATATACACACACACATTTTAAGTAATTCAATCAAAAAGAAGCATCATATTCCAATTTCACACAAATTGGGAAATTAGTCTTGACTTTATGTATACTGACACATGTAAAGTTTACAGAATCGATTTTATAGGTACACAATTTACAGTATAATTTACATAATATTCTTAAACAAGCGGCCCAAGTGGGCCTGATATCACTGACCTGGCTTACTTAACTTAACAGTTGACCATTTCACTAAGCAGGCTTATTTCATAGTGTAAGAACACATCATATGTAAACTATTTCCCAAACTTTATATCATGTTGATGTTACCCATTTTAAAAATGAAGACATAATTAATATGCATAGCCTCTTGCTCATAATTGAATTATCCAAGATCCTGATGATAAAAAACCCAACAGATCAAAAATATGGCTGCAAGAGTGGTAACAAGCTCAGTCAATCAGATGAAAGACCATCTCATTAATATGCACTGATCCCTCTTATTTTCAAAACTTCCCAAGATCTGGATGATATAAGCCTAAATTCCAATTCTGATCAAAATCAGATCGGAATTATGGCTTCCAAAGTGGTAATATGTTCAGCCAATCACATGCAAAAATCACACAATAAATATGCATGGTTTTTGCCCATTATAAGCATCTATTCCAAGTTAAATCAGATCACAAATATGGCTTCCAGAGTGGTAACAATCAGATGCAAGATCAACTCATTAGTATGTGTGCATCTTACTCATTATCAAACATGTACAAGATCTTGATGATATAAGCATATATTCTATTATGTATGATGTTTGTATACTTGACTTTTGTTTCTTATTGTAAGTTGTATGGTTATTTGAAAATACATACTTAACTTTTGTCCATGCTTGTAAGTTGTGACATGTGTCAGGTAAGCCAGTATTTTCATAGGCATTTTGCAATTAGACTTTTGTGACACATGTCAGGTAAGCCAGTATTTTTCCATTAGAATTACTTATATTCTGATGTGACATAGGTCATATAGGCATGTGTATTTATATACAGATTTTGATAAACAAATTCATTCTTGTTCTAAAATTCTTGTTCTAGAGATCGGTCTGAATTTACAGTTGTGTTGTTGAAATCAGATATTTGAGAAGATATTTGTTTACAATATTCATTGGAAATACTAAAGTGCACACTGACTTTTGGATTAATACATGATTTTGGGATTTATGTGAACTCATTCAAATACTTCCTGGATTACATCTTTGTGCTGCATCAGGACATTCAAGACTATTGGAATTCATTTGGAACATTCTATTATTTTGGACTTGTGATTAGGACATTTAGGATTATTTGGAATTTAACTCACAAATTGTAAGTGTCCTTTGAATATTCACTTTAATTATCTGGAAATAAATTGCTTGTTGATTTTACTTGATTTTATTGGTTTCACTTTCTTTCTGTTACATATTTTAAGACCTAGAGTCGTCACATATTCCAAGTTTGATCAAAATCAGATCAGAAATATGGCCTACAGAGTGGTAACAAGCTCAGCCAATCAGATACAAGATCACCTCATTAATCTTGCTCATTATTGAACCCATCCATGACACTGATGACATAAGCATATATTCCAAGTTTGATGAAAATTGGATCCGAAATCTGGCCTCCAGAGTAGTAACAAGATTAGCCATTAAGATGCAAGATTATCTCATTAATATGCATGGATCTTGCTCATTATTGAACCCCTCCAAAATCTTGATGATATAAGCCTATATTTCAAGTTTGATCAAAATAGGATTAGAAATATGGCTTCCAGAGGGTTGACAAGCTCAGCCAATCAGATGCAAGATCACCTCATTAGTATGCATAAATCTTGTACATTACTGAACTTGTCCGAGATCTTAATGATATAAGGATATATCCAAGTATTTGAACAAAATCATACAGGAAACATGGTCTCCAGACCAGTAACAAGTTCTGCCAATCAGAAGCAAGAAGTCATTAATATGTATGGATCTCGCTCATTATCAAACCCATCCAAGATCTTGATGATATAAACCCATATTCCAAATTTGATCAAAATCAGATCAGAAATATGATTTCCAGAGGGGTAACAAGGTTAGTCAATCAGGTGCAAGATCACCTCATTAATATGTATGGATGTCACTCATTTCAAACTTGTCCTAGATTTTGATGATATAAACCCATATTCCAAGTCTGATTGAAATTGGATCAGAAATATGGACTCCAGGGTGGTAACAAGCAACTGTTGACAGATGGATGCATGACAGAAGCAGGACCATACCATAAGCTCACTTGGCCTTATGGTCAGGTGATCTAAACATTCAACGTTAGTTGAAAATATCATTTATATATTAATATGTTTATTATATGTACATGTTTTTGCATTTGTAAAACTTTACCTTGATCAGTGGCTGGCTATCAAACTTCTCAGATACAACAACAACCTTAAAATGTGTTTCAGAACCTGTAAACACAAATAATAGAAACAATTACATTTCTTAAAGTTTTACAGAAATTTCTTCCAAGTATTGTCCTGGGTTTACACTATTAACGTCCCTGGAGATGACAGACAAAATAGATTTATTACAGAAATTAAGACAAAAGGTATCCTAGAATCAGTGTCACTTATTTATGAGAAATCGAAGAATATAGAAATAATAGAGATACATCTGTGGTAACCTTTTACAATTCCCATGCTCTACACAAAAAGCATTTAACATTGCAGGGTTATCAATTTTCTTTTTGTAACAGAGATTCAATACTGTGTTATAACACAAGTGGATTTTTGTAACAGTGATTCAATACTGTGTTAAGATTACTGCTTTTAATGCAGGATTAAAAAACTCACATATTTTACATATCTTTTCTCCATTCTTGAAAACATAAATTTCAACTGAATATATTTTTGACAATGTCTCTGTTAATGAATAAGTAATTTTAACTTTGTGTCTCCTCCCTGATACCTCTGATGTCAAGATCTCTAGCTGCCAAACCCCTCAACCTGAACATATACTCAAACTCAATATTTCAATGTTGACAATAATAAAATTGATTCACTTGCTAAAGAAAGATTTCTTAGAAAAAAAGTAAAAGATTGAACATTCAGAATCACATTAAATGTAGGAAATTTGTTAGAAGAAAATGTTATAAACTGAATGTGAGCATGCACTTAAGCTCAGGAGCTTCATAACTACAGGCCTAGAACTGTGAAGTTCAGGATACCATACTGTTAAGTTATTTATTTGTGTGGGTATCATTTTTTGTGGATGTGCAAAAAATAACATTTTCTTTGGATTGTACATTCATTGATTGGAGAAGGAGTCCTATTGTTTTCACAGAAGGGTCATTATTAATTGGGTCTTTAAAATCTATGAAAATTTGTATGCCATAAAAATAGTGAATACACAGAATATTATGCTTAATGTACTCCATAACTATGTGGGAAAGTATACATAAAAAGTTTGGTAAAATCCATACAATGATGTGAAGAAAAAAAAAAGATGGATTGATTGGATGGATGGATGGAAAATGAACTGAAGGAAGATTCACAACATCCATGTTGCTTAAGAAAAAAGGTATGGACAATTATTGTAAAGTTATAGAAAAGGAAATTTACAAACAAATGTGAAGTCTTACCTTTTGGTACATTATGCATGTAACTTTCATTTATCACTTCCAGAAATTTTGGCTGGAAAAAAGATAGTTTTGCATGCAAAAAACTGAAATACATGTATCATGCTTTCTTCTTTTTCCTCTTTCAGCACTGAAAACCACATTTCCATCATTATTTATCAACAGATAAAGTCTGTTAAATTGTCAAAAGTTCTGTAATTTTCATCTGACCATAGATGGTAAAAATAAATATTTGTTACTTTGAGTGAATGATTCAACTATATAAGAAGAAGACTGATAGAAAAGTCTTGCAATTTTATTTAGTACCCAGAGAATCATGGGTGACAGGATTTCATAACAGTAAGCTTTTATTTCAGTGTTATCATCTTGTTATGCTACCCTAAGGCATAACATCGTGTTATACTACCATATGGCATTACATCTTGTTATGCTACCCTATGGCATAACATCTTGTTATGCTACCCTATGGCATAACATCTTGTTATGCTACCCTATGGCATAACATCCTTTGAAATGAATGATTATTGAGAATAAATAATTAGACTGTAGTATCTCCATCTTGTCTTTACAAAATAGTATAACATGATTCATGCATCTTTAAACATTACCTGAAATGTCTCTTGCAGTTTCTGTCTGATTTTCTGCTCAACTGGCGCCTGCAAAAAAAGTCATATGAAAAAAAAAATATTAAGATGACTACAGATGAGCTGTTAATGCCTTTTAGTGCAGTTAAATAAATTACAATTGGAGTACACTGTATATTATTCTATACAGTTCATCTAATTCAAGAATAATATTCTTTGGAAAAAAAGAATTATTATTTCCGTTGACCTTACATTTGAAAATAAACAATAACATGTATTGTGACATTCATTTTTCCCCAACAATTCTAGAAAAATCCAGGAACACACTACCAAACAACCTGCGACCTTGACCTCTGATCTTTTAACATCCCATTGACAGAGATGTTTCATCTTAGTTAAACCTATGCACAAAACCCGATAATAATCCATAGACAGAAAATTATTTATCCCATTCATAAAGATCACAAATCTACTACAAAAAGTTAAACAATAATTCATGCTGTGACCTTGACCTTGGACTCATGAATTTGTTTTCCCCAGTGATGCTCTATGTACACTGGTAAATCTGGTTCTGAGTCTAATGCCTATCCATGGACTGTTAAAAGTGTGTTCTTTTATTTTTTTCAAACACTTTATCCAACTGACTGTTATGACCTTGACTGCTGACCTTTTGATCTCTGCAACATTAGCCATATTTTATATCTCATGGTAATCTTCTTTACTATGTCTGATGACAATTCATCCTTGGCAGTAGAAGATAATACTACCAGATCCAAAATCTGTAACCACTGCCCACCCAACTAAAATTTAAACAATTGCTATGTAAACTTGACCTCTGACCTCCTTGAATAAAAATCTCTTTGGATGTTCCTTCTCTCCTAATGCATTTGTGGGCAAAATCTGATATTGATCCATTGATGTAAACTGGAGACATTGCCCTTTTAAAGAAACAATAGGCCCAAGTTGGACTTGAGATCGCTCACCTGGTTGACATCTGCCTAATAACCAAATGCAAGCGCAGTTGGTAAAGAAATCTTGGTCAAAAGGATGCATTTATTTAGAAAAGTCTTTCAGTGCTGTTGATTGCATATTAAAGGTTTCTTTCTTGTGTGTCTTTATCTATATTTGATGGCACCTCAGCAAATTTTGTCCAATATTGAAAGAGCTTTATGTCAGGATGCTTTCTGTCAAAGTTCTCAACATTCTTTTGAGCATTTTTTTTAATATATAAAAAGTTGTTTAAATGTTTTTCTGTTTTAAGTATCATGGCAATATCTGATGTCAGACCAGCATCATTTGTATAAATTTGAAGTGATTACTGTCAAATCTGGTAAAATTATGTTGAGTAGCTTTTTAGAAGAAATTTAAAAAAAATTCTCTATATCAATACCAGTGGCTACATTTGATGGTGGACAGACATAACTTTCAAATCTGATCAAATTCTGTTCTGCCATTCTTGAAAAGAACTTACATCAAGGTTTTTCTACTTTTACAAATAGCTGCCATATTTGATGGCAGACCAGTATCATTTTGTATAAATCTGAAAACCCTTTATGCCTGAGTGGTTTTTGTCAAATAGGGTTCAGTGCTTTTCAAGAAGACATGATTTAAAACTTCATCTATTTTTAATAATGGTGGCCATATTTGATGGGATCAGCATAATTTTTACAAATCTGAATGCCATTTATGCTAGGATGCTTTCTGTCAAATTCTGTTGAAATGGTTTTTGAGAAGTTGTTTGAAGGGTTTTCATTTTTAGTAATGGCAGCCATATCTGATGGCTGGTCAGCATCATTTGTACAAGCTTTAAAGCCCTTCAAAGCCAGGATGCTTTCTGTCCAATTTGGTAAAATTCTGTTCAGTGATTTTTGAGAAGTCATTCAAAAGTTTTCTATTTTTAGTAATGGCAGTCATATTTGATAGTGATCAGCATCCTTTGCTCCAAACTGAAAGCTCTTTATGCTAGAATGTCTTCTGTCAAATTTGGTCAAATTATATTATGTTGAGCATTTTGTTAACAAGAAGTCATTTAAATATTATTCTGCATTTAGTAATGGTCATATCTGAAGGTAGACAAACATCATTTGTAAGAACTTGAAGGCCTTAATGCCAGGATGCTTTATGTGAAATTTGGTTAAATTCTGTTGAATAGTTTTTGAGAAGTCATTTAAACATGCATCTGTGTTAGTAATGGTGGCCATATTTGATGATGGTTTGGCATCATCTGTAAAAACAATGAAACCTGTTGTGCTAGGATGTCCTCTGACAAATTTGTTTGAAATTGGTCCAGTGGTGTTTTAGTTTAAAATAGCAAATGTTTACAAATAATGCATGACAAGGACGATACACAATGCACACCAGGCACAGTCATACCATAAACTTACTTGGCCTTAAGGTCAGGTGAACTAAAAAAAAAACAACAAACAACCCAACATTAACTACACAGTTGATGCTGGACTGTGGACAGATGGAAGAACAGCTGATGGATGGACATTACAACCACTGTCTCACAGCTGATGGATGGACATTACAACCACTGTCTCACAGCTGATGGATGGACATTACAACCACTGTCTCACAGCTGATGGATGGACATTACAACATTTTGTGTAGATGAATAAAAAGTCTGCTATAAGGCTCCATGAGAAATTATCTAAAATCAGTTATAAAACTCCAAAAACATGAAGCACTGCAGACCATACTTTGAATTCAAATTTTGGTGTTGATTTTTCTGGGATCAGCAAGAACGTCCTTCAAGTAATGTTTGAGCTGACAAAGTTTAACTCTCTGTGTGTGTATATATGCAAATACACACATATACCGTATTTACGAACCTAACTACAGTACCAAGTCATTGACTTGACTCAAACTGTTCCCCTGTAAAAGTCACGGGCAAAATAAGTCAGTTTAGCAGACTGTATTGAAGTTGATTTTACACATATTAAAACTGCTCCCTTCTCTTGAGTTACATTCAAAATTTAAAGTACATCTTCACTGACCAGAGGTCAGATTCATGAAAAATATGTATAGGCATTTTTTTAAAAGTTATCTAAGTAGAATGAAGTTAATGGCACATTACTGCATATCCCCATGATTCCAAGCTATGTTACTAGCAGCATGATCTGACCCAGGGGTCAGTGTTGCAGCATTGTAAATGTGTATTTGTCTCTTTATGTCCAGTTAGTGTATATATGGTGATAAGGTGGTGATATTGATAGTTTCTAAGTTATGAGCCAAGAGCAAAGTCCCCTACTCCAGGGGCATGACCTGCCTAAGGCTTGTATTAGATGTACAAGTGCATTTATCTCCTCATGCCAATTAAATGAGGACCTTAACAGTTTCCAAGTTATGACCCAGGGGCAAATCCCCTACCCTAGAGGCACAACCCAGGATCTATACTTAATACATGTCTGACTTTGCCTCCTCATGTCCTTCAAATGACTATAAGGTTATAAGGTGGGGATATCAAAAGTTGTCAAGTTATGACCATGGGGCAGCATCCTCGGGTCATGTGCTAAGGGAGAGGATTTCCCTTGGCACATGACCCAAGGGTGTAATCCTAAAATTTGTTATATATGTTATAGCACAGGCTTTGATGATGACACATGTCAACTTTCAGATCTTCACCTACAATAGTTAAAACATTTCGATTTAAAAAAACAACAACAATCCCTACCCTACCTTGGCCCCACCCACAAGGGTCATATCAAAATTTTAAAACCATTGTATACATCTACAGACCACCACAAATCATATCCCAAAATTTTAAGTCTGTATCTTCAACAGTATAGGGGGAGATGCCCTACATCACTAATGGATAGATGGGCAGGTCAACATAATCCAACCTTTTATCCAAAAAGTGCAGGGGTAATTAGAGTTTCTTTTGGGCTTATATTTCTGACAAATATTTCTTAAAGGCTGTTCAAAAATAAAGTTCTAGCCATGAAAGACTGACATGATGTTATGTACTTTTGTTCAGAAAAAAAGTTACCCTAAAGAAAGATGCAAATATATTTGTTTAACTTTATAAAATATACCATAGAAGTGTAAGCTTATTCATAGTATGATCAATTGTAATAGCAGTTAAAAAAAAGCTAAAACTTACACTTATTTGAGTTGCCATAAGCCTATTAAATCCAGCAAGAATTCTTGGAAGATGTGTGAAAACTGAAATATATCAATAAGATCTCTTTAACTGATATTATTACAGGCAAAGTTAATGGAGTGAACATTTTTTTTAGTGACATAAGGCGCAGTATTTTTTTCCAACTATGGTAGTTTGATGTTTAAAAAAACAAGGTGCAAAAAATATAATGACAAGAATATTTACATATATTATTTTGTTATAAAGCTGTGACAAATTCTTTAACTATATGTGGCAATATTTACCATCTATACTTGCTTATAAGTGCAACTGCAAACTGCATAGACCCACATCTGCCATCACATAATGTACCAGCAGATCTGGGTCTAGGAGAAATCAGTAGAATAAACAATATAAAACCTGATCTGCTGGTACATTATGTGATGGCATATTGGGGTCTATGTTGTTTGCAGTTGGGCTTGGCCTATAAGTGAGTACATATAATAAAACTTCTGTAAGTATACGTGCTCATATTTAGTCATTTTGGACAATGAAGTCTGCAATAAAAGACAACATTAAAGACTCCACAAGTACTTATGTTTTCTTGTGTGATACCTCATTAGCAAACACACTTGAATACAATTTGTTGTAAGGCAATTTTTGTCAATAGGTAATATGGATAATAGACTTTCACCTTGTTTCGTGCCTGATGTATCAATGGTCACAATCATATTGCAAGCAGTTTCTGGAGTTTAGTATGACAGTGTGTAATGAAGTTATTATGAATTAACAAGAAGCCATCACAGCTTTTCATTGTAATGTCAAATATTAAAATGGGAACTATTAAGTTCCATTGACAAGGCCAAGAACCATTCACTTTTATTAAATCAGTGCTGAGCAAATCCTATAGCCTGATGTCCTGGACAATTCATTTTTGAAGTCGGGCAAGTAACATTTTCCAAGTCACTAGTCCGGGACAAGTGCTTTTTAAAAAAGTCGGGCAAGTCCTTATTTTCATGCTTTAATCACTATACATGTATCTACCTTTATTTGGCCAATCATGCCCTCTGGGCGTACTGAATACTTGATTCTACCACTCTTCATGTATACATTTACATTCTGTATAACACATAAATGTGGTCAGTGATAATTTTCGAATATGCGCACATTCTGTTACCACTTGACTGCATATTGAGCTAAGCGACCAAATTATTGGCAAATCAAAACACGTCAAACAAAAGAAAGCTGGTATGATCAATTAGCAGTGTTTTAGGAGACTTTGTTGCATTGATTTTACTCAAGCCAGATCCTCACGAGCGGCTCACTATGATTTTAATCCAGCGAGTCAGTGTAATTAAATTAATGAAAGGCACTTTACCGACATCAGTGTTGGTTTCCTTTATGAACTGATTTAGACAGTAATGATTCTTTAATTTTTAATTGATTATACAGATGATTAACTTCCACGTGCAATATTGCGTTTGAAGCGAAACAATTACGCTAATTAATGAGCTGTCTCTGTTCATATTTAAAAGAGAAAATTTATGTTATGATCACTTTAGAAGTAGTTGTCAAGCAAGCTGATAGTTACTCTGTGAATAAAATGAGTTTGCAAAATTATTTTCGCAAGGAAGGTAATAAGGGCGATTCGGAGAAGGAAAATTTGTGTGAAAGTGGAGGGATAAAACGTAAGACAGCTACATGTACTGAATGTGCAGTAGCTATTTCTCCAAAGAGACATAAGCAGAACCTTTGAGATGTTTTAGAGCATTTGACTACAGGCACTTTCCTCATGAGAGGGCAGCTCTGTTGAAATATGGGAGGGAAGACTTGCAGGGTTCTTCTTAATCATCTTCAGGGCTGAGCAAATCCCATAACCCGACGTCCCGGACTATTCATTTTTGAAGTCGGGCAAGTAAAATTTTCCCAAGTCGCTAGTCTGGGACTAGTGGATGAAAAAAAAATGTGCTCAGCCCTGATTAAGTACTCTGTAATATGCAGTGATTGTTTTGATACAAAATTTGTGAAAGTGCAATGCACAACCAGCTATCTGAATACCAGTTCTTCATACTTCTCATTCAACCTTCCAAAATGGCTATGGCTGATAAACTGTTTTTCTCAAAGTTGTGGGAGACTGTATGAAGACCAGGCAAGAACAAATTTTTGTGTTTCAGTCATGATGGACCAATCACAGGCCTTCAACTGCCTTCCACATGACCTCCTTGTATCTAAACTCTTTGCCTATGGTTTCAGTACAACACTACTGCCTATATAAGTGGTTACCTCATTAATAAAAAACAACATAATAAAACACTGTAATGTCTTGGAATTTGATCAGTAAGTGTGTACCTCAAGGTTCAATTCCAAGGGACACTTCCTGTAAACATTTTCATCAAGGATTTTATATATTTGATCAAAGATTGCCAACTTTATAACAATGTAGACAACAACTCCCTATCTTACACTCAATTTGTCTTTAATACCCTGAAAGCTACTTCAAACAAGGAATCCAAATTTCTTTGCAACTGGTTGATCATTAACCTTTGGTAAGAAAACCTCTAAATCTAACCTTTTTCTGGATAATTGAGGAGCTTCAGTTGTCTGTGAAAATCATGCCAAACTACCTAGAGTCACTGTGGACTACCAACTCAAATTTGATAAACACATCAGGGATATATGTGGAAAGGTCTCTCAACCACTCAACTTTCTGAAACCATTTATAAAACTTTAAACAAGCATGATAAATTTATCATCTACCATTCCATAATACTCTCTTATTTCAATTACTGTCCCTTAACTTTGCATTTTTGTGGTGAAACAACAAAAAGTTGTGAAACTTTAAAAGCACTATACGATACATTAAATCTTATGAATACTTTGACTGATAATAGATATAATGTTCTTTGAAGTGGAGAAAACTGCAAAAAAATGGACAAAGGTCAATGTATTTAATTCACTTAAGAACTTTTTCTCGAATTGATACATTATCGAGCCAGAGTAGGCAAATGTATTTTAGGAATACTGGTATGTTATTACAGTGAAACCCCGCTATAACGCGATATTTGGGGTCCATAAAATTAGATCGCGGAAAAAGCGGGGTCGCGTTATTGAGGGGTTTTACTATATTTTACTTTATTCAGAGAACAACGTATACATGTCTAATGTATAGCATGAATAGGGTATCAACACCGTTTACTATCTGATATCGATCCGTCTTTGTTTTCCCACATGACAACCATTTGATTGAGCCACGAGTTTGATACTTGTTCAGTGCCAAGTAACAGAGAGTGGTTATTTGAACTCCCTGTGATCTTGCCACCCAAGCTCAGTCTCTACATAAGCACCCACATATGACAATCGTTGATCTTGCTGCCCAAGCTCAGTCTCTACATAAGCACCCACATATGACAATCTTTGATCAACCACCGCAGTGTCTGGTGCTTGGTTGTGTATGCAGTTAAAGAAGAAACATAAGTCGGCTATTGTTTGCGCAATGATTGTATACAGGATGAATTAAAGTCCAGCACACGTGTTGGCGGCTTACGTTTATTGATGTTTATTAAATCGTGATAATCTTTGATCAACCACCGCATTGTCTGGTGCTTGGTTGTGTATGCAGTTAAAGAAGAAAAACACGTCGGCTATTGTTTGAGCAATGATTGTATACAGAATGAATTGAAGACAAACACAAAGAAGACTTACTGGCTTTACTCATGGATCAGTAATAAGTAACATTTATGATAATGTTTATTTTGGCATAACACTTCAAGAAATTGGTGATAATTGTTAAATTTCAGAAGCCACGCCACGATCGAATTTAAACGTGATCTCTTCCCCAAAATGATAATAAACTTTTTATACACTATTTCTCGTACTTAAAAAAAAAAATGTTGTTCCCGTGTACGAGAAAAATACAGGTACATGTATATACAATTTCAGGAACCACACCACAAACGTATTATACTCGAATCCATACGCGATCTCTTCCCCAAAATGATACTGTAATATACACATTTTATACACTATTTCTCGTACTTTGAAAAAAAAAAAAAAATTTCATGTGCGAATGAATATATGAAATTTTGGGAGCCATGCCACGATCGCGTTATATCCGAATTCACGTTATAGTGGGGCGCGTTATAGCGGGGTTTCACTGTATTACTAATTTTTTTAAAAAAAGTATACATAAATGACCATGCACTTTGTACTCTTCATCCAGGCCTTGATGACTGCACAGTTTTCATGCAGGCCTAGAGGACTGCACAGTTTTCATGCAGGCCTAGATGACTGTGCAGTTTTCATGTAGGCCTAGATGACTGCACCATTTTCATGCAGGTCTAGATGACAGTGCAGTTTTCCTGTAGGCCAAGATGACTGCATAGTTTTCATGCAGGCCTAGATGACTGCAGTTCTCATGTAGGCCTAGATGACTGCAGTTTTCATGCAGGCCTAGATGACTGCACAGTTTTCATGCAGGCCTAGATGATTGTGTAGTTTTCAGAATAATTAGTTAAGCTTGTTTAGGTTATTTATAGTCACAAGGAAGGAATTGTGGTGTGATCAAAAAGAAATCAGATGCAAACAGTAGTATCTTAGAAGCAAAATAATAATTTCTTTGTGTTGCTTGATGTGATATCCCCATGCACTTAGGGAATATTTTAGCAATACCTCAATCCTAGAGTGGGGTATCACTCATGTATTCAGTGAACACTCTATTTTAGTCTACAGGTACTTGTATTCATGATTCTGATTCAAACCAATCAAACAGTGAGGTAACCAAATAGTGCGATGCAAATATAAAAATGGTGTGATGCCAACATCAAACTATTTTTATGTGCCTATTTAAATATCAATACTCTAAGATAAAAATTCAGCCTTATAAAAGCACTATTATTGAGGGGTATCATTGATTTATTGCTCCTAGCAGAGACTGAATTGGATGACACCTTCATAAATGCCCAATTCATTGTAAAGAACTCTGATCATTGCAGTAAGATCAGATATAACTGGTGACAATATCACAACATGAATTCAATGAAAGTGAATCAAATGGCGTTGAGATAGTCTTATAAGTTAAATAATCATTCATGATGAGCGGCTATAGAACACCATTAAGGAGAGATAAAACCTGTATGAAATCTGACTTTTGCTAAACAATGCGCAAAGTGACCATATACTATAACACCTTTTTTAGTAACTAGTGATTTGAATTAAAGCTGTTTGATAAAATGACATGCTCTACATTCAAAGACATTTGTGATATTTTTGATTTAATAAACTTGGTTAAATATATACATATTTTGCAAAAGGTGCTATACCAAGTCTCAATGGTGTTATTTTAACACATAAACCATTATCAAGCAACAAAATCTGCAACTTAGATTGAGAAATAAGTAACATACTTAGGCTCGTATCAATTCAATTGAAATAAAAGTAGAGTCCATCTGCAAACAACGGAGAGCCTGATCTGCTGTCACATAATGCGCCAGCAGATCTGGATCTATGTTGTTTAATCTACTGATTACATTTAACAAACTGCACAGACCCAGATCTGTCAATGCATTATGTGATGGCAGTTCTGGGTCTGTGCAGTTTGCAGTTGGACTCGACTTCAAGTATATACGATACTTAAGCTTGTATCAATCCAATTGAAATGTAAGATTCCACCTCAAAGAAGCATATATAATCAAACAAAAGTTTTAAATTTTGATACAAATATGTTTGTTGAGCAAATTTCATCAACTTCTTCAATAACAATGATGTAAATGATGCATATCAAGCCTTTAGTGATAAGTTGACAACAGTAATAGCCAAATATGCACCTTGCCAAAAATGAAAATTTGTCAAAAAACCTGATGCATTAATTAATAGCCCATTTAAGAAAAGCCATTTATAAAAAAGGTTGTATAACATACATAGGCGACAAAAAAAGTTCGCCTGGGATGTTTAGTGTAAGCAAAGAAATCTGATATTAAAAATTAAAAGGTAATGCATTAGATCTTATTTACTTGAAAGATGTGCAGGTGGTCCTAAAGCAATGGGAGCCCTATAAAACCCTATTACTGAAAGACACTGTGTGAAGACATTAAGTTAACAATAGTCCCTCGAAGGCACTGATGCTCTAGTGGCTGAAATTCTTGAGCAATAACAAGATTTTCAAAATGTCCTCTGTGGCAGCAATATTGGACATAAGATAAGTACCATTTTCATTTAGGACTAATTAGACATCATAAGAAGTCTTTTGGTGAAAATCCTATATCAATATGTTCATCCACTCAGGAGTAGTGATAAAATAAATGCTCAAGATTGCCTTCATAGTGGCCATATTGGATTAATATAGGCACCATTTTCATTTAGGACCAACTAGATATTATAGGAAGTCTTGTGGTGAAAACCTCTATGTCGATATGATTTTTCATTTAGGAGAAGAAGCAATAACAAGATTTTCCAGATGGCTGCCACGGTAACCATATTGGATGTCAGATCAGCACCATTTTCATTTTGAACCAACTAAGTCTTATAGTAGAAACCCCATGTTGATATGAACGTCCATCCGGGAGTAGTGATAACAGGATTTTCAAAATGGCCACCATGGTGGCCATATTGGATATCAAATCTGTGCCATTTTCATTAGGATCAATTAGACATTATAAGAAGTCTTCTGGTGAAAACTTCATGTCAATATGACTTTCCATTCAGGATGAGTAGTGATAACAAAATATTTAAGATGGCAGCAGTGGCGGTCATATTGAAAGCAAAATCAGCACTGTTTCCATTTAGAACCAACTAGATATCATAAGAAATCTTCAAGCAAAAACCCCATATTGATATGACCATCCGTTCAGAAGAATAGTGATAACAAGATTTTGAAGATGTCCGATATAGTGGCCATATTTGATGTCCTAGTGGCAACATGTAGTTTTTTTGGGGGGTACAACTAATTTTAATTATGTAGTACTACCTGTTGCTATTGCGTAGCTAATCTATTTCCGTGATGGGAAATACCCGACCGTATGATGAGAATTCGTCCTCCCATAGGGTTGATTAGAAAGTTCTAGCGAATAAGACTCTATGTGTGAACCCCACAGTCTGAGCATGTGACTCCCACAATTCATAGTTCATTTTTTTCAGGACGTAGCCTTACTAGTGGGACATCAGTGCGGGGAGGGAGGAGGGAATCTGGCAATAGCAACAAGTATTACATAATTAAAATTAGTTTTACCCCCCCCCAAAAAAAACTACATTTTAATATCAGTAATAGCTTACTCTGTTGCTATTGCATAGCTGAATTTGCCAGTTTGGTAGGAGGCTGATGATCTCACAACTGGTTAAGGAATACTCACCCACACTGTAGAGGCATTGACTACTGCTGGATGGTATCTGCATGGGCCACTTTTTGAGCTATGACTAGTGGACCCAAAGAAAACTATGCCTTTGCTTTGGTGAGCCAACAAGCGAAAGTAAAAGGAGGAGAAGGTAGTGTGAGATTGCCAAAACACCGCTTTCATCACATCCTCCTGAGACAAATAAGGTAATTAGGTTCATGAGGTAGCAATGGCTTGAACCTCATGAACTTTAATTTTCATAAAAGAGATCCTTCTTGGTAAGGTACTGGTAAGCTCTAGCTGGACATAAAAGTCAATCCTGAGCACAGGTATGACTGAGACTGGGGATCTGGTTGGCAAAAGAGAGCAACCGAATCATAATTCCCATTGAATCTCAAAAAGCCTTGTTCTATGGATAGAGCATGAAGCTTGCTCCTTCATCTCGTGGATGCTAAGGACAGCAAGAAAACAGTCTTCTGAGGTAGGCCACCACCGATGTGATGTCAGAGGAGACCATCACGGAGCGACCCCTTATGTTGTCAACGCACCCCTGAGTGGCTAAGAACACTGCCCTCATTTTCCAAATTGTTTATGTGGATGGTAGATTCTTCCCGGGACCACGAACCCTGAAGAATCAGACCCTCCAGCTCCAGATGAGCGCCACACCCTGCATCAGATGCTTCTGCGAACAGGTAGGGGTGGGGATCGGGGGCGTGTATAGGGACTCGGGCAAGAAACTGATCCTGATTGGTCCACCAAGACAGATGATGGTGGAAAGCCTGACCTAGAGAAATCCAGACATTCAGAGGGTACCTGTGTGGTTTCCAGTTTGTCAAGAGGAGAAACTGGAGAGGACATAAGTGTAATCTGCCTAGGGTGACCAGGTCTGCTGTGGAGTTCAAGGTCCCCAGCAGAGAAAGAAAAAGACAAGCCGACAACATGGTCTTGGCTCTCGGTGCCTCCAACAGGGACATGATCTTGTCTACTCTGTCCTGAGGGACACAGACTAACCCCTTGCTGGTAAGGAAATTCATTCCCATGTAGACTAAATCTTGAGATGGAGAAAGCTTTGACCTCTCTAAGTTGGGTAAGAGACCCAGTCTGGTCACTATAGACCAACAGCAAGACAGGTTGATTCTGAGGGACTCGAGCATACCATAAGTGGGCTGCAACTACTCCCATGACCCTGGTAAATGCTCTGGGTGCAGAGGCTAGACCAAACGGCAGAGTGCAAAATTGGAAGACCTCTTCGTCCAAATAAAAACCTTAGGTACTTCCTGTGAGGAGGAAAGATAGGGATGTGAAGATACGCATCCTGAAGATTGATGGAAACCGCCCAGTGGCCGTGCCTTATGGAATTTCTGACTGAAGCTGCTGTTTCCATCTTGAAGGGTTCCTCCTGTAGAAATTTGTTTAGGGAGGAAAGATCGATAATTAGATGAAACTTTCCCCCTTTCTTCCCAGGCGGAACCAGGGGCCTGTCCTTAGTGGCAGGCATGGCAGAAGTATGAGAGCGACTCTCAACCCACCTCGTACGGTTGGGGGAGAGTATGTCCCTTTCCCTCCTTTTATGGACTGCAGTATCGATCTCCCCCGCCATGGGACCAATGCCCTGAAGGCCATGGCTGTAAGTAGTGGGCCGTCCAATCGCTGCCATTAATTGGAAGGTCAGACATCCCTTAGGCATTTAAAGGAATCATAGGGAAGGGGAGGATGCCGATCCAATCCCCATCCCTAGTCCTACGTCGGTACAATGAATCAAAATCTCAAGGGGGATTGAACAGTAGTCTGGAGGGAGGGGGGTCTCGACCCCGGACCCTCTCCCCATACACCAAAGGGCGCCTCAAACATGACTGGTAATGACCTGGTACCTGTAGACCCTATGCATTGGATGACCGGTACAACTCTTGCCCAGTGACCGGTGCCTGGTACACCCATGACGACAAGTACCCACGTCAATGACCGGAGGGATTACCTTCAAGATGCGACTTCTGACTTGTACAAAGATCCTCTCACCAGATCTGAGGGAGACTTAGAGATCGAAGCTCAGCCCATTCAGGGTGCATGAACAAGTTCGCCGACAAAAAGGCCACGGGGGCTGAAAAAGGGTGCTGTTTCTCCCCCCAACCTCACTTTCGGCTGACCCCACTCTGTCCTTCGACACCAACAGAGGGTGCTGCCCTCTGTAACAGGAGCGGTGCACTCGCTCTCTGTCCTACGTATAATGGAGAGGGTGCTGCTCCTCCTTCCGGGAGGGGCATGACTCGCTCTCTGTCCTTCATGCGACTTGCTCTTTGTCCTTGTAGAATGGAGAGGGTGTTGCTTCTCCCTTCCGGGAGAGGTGCAACTTACTCTCTGTCCTTCATGTGACTCGCTCTGTGTCCTAATAGAATAGCAGAGGGTGCTCGCTCCTCCTTCCAGGAGGGGCACGACTCACTCTCTGCCTTACAGGATTGGGGAGCGGATGCTGCCCTTCCTCACCCCGCCCTTGACATAGCTGTAAAAAAAAGAGACACTGAAAAAAACAAAAAATAATCATGATATATATATTTACTCATATATGACTGCTCTGGAAACAAACCTTTGCAGGAACTCACTGTAGGTGGCTAAACCACTCTACTTTTACTCTTTTTTATCTCATACAAAAGGACGGAAATACTACCTACAGAGGCTATATTTTTTTTTCTTTATTATATACTGCACAACTATTCTATATATAGGTAGTAAGATAAAAACAAGGTGACGTAAGCCAGATTTATAGAGTGGAGTTTACTTGGATCATATGAATAATAATGCAAAATACAGCTTGGTAATAATACTCTTAATTTTAATATTATAGCAGCGCATAAGGAGATACTTTCCTATGCTAATCAATTCCAAAAATTGAACACGGTGTAGTTGTTCCAATATAAAACGCCACATAAGAAGAAAAGACTGGTGTTTGCGTGCGATGCTTTCCCAAAGCTTAAAAATATAGCCCAACCATTCAGAATTAAGGGAAATCAGATTTTTCGATGCTTTCACGAGTTTTCAAAATACAACACAAAAAGAAAATCAACTGGTTGGCGACAGGGATTAGGGAAAGAAAGGATTAGTAATAATAAATTACCCTAGCTAGCTTAAGGAAAACAATATGGAATTTCTCAAAAGGCAATACATTAACCCCCACGACCAAATACGCTGAATGGGGAAATAACTGACTAACCAAGATTAAAAACAGTACGTTTCTTGGTATCAAATTGCCAAACTCACAAAGAGCTTGAATATTTCCAGACAAAGAAAATACTGGTCAAGTGTAATACCACCTGTAGTTTAACGAAAAATGTCATGAAAAAAGTGAAATTCGCTACATGGACTCGGTCAAGAGAAGGCAATTTCTCAAGTGATAATTTCACTATCTTCATCAAAAATGACGACCGGAAAAGAATTGAACTATGAACTTGTGGAGTCACATGCTCAGACTGTGGGGTTCACACAGAGAGCTCCTATTTACTAGAACTTTCTAATCAACCCTATGGGAGGATGAATTCTCATCATATGGTCGGGTATTTCCCATCATGGAAATAGATTAGCTACACAATAGCAAACAGAGTAAGCTATTACTGATATTAACAATTTTCATTTAGAACCAACTAGACCTTGGGACGAAGGTGTCCATATTAAAGTTTCATGGCAATCCTCCAAGAAGCTTAGGAGGATTAGCGATCAATTTGTGCTAATGGGTGGACGGACAATGGACAACAACCCATCCCATAAACTCTTCTGATCTTCTGACCAGCAGAATTCACAAATGATTGGAAAGATGGTATGTAAAGTCTTGGCAAAACTTCCATTCAAGTAAATAATTCACATCCAGTTGTATCTGCAATACTACAGAGGAACCTCAACAGAAAAGAAGCTACTTTTATCCCAGTATGATCAAGATTTTTTAAGCAAACAGATAAATAAGTTAGGTTTAAAAAAGGCTATGGGAGCTGATTCCCTGAATGTATTCTCTCCAAATAGTACCTATGATAAAGGGAATTTTTGCTAAAGAGCAATTTATAATCAATTGGTAAACTTTTTTAAACAACTCTTCCATCAATTCTTATCGGCATTTGGATCAAGTTATCGGCTGCCAAACAACTCTATTAAGAATTTTGACGATTTTCATGAAGCCTACTCTGATGAAAATAAAATACATTGCTGTTAGTCTCATGGAAATATCTAAAGTTCCTGACTCTTTGCTCTGTGACTTGCAACTGTTAAAACTAAAACATTATGGACTCACGAATGAAGACTAAGAAATAGATCAAAAGGCATATAGAGACCTTTAAATCTATGTCAGAGCCATCTAAGCAATGGAATGGAGATACAAACTAACTATACATGTAGTGCATATCAATTATGCATATCAATAGATATTTGTTGTATGGGTTGCTTAGTCTTGCATACATTTTTATGCGTGTCCTCAGTGTCTAATGTACACACATCTGTGTCCGAATCTTTTTATTATGTACTACCTGTTTGTATCCTTGTATATATGTATATCTGCTTTTCTGTGATTAAACATGTAACCCTTATGTCTGCAGGGGTCAAGCTAGACTTGAATTTTTAGGAAGAAGTGACTTCTCCTTTTGGACAGAATAGGAAGAAGTGAGAGAAGAACAGGGAGAAGTGGCACCAAAGCAAGAAACGCAATAAATAAATATTTTTAAAATGTTTATATATATTATATATATATATATACTATATATATAATAAATATATATATATATATATATTATATTATATAAATATATATATAATTATATGTGTGTGATGTGTGTGTGAGCACATGCTCTGGTTCTCTTATCTGAACTGTGTGCTGTATTTCTCATTATGCATATTTGCACTTAACATTGGTTTTAAGCAATACTTTACTCTTCAAGTAGAAAATTCTCTATGTTGTAATTATATTATAAACACATTTTGTAAGTGTATGAATGTATCATACTCATATGCAGTGTATTCATACTTGAAAGTGTGTATGTTTAGATGGAGAGAAATATTCAATGTATTTTGGCCATATGACTTAAAAAAAGCATAGCAGAAATATACATTGTAATTAATTTTAACTGACAAGAGTACCGTAGATTACAGTATATATGTAATTACATATTAGGTAAATATACTTATGGCAACTGTCACTTAAAGAACAATATTGCCCCCCCCCCCCCCCCCCCCCAAGCTTTCTGTTAGTTTTCTTCACTAGAAAATAGCAGTCGAAAACATTTTAATAAACTAGTCTGATATCAACCACCTATATTAGGCTATTATGAATATGCTCATGAGAGCACATGTACATGTGTCTTCAACATCATAGTGTTCAATTCATTCAAACCACAGTGGTTCACTGATGAGTGGATCTTTTAAACTTTTTGAGGGAGTTGATTGCTAAATTAAATGTTGAATCTTTTGGACTGTCATTTTTTCTGTGACATTTTTTAAAAGTAGTATGCAAATCTATTGTTAGAAACACTTGATTTTCTTCATATGACCCACTGTGCTTTCTAGCTTTGTTACAAACAATCCCTAGAGAGGATTGAAAATTTAT